>CM035277.1:2509042-2596447 GCA_020226075.1 Hydropotes inermis | reverse complement strand
CACACACACACACACGGTGGTCATCAGGGAATGATCTTATCTTTCTCACTTCTGACCAGTCCACAGAAAAACAGACTGATGGGAAAGAGATTTTTGTGACAAAGTAGTGATTAGAAGGAGGCCGCCAAGGGCTCATTACGGGTTTCTTTTAAATGCCAGCACCTTTTGTGTTTGCCTGCAAACAGCACCAAACACCTAAATCACCGTAGTAAACACAGATAAAAAGAGACAGAAAGGTTAAAAGTATACTCGTCATCTTGTGGTTTTTTTTCTCTCCTAAACGTGTTTGAGAGCAATATTGTTTCGTAAAAACAATATGACCCCATTTCTAAAGCAATATTCATGCTAAGCTAGTCAGCTGTTAAATATACCCAGCAGTTTGCATTATGATGAAGCTAAGCCAGAATTTCAATTATTTCCTGGACACATTTAAAATTATAATACTTTACTGGGTTAGTGTTATAGTTCATCCAAATTACTCACAAACTATCATATCAATCTCTTGCAACAGCTAACGCCTTACAGATCTGTGAAGTTAGGCGAAATAAGAGTCCAGCCAGGGTAACGACCTTCATGCTAATGGCATGTTTTAACAGGTCCATGCTGCTGGCTAATGGTCGAAAGTGAGTTTTTGCTTCCTGTGATACTTTGGCTAAACGAAATTAGAAGGGAGCATCTACCACTCTTTTTCCTCTTTCCAGGCAAATACCTTGGTTAGTACCAACATTCCCAGCATCTGCTGCTCCCGCCTTCCTTTCAAATGTTACCTCTTCTGACAAGTGGCTTTAGAAGCTCACCCCCAAGTACCCAGTGCTGTTGCTATTTTTCCCTTCGCCAAGACCCTGCTGCCTGCACCCTCTGAAATCTCAACATCTGCACTCCAGTGATGCACCTTGTTCCAGATCAGTGGTGCAAGCTCAGTTCATCCAGATCAGGTCCCATTAATCAGCAAATATTTTTAAATAGTACTACCAGCAGTTGCTTAAAATTTACATCTTCCTAAAGATGGCTGGCTGCTCTGAGCCCCTGATAATCAACAGAACTCTTCTGTGACCTTCGCAAAGTCCAGGACACCGCGTGCTCACTGGGTCTGAGTCAAAGTATAACTGGGCATCCAAAGGCACCATCAGTGGCCCTGTGTTCTGAGGGACGCAGGACACAGGGTCACTTTCAAAGCAGGAACATGGGAGCAGGGTCTCTTAGGCTCACTCTGAATGCTAACTGGTGAAGTGATAGGTTCTCCAAACACCCACAGTCAGCCAGCGTGTCTGGAGAGCTCATACAAGACAAACACAAGCAAATTTATAGAACAAGGTCAGATCCCAACAAATAAGTCCGTTAGATTGGATCTCCCCAGGTGACGCATGGGTAAAGAGTCCGCCTGCCAAAGCAGGAGGTGCCAAAGCTTCAGTCCCTTGGTTGGGAAGATCCCCTGGATGAGGTCATGGCAACCCACTCCAGTATTCTGGCCTGGAAAATCCCATTGACAGAGGAGCCTGGCTGGCTATATAGTCCATGGAGTGGCAAAGAGTCAGACACGACTGAGCACTCACACCTACAAAGGTTTCTTACTTTTCCTGGTTGTCATTGTATTGACAAAATGAAGTATAGGAAAACAAAAATGATCTATTTCTCTCCAACAATCTGCCCTTAATATCTAGAGGTATGCTATCCAGCAGAGAAGCCACTAGCCACCCATAGTGATTTAAATGTAAACTCAAATCAATTAAAATCAAATAAAATGAAGAGTGCCTTTCTTCATTGGAACACTCTGCACTTTGACTGCTCAGGAGCCATTTGAGCCTAGCGGCTACCATATTGGCCAGATCAGGCACTTCACGTTTCTGTCATTGCAGAAAGTGTTGTTGAACAGCATTGATGTAGAGATTTTTGTTATTCAAAATCTTTATGCTTTATGCTTGCATTATCTATTTGTCTATCAGGTGTTACGATAGCTTCTGGCAGGGCTTGGAGGATGATATGGACACCACTGGTGGCACACAAGATAGCTTTAACATCAGTGAACTTTCTTTTCTCTTTACTTCTGAACATTAGGTACTTATTTCAAGGTGAACTTAAAAATATAAGAGAAGAGTTGTGCTGAGTGAAAAAAGTCAGTGTCAAAAGCTTGCTGGTTCTCACGCTCGGTTGCTAAGTCGTGTCTGACTCTTTGCGGCCCCATGGACTGCAACTCACCAGGCTCCCCTGTGCTTGGGATTCTCCAGGCAAGAGTACTGGAGTGGGTTGCCATTTCCTCCTCCAGAGGATCTTCCCCACCCAGGGATCGACCCCCCACCTCCTGCATGTCCTGCGCTGGCGGGCGGATTCTTTACCACCGCACCACCTGGGAAGCCCGCTGAGAATCTTACCCACTCCACTTATATCACACTCCGGGAGTGACGAAGTTACAGAGATGGGAAGCAGATTAGGAGGTGATGGGATGTGGGTGCTGTCACTCTAAGAGGGTAGCACAAGATGTCCTTGTGACAGAACACTCCTCCGTTTGGGTTGTAGTGGCAGTCACATGAGTCTACAGCTGCACATGTGATAAAACTGCATGCACATGAGTATAGGTAAAACCGGTGAAGTGTGAATCAGTCAGTGAATTTTGTCAGGGTCAGTTTCCTGGCATTGCACTCTAGTCTGGCACAACGTTATCACCGGGGACACCGGGGATCGCTGCGTATTATTTCTTAACAACTGCTTGTGAATCTACAGCCACATCAAAAAAAAGTTAAAATATGTAAATATATATGACCAGTACATCTAATCCAAGCCATTTGAGTATAATTTCCTAGGATCATGCTACAGGAACAAATACAGTGACAATTCAAAGTGGAAAAAATGGCAAAGAATAGTAAAGAGGATGCGAGTCATGAGGATGGCACACGAGAGACTGAGCTTTGAAAAGCTGACCACGTTGCAATTAAGGAACTAGGCTCTGGAATGAGACAACATGGGGATGAGATCACACAGGCTGGCTCTGCGACGTGGAGCGAGTTCCTTTTCTGAGGCTCAGTCTCCTCATCTACAAAATCGGGATAAGAGCAGTGCTGTCCTGTTGGTGCTGTCTGGAAATTGCCATGTGAAAATGTTTGTAAAATACTCCAAGTCACACTAAGAACTTAGGACATGGCTGATAGCATGCATACGTGCGTAAGAGCTGGCAATGGTTAATTATTCCTTAGGTTGCTTCAATCAGGGCTGGCAAGCTGTGTAAAGGGCCAGAGAGTATTTTTGCCTTTGCAAGCCATATGGTTTCCGTTGCAGCTACTCAGCTCTGTCAACATAGCATGAAAGCATCCTTAAGTAAATGAATGGGTGTGGCTTTGTTCCAATATAATTTTATTTACAAAATCAGGTGGTAAGTCAGACGTGGCCTGCAGGGCATAGATCAACAATCCCTGGTTGAAATAACCTTCTTCCCTTGAACACTGAGGGGAGTGGGAGGTCACTGCAGACAGACTCTCTTTTCCTTCCTCTTCTCTCTCACCACCGCCTACGCTTAGGGACCCTTCTATTACTATGCCAACCTGAGGTCAAGTCAGAGTGGGCTTGCTAATTGTCCTGCAGTGTGTTGCTCTATTGATGGGCGCCCATCACAGGTCTCCTGGGTCTTGTACGTAGTAGGCTCTCAATAAATATCGAGAGATTGATCGATTGACCCATTAACGAAGAGAGCTGAGTTCTGACGAAAGTTAGCAGAGATGGGAAGGCCAGGCCCCGGGTGCCCTGGGTGCAGAGGGGTTGCTAACATTCACACAACCCTCACATTGATTTTACACCGTGCAAACTGCAGAGCATTTTATTAGAGATTACATCGTTTAATCATTCAGCTCTTCACAGCACTGCTATGGCAACTATTTGCAGCTGTGCTTGATAGCTAAAGGAGACTGAAAAGTCAGAGACACCCAGTAGTTTTCCAAAAGTTGTATGGTTTATTAATTGGCAGAAAGGACCCGTTTGTCCCAATTCCAAACTCAGGTCTCTTTCTGTGACACCACAACTGCTGCTAAAGAAACATTTAACAAATAAAAAAGTGTCCTGGTTGCTATCCCAGTAATATTACAGTGTAAACTTTGAGGAAGAGAGAATGCATTAAAATTCTTCAACCTTAAACGTTCTTCAACCTGAACGTTATTTGGAACGTAAATGAAAAATTCCATTACAGCAGTATTTGTGATATTATTTCATTTGTATCAGATTACATGCTAAAGTACAAAATTATGATATATAATAGAGAGTATACACATATAGAATAAATATACATAGACGATAAAGTGTATGTACACATTAGTGCACACGTAACCTCGAAGAAGATGCAAGCAGGAGTGTGAAATATGTGGATCCCCAAATGGATTTAACCTCCCAGTTTACCTGGTCAACCTGCAAAGCATTCATAAATGTGAATGAGTAACCTTCAGATAGGCAGATGCTCTTGATTTATTACAGTTTCCATTCATCCTGAATGGCTTTCCAGGTCTACCCATCTCAGAGGCAAACAGCCCACCTGTTCTTCCTCAAACTGGGAATGGCCCTCCTGGCGATGGACAGGGAAGGGGCTCCCGCGCTGCACGTGGCTGGAGAAGGCAGCCCAGCGGCCGGGTCCACGCAAACGCAGCTGGACCCACCTGGACTCTTCTTTGTCCTTCTCCCTGGCTCCACCCAGCCCCCGCCCAGCCCCCTGAATTCCCATCCCCTGACCATGGCAGGGGAGCCATCTCCCCACTTCACCCTGGGTCTTGAGACTTCCCAGCTTGTTCCTTCAGCCCAGTTTCTCTGCCTCTTCCCCCAGCCTTCCCCTGTTTCTCCTAACTTGCTGGCTCAGAAGAAAAACACATCTTTGCAGATGAGCTGACACCCCCACCTGCTTCCACGTGCTCCTCTGTCCCTCTCCTTTGACTTCACTTTAGTCAGCCTGCAGCAGCACCCCCCTCTCTCTGCATTTTGGCCCACATGCCCTCCCTCTACAAGGAAATCAAACAAATGCACAGGACCGCCCTGCCCAAGCCTCCCCTTTGGCAGCTACCTGCTCCAGCTGCCTTTTTCGTCTCTTTAACCTGCAAACTTCTCTAAAGTGAGCCGTGTTCTCCTCCCTTCTCCTTGCAAGTCATCTTTTACTTCTTCCTTGCAGATGAGGTGGAAGAGGTGTTTGCATACTGGCACTACAGGTGCACGCACACACACACACACACACACACACACACATGTGCGCGCACACAGGCTCCCAGCTTAGCTACAAAGAAGCCCAGCGGCCACGGGAGGTTTAGTGACAGGACCAAAGTTGGGGTCTCAGACTCTCCATAGCCATATTCTGACAATGACTACTGGCGACATCCCCTTATCTGTAAAAAAAACATACAATGTTTCCCCCCCAGAATTTCTGTAAAGGGTAAAATGAGATCCTGTAGGCAAAGCACCTTCTATATGCTCTGTGCTCAGAAAATATAGCTATTACTGTATACATCTATATAGATATGCCCGTATATATGTGAATGTATGTATGTGTGTATATATGTATTATATACAGATGGATATGAAGTCTCTTCTTTAATTAGAATAGTCTGTGATCAGTAAGCATGTCAAATCCTCTTTGCCTTTCCCAAAGGATGTAATGTAAGTTTCACTTAGAGGCTCTCTAATACATGTGTGTAAAAAAACCAGTGAACGGTTGAGAAGTTAAGACACCATATTAACAAGGCCATTGTTATTATTTTAATAAAGCTCAGGTGCTTGAATGGCTTAGCTAGAATATCGTTTCTCAGCCTCAGCAGTACTGCCGATGGGGCCAGCTGTGGGCCCCATAGGACGGAACGTTCAGCATCCTAGGTGGACCCCACCGGATGCCCGTAGCATGTCCATCACTCCCGCCCCATCCAGAGGGAGATGGAGCTGCCCCCAGGTACTGCCAAGTGCCTCCTGGGAGGCAAAGTTGCCCCTGTTGAGAACCTTTGATCCAGAGGTGTCTGGAAACTCCTTCTCTTATGAAATGTGAATAAATAGCCAGGCCATTGTTTGGAGAGCTGAAGCTCCAAGGGTGAGAAAAGGCAGGTGAGGTTTTGTAGTCACAGAAGTATCAGTTTCGAAAACACTGTTTGCTTTCATATGCAGAATTTTTACTCCCACAACGGACTTTAGGGGAGAAAACGCTGATATTCCCCCGACTTATTGAAGAGAATTTTGCAAGCTCCAGGTCTACTGTAAATCTTCCGAAAGAAAAAGCCAGTCATCCTGAGAGTCATCAGATAATAATATATCTATGAGATCTGGGGAAGCCCACACGTTCCTAGGAAAACCTTCAAAGTTCTTTTTTTCTTTTTAAACCATCAAAACAAACAAGAGGTCAGCGGGTCTCCCTTGCAACCTCTGTCTATTTATGTTTCATATAAACATATTTTGTGACTGTGGAAAAGACTTCATTGGCATACAATGGCAAGCGTTCTTCAAAACTGTCTTTAATTATTCATTTGGCTGTGCTATATTTTATATTTCTTTTCATAAATGTTAATCTTTATTATTGCCTTATGGGGGGAGGGGAAGAAAACATGCCCACACAGTAATACCTGTTATTAAATGACCTATCAGAGCGACATGGATAAATGTTGGGAGCGATTTAATTGTTTCCTATCTGCAGTTTTATACAGTTTCTATCAAACTGAAAGGTAATTTTTTTTTAGTAGCTGCTTATTTTAAATGTACAAAACCCTTGTGTGTAATTCCATTAGCTGCCCTACAGTCTCCCTGAGGCTGTTGTGAAATATTGATGAAACCCTTGCTTTTGTGGCTTCCTCTGATACACTAAACATTTGTCTGATGTTAGTTGAACTTGAATGGATCTGTTCAGAGCTATATCAGTAGTGACTTCAAAGGAAGTAAGGCTGCTACAGTATTTTTTCCTCATTTTTCTTTCTTTCCTTCTTCCATTTTTTTCTTTTCTTTTTAAACAAACTGAAGTTTCAAAGCTTTACCATGGTGTGCTTTATAGAAACAAAGTTTGTATCAAATGGTTCCAGTTACCTAGCAGACTGCTCATCTTTAAATTCTAAATGATGGGGCTTTTTTTCTTTTGGTTCTGATCAGTTGCTTGTATCACTATAGATATTTTGAAGTATAGATGGACACTCCCCCCACAACACACACTCACATCCTTACAAGGAGAGAAAGGAAGGAGGATGTAAAACAATAAACCTCGTCTTGGGAGCTTTAGTTCAGATACTTGCTGTGCATTTGGGACTCTACCTCCTAGGAGTCTCCACCCCAGTATCAGTGAAAGGTTGCCATGCATGAGAAAAAAATCCTCTGTAATTGACTTTCTCCAGCTAAAGCTGTTTGCATTGAACTTTACAAAATTCAGGACTAGAGCTCATATTTATTCCTGTGTTTTCTGGTGAGGTTGTGAATTATAACTGCTGAGGTTTATTATTTTTTGAAATGATAAAATAGTCTTTTAGGACCTATAAGCAGTAAAATCTCTCAAGCAGGATTTCTCAGCCTCAGCACTATTGGTATTTGGGGTCTGGGATTCCTTTGTCGTGGGCCTGGAGGGATGTTTAGGGGCATCTGTGGCAATCCCTCTGCCGCTGTGACAAGTAGAGAGTCTCCAGACATCACCTCACGTCCCCGGGGGACAGAACAGCCCCTCACTCCTTCTGATGAAGATCAGGGCTCTAATGATGCGGGAGTTTGGCCCCACTAGGATAGAAAATGTGATGGTCCTTCTGGTTCAACAAACAGCGCAACAGTGAGGAATCTCCAGACAGAGATCTCACAATGTAGTTCTTCAGATTGATATACTAGAACAGTTTTCACCCACACTCGGAGTCCAGGCGTTATCTGCACCTTTGCTTTTTTCTCCAGTGTTGTTTTTTAATTTTTATTGGTGTGTAGCTCCAGATGTGCAGTAGTCTGTCAGTCACACATATACACACATCCTTAGATTCTTCCCCCACACAGACCATTGCAGAGTATTGAGAAGCCTTCCCTGTGTTATACAGCAGGTTCTTGTTAGTTATCTGTTGCTTTCAGGCCAGCGGGGGGTGGGACTTCCCAGAACCTGCCTGCCTCTGCTGGAGGCATAAGAGACTTGGGTTCTATCCCTGGGTCAGGAAGATCCCCTAGAGGAGGGCATGGCAACCCACTCCAGTGTTCTTGCCTGGGGAATCCCATAGATGGAGGAGCCTGGCAGGCTATGGTCCATAGGGTTGCAGAGAGTGGGCACGACTGAAGCGTCTGAGCACACATGTGCCCTGCAGACAAAAAGTAGACAGCAGCTTTCTGTCTTGAAACTCAAGCCTTCAGGATCCAACCAGAGGGCTGGGTGGCATGGGTTCGTGAGGGATTGTCTGTCTGCAGAAGCTCGGCACGTCCTAATGAGTGATATGCAGAGTGACTTCACCACTGGTCCCTCCCGTGTCTTCCCCCCGAGATGCACTACTGACGCAACATCTCACCTCTGTTCTGGATCACCAAGCATGACTCCTCAAACAGAGACTCTGCTGAGTAAAAACAGCAGTATGCATTTACACCCACAACCTACCCTTTGTAAGAACTCATCCAAAGACAGAGGATTCCGTGTACATCTAATTCATACATTGTGAGATTATATTTAATTAATTCAAGGTTGGTCTCACTTGCCAATTTCTGATCTCGATGAGGTTAGAAAAAGTACAGCGTCTTCAATGCCATGTCTCTTGGGCACCCAGCCCAGGACACACAGTATGTGCTCAGCTTTTCAAACTAAATAGTTAATATTTTCTTAGAGGGCTGGAAGAATCTTCACCCTCCATCAACCTGCCTCTCTTTCCCACCTTTCAACCTGGAAGAAATGAAAGTGGAACCAGCAGAACAGGAGCGTTAAGACAGACCTGAAGTTCCAGTCTCTTGTTCCATCCTGCTACCTGTCCCAGGGCCATCCCTGAAAGATTCTTTGTTCATTCATTCACTTTCTTATATATTTGTTTATTGCTGATACCTCCCTCCACTGCGCTGGAAGTGGATGCAAGCAGACCCCACATTCAGTACAGCCATAGGAATAGAGATAAGTTAACAGTATACGAAATTCAGAATGGTGACCACATCACCTCCCCAGAAGCAGATTCCTTAATTGGCTGTTTAAGGGATTGTGTTTTCTTTTTCCTCCTTTCCCTCTGCTTTTTCCAAACTGTCCGTTCACATCAGCCCAGCAGCCGCCCCGGGTGGCGCGTCCATCGAGACGCAGGGCTGACGGCCCCACAGTCACCGCGGAAGGAAGCGTGTCTTCTCTGTGGGCGGCACAGAGCCGTGAGCGAGGTGCCCACATGCCCGCGGAGCCCAGCAGCATGGAGACGTGGTGCTCTGTCTTCTGCCAACAGGCGGACGGAAGGGCAAAACGGATGTTGGCTTAATGACAAAGAACAAACTCGATAAAAGAAAAGAAAAAATCTTTTCCAGTTCCTCCAAAGAGTCGTGGAGATTAAAATTAAGTTAACCATAGAGATTTAAAGTAGAAGGTGGTTTTACAAAGTCCTTAGCTGCATGGAGATGCTGGACGTTCCGTCTGCTTTGCTTTCTTGTGAGAAGGAGGGTATTTGTCAAAGCAGCAGCAACTTCACTTTGTCTCCATTGTCAGTGTATCTCGAGTTGAAGAAGCTTATTTTCTGCAAGTGCCTTCAGCCCCAGACATGTCTGCAGTCTATTTATGTTTGGCTAAAACAAACAGAATAAACAGTAGAGAGGGTATCATTCATATCATGACGGGAGGGAGAATATAGGACATTCTTGACATCCCGCATATACAAATCACGGAATGTCTTTCTAACTAGCCATGCTTGTAAATCAATCCGTGCACCCCTTCAGAAAGAATCTGCAGGAAAGTGATTTGACTTCAGCTGGCAACAGAGGAATCAGATTATTGAAGGGCCATTCTTCTTGGGTAATCCACAAAATCAGCCTTCAATGTACATTGAGCTGGTCACACAAAGAGATGACCCAGAAGCCCCCAGACCCAGGCCTTGAAGAGTGTTTAAGTGCTGGGGTGGGTGGACAATGCAGTCTCAAGGGACTGGAAGCAAAGCAGAGGGCAGAACATGTGGTAGAGAGTCATCAATGAACTAGTCATGATCCTGGCAACGATCTTGACTCCACCTTAGTTATTGAGTTCCTGCTATGTGCCTGGGATAAGTCCACTTTCCCGGTCTTCAGTAAATTCCCCAGCGCATCATGGATGGGAACCTCAGCAGATAGCATGCTTCCTCACTACTGTGATCACCAACTTCTACAGGAAAATGTAGAGAAATAGAGTGTGTGAGTGTGCACTCAAGTCGTGTCCGACTCTTGTGACCCCATGGACTGTAGCCCACCAGGCTCTTCTATCCATGGGATTTTTCAGGCAAGAATACTTGAGTGGGCTGTCATTTCCTCCTCCAGGGGGTCTTCCTGACCCAGGGATTGAACCCACCTCTCCTGCGTCTCCTGCATCGGCAGGCAGATTCTTCACCACTGAGCCACCTGGGAAGGCCAGAGAAATGCACACTCACTGCGTCTCACTCCCCAGTGAAGGCAGGGCAAGCTTTGCAATTTGAAAGTTCAGTCAGATGCGCTTGAATACTTTCATCCTGTGCGGTGCAGCCCTGGAACCGGGGCTAGAGGGTGAGCGTGCAGAACAAGATGGAGCCCATGTGGGTGCGGAGCAGCATTTCTGACTCTCGCTGCAAAATAAGGCAGGGCTGGGAGTCTCACTCTGCAGTCGCCCTCAGGACCCTCATCTCCCGTGACTCACGCTCTGGGGTTGTTGATTTAAATTAGTCATCTAACATTTATTCAGCCCACCACGCTCCAGGCTTTGTGGAAACAAGGACACCCAGACTGTTTAGATTGGGCCCCGAGGAGCCTGTAATCAAGAGGAAAAGACAAATGGTAGTTGCAACAAGGACCACAGTTCCAGTTAAGGCTGAATTTACCTAACCACAAGATTCCACTGTCGGACATTTCTGCCAAACTGAGAGGTGTAGCCAAGACATCCAAACCAACCATTAAGTAAAAGTATTACCTACCTACTCTCACTTCAGCCATGTCTGACTGTTTGCAACCCCATGGACTGTAGCCCACCAGGCTCCTCTCTCCATGGGATTTTCCAGGCAAGAATACTGGAGTGTGTTGCCATTTCCTCCTCCGGGGGATCTTCCCAACCCAGGGATCAAACCTCCATCTCCTGATGTCTCCTGCATTGACAGGCAGGTTCTTTACCACTAGCGCCACCTGGGAAGCCCAAGTGAAAATATTAGTGTTGTTTTAAATACTGAATTAGCTCTCCTAAAAATTATAATAGCACAATAAGTTATTGAGCAATTTCCATGTGCCAAGAACTGTGCGAAGCTCTTTTATCTTTTTCATTCATTCAACAATCACTGTTTTAATCTGAGGCCATTCACTAAACTGCACTGCTTATGTCTGTGCCACCAAGAAAGAAAAATGCTTATAATTAAACCGTGACCCACTGCTCTCTTCCTAGCACTTAGAATTTCTATTTTATATATACTGAGAGGCTCTTTGAGTTTTATTTTTTAAAGATTTTTATAATTTGACACTCCGGTGTTTATATGAAAAAGGAAAAGATAAGCAACATAAATTGGTTAAGGCATTCCTGAAATATCTTCTGACTGCCCCCTGGCAGCCATTTTAAGATAGCATTGACTTAAGATTCACCCTAATGTCTGAGATGTTAAAATATAAAGAAAGGTCTTAGAATCAATTAAATGCTATTTTTAAGGTATGTCCTATGCTCCAGGTTCCCTGAAAAAATGCTGAAGCTACAACAATGTATGAGACACAACATCCCAATCTAAAGGAGTCTAAATTGGCAGAGTCCAGAATTTAACAATTACATGTATCATTGTTTGGTTGCAAGTTTGATGGGAATCACAAGAGAAGAATCCCATAAGGCTGTCTACAAGGTGATCCTTACTCGAGTACCAGGAGGTCGGGGAAGATCCTCCAAGTATCTTTATATAGAAACTGGAAAGATGAGTTGGAGACAGAAAAAGTATTAAAGAAAAAGTAGCATTTTTACATAAAAGCCTTTCAACAGCCATATTTGGATGGTATTATAATTATCCCCATTTTACAGATGAGGAAACAGAGAGTTGAAAGCCTCAGTAAATTGCCTAAGAACACAGCTAGTAAGTGTTCAAGCTGGCATCTTTTTCCTCTCAACCAATGAATTGTTCTACTTTTTTATATGGGCAGACTCAGTTCTTGCTGCTTTAGAGAGAGAGTGAAGAGGGACTTCCAGCCAGAGAGAGACCCTTCCATGTAAATCCTGATGTTATTAAATAGTTTCAATGCTAACAAAGAAAAAAGAGTTTATTTATATCACAGCTCCATGTATCCTGGAACCAGGGACTGGGTTTGATCCCTGGGTTGGGAAGATCCCCTGGAGAAGGGAAAGGCTACCCACTCCAGTGTTCTGGCCTGGAGAATTCCATGGACTGTCTAGACTGTGGGGTCTCAAAGAGTGGGGCACGACTGAGTGACTTCACATTCACTTCACTTTTAGTGTCATAGGACCAGAAATGTGGGTGTAATAAAAGAACATGTTTTGGAACCTCCTTCCAAACAATTAGGTTTTTAAATCTCTGGCCTGAGTAACTTTTGAAAACATATTCAGAAGCCCACAGTCCATGTGGTTGTAGGTCCAACCCACCTGAAAGAATGGACCCATTAAGAATTTTTCCAATTAAGAGGCATGTCTAACTTTGCAGCAGGGATTTTTGTGTTTCTGCTGTTGAATTTACTCCTAGATATAGAACCTGACAGATTTTTTAAAAGCTATTATACTGAGCAAATGTTGAAAATCTGGGACTCAAGGCTAGTTCCTGGGGCCATTGTTTACTGGAAGATAGAACGTAGGAGGAACACACAGCAGCCCAGAAGGTGTGGTGAGTGGAGAAGTCTTGCTCACTTTGTAAAGCTGAAAATGCACATGCCTGCATGCTCAGTCGTGACCCCATGGACCATAGCCCACCAGGCTCCTCTGTCCCTGGGATTTTCCAGGCAAGAGTATTGTCATGGGTTACCAATTCCTCCTCCAGGGGATCTTCCTGACCCAGGGATTGAACCCAAGTCACCTGCATCTCCTGCAATGGCAGGCGGATTCTTTACCACTGAGCCACCGGGGAGCCCCAAGTTAAACATGCACAGGGTTCCGTACATCGCCGTTGAGTCCTTCAGTGAGTGTTTGCTGAGCGCCTGCCACGCGCCCTCTAGGCACTCACAGTACAGCATCGAGTCACCCAGACCAAGGTCCCTGCTCTAAGGGAGCCCACAAACAATGCGGAAAGCTTACAGTGAACAACAGACGGAATCGAGGCGTCAGCTCTGCAGCACCAGGCGGGAAGTGCTATGGAAAGAGATCGCAGAGCAGAGTGGGGGAGCTGAACTTGAGAGAGCAGGAGGCCGGTTGCAAGTTCAACAGAGCCAGCAGAGTACGCTTCAGGAGGAAACTGCTCTTAAGCACAGACTTCCAGCAAGTTGGGGCTTCCCAGGTAGCTCAGACGTAAAGAACTTACGTGGGTTCGATTCCTGAGTCAAGAAGCTCCCCTGGAGGAGTAAATAGCAACCCACTCCAGTATTCTGGCCTGAAAAATCCCATGGACAGAGGAGCCTGGCGGGCTACAGTCCATGGGGTCACAGAGTCAGACATAACTTAGCAACGAAACAATAACAACAGCAACAAACAGCAGGCAGAGGAAAGGACAGAGGGAAAAGCCAGCGCGAAGGCCGCAGACGCGAGGTTCCTGGTTTGGGTGGGAAACAGCGAGGAGGCCAGCAAGACCGGAGCAGAAAACCCAGGAAGGGAGGAAAGGGAGAAGGGGAGAGGTGGAATGGAAGCTAACCAGGCCCATAAATCTGAGGGCCGTGGTAAGAAGGTTGACTTTCTCCGTGAGTAAGATGAATTTCCCTTGGGGGGTGTGAGCAGGGAAGTGACGTGATCTGATGTATCTTTCATTCTGACTGCTGAGAGTGTTAAGAATTGACTGTAGGTAGCCAAGATTGAGACCATTTTTCACTTTCCATCCTCTAGGAGTGTGCTTTGTAACTTGCTACCTCTTTCCAGAGCCGGCTTCCCAGGAGGCGCTAGTGGTAAAAAAAAAAAAAAAAAAAAAAAAAAAAAAAACCCACCTGCCAATGCAGGAGACAGGAAGAGACACGGGTTCAATCCCTGGGTCGGGAAGATCCCCTGGAGGAGGAAATGGCAGTCCACGCCAGTATTCTTGCCTGGAGAATCCCATGGACAGGGGAGCCTGGCGGGCTATGGTCCATAAGGTTGCAAAGAGTCAGACACTACAGAAGCGACTCAGCATGCAGCTCATTGCAGAATGGTGAAGGGGAAGACGCCGAGGTCTGGGGTCTGCAGGCTTGGTTTCCTATCTGTCTTGTTAGTTTCTCCCAGAGACCCATCTGTATCTCTCCTGTGAGCCTCAAATCCCCCCAGTTTAAGACAGACGTAGAGATGCCTACCTAACATGATTATTTCCAAAATAAAATGCACACTCAGTACTTCACACTCTAACAGGCCTACAGTAGATACTTGAAGATATACAATGGAAGTTCTTTCTTCATATCTCCCCAAGAAACAAGAGGTTTCATAAGCTGCTAATTCTGTAGTTCAGAAGATGTTCAGATTTATCATCTTTACTTTAGGTTGATTTGCTTGAGTAATTAACGCAATGCTAAGATTTTATTGGTGAGGTGCCCAGGATTTTAGTAACTGAGTCAGTTGAACATGAAAGGTCTTTAAGGATGAAAGATATAATAAAGTCTGCTGTTACAACTCATATTTCCTGAGCCAATTAGCTCACTCCTGATTGGTAAATTGGTCAGTGATGTGTATATAATGAAGACGTCACATCCATTCACGTGTAAGTTTTTCTAACACTTTATTGTTTAGCAGCACTATGTAACATCAGCCAGACGTGAAGCTCACTAATTGTTGAACGCGGAAAGCCACAGAGAACACGTTCGATTCACAGAGGTCCCATCGACTTCCTTTTGGCTCAGATGCTCAGCCTTCGAAGTCCGAATTGTCACAAGGCACAGGAGACATGGGTTTGATCCCTGGGTTGAGAAGATCCCCTGGAGAAGAAAATGGCAACCCACTCCAGCATTCTTGCCTGGAGAATTCCACGGACAGAGGAGCCTGGCAGGCTATGGTCCATGCGGTCACAAAGAGTCAGACACAACTGAGCATCACGCATGCCCTGCAGTCTTTTAAAATTTCAACCTTCTATAACCCCACAATCTTACTGCTTCCATAAACTTATTTCTAGTCAACTGCAATCACTTCATTATTTACAAAGTAAAGTCCTTTATTTGCTATTCAGTTCAGTTCAATCGCTCAGTCTGACTCTTTGCAACCCCATGGACTGCAGCATGCCAGGCCTTCCTGTCCATCACCAACTCCTGGAGCTTGCTCAAACTCATCTCCATTGAGTCGGTGAAGCCATCCAACAATCTCGTCCTCTGTCATCCCTTTCTCTTCCTGCCTTCAGTCTTTCCCAGCATCAGGGTCTTTTCCAATGAGTCAGTTCTTCCCATCAGGTGACCAAAGTATTGAAGCTTCAGCTTCAGCATCAGTCCTTCCAATGAACACCCAGGACTGATCTCCTTTAGGAAGGACTGGTTGGATCTCCTTGCAGTCCAAGGGACTCCCAAGAGTCTTCTCCAACACCACAGTTCAGAAGCATCAGTTCTTTGATCCTCAGCTTTCTTTATGGTCCAACTCTCACATCCATACATGACTACTGGAAGAAGCATAGCTTCGACTAGACGGACCTTTGTTGGCGGAGTAATGTCTCTGCTTTTTAATATGCTGTCTAGGTTGGCCATAGCTTCTCTTTGAAGGAGCAGTCGTCTTTTAATTTCAAGGCTGTAATCACCGTCTGCAGTGATTTTGGAGCCCAAGAAAATAAAGTCTGTCACTGTTTCCACTGTTTCCCCATCTATTTGCCGTGAAATGATGGGACCCAGTGCCATGATCTTCGTTTTTGAATGCTGAGTGCTAAGCCAGCTTTTTCACTCTCCCCTTTCACTGTTACCAACAGGCTCTTTAGTTTCTCTTCACTTTCTGCCATAAAGTGAAAGTGACAGTTGCTCAGTGGTGTCTGACTCTTTGCTATCCCGTGGACTATATGATGGGATAGTATAGTTGATGGGATCGACTTTGTGATCCCATGGTCCGTGGAATTCTCTAGGCCAGAGTACTGGAGTGGATAGCCTTTCCCTTCTCCAGGGGATCTTCCCAAGCCAGGGATCAAAACCAGGTCTCCTGCATTGCAGGCAGATTCTTTACTAACTGAACTATCTGGGAAGCCCAAAGAGTGGTGCCACCTGCATATCTGAGGTTATTGGTATTTCTCTCACAATCTTGATTCCGCATCAAGATTTTCTCTTGCATCTTGAGTCTTGATGAAGCTTGTGCTTCATCTAGCCCAGATTATTTGCTGTGGTGTTGTTTTATTTGTTATGAATTTAACAAGTGTTTGTAATTGGGCTGGTGTTTTTAGTATGGTTTTGTTGGATTACATTCTGGATACCTACTTGCTTAGTTCTGAACTAGTCTACCCTAATCTTATTTTTGCTTTAAGCGCTATCATTTTAATGAAAGGTTTTGCAGAATGCAAGATTCATCAAGGAACGTATATCATTATAGCAGAGACACACACCTGGGCCATACACACCAGAAAAAGCAGGACACAGTTGAAAACAGGCATGGATGTGCATTTGAGCTGCAACCAACAGCCACAAGAGGGCGGTGGCTCTGGAGACTCACGTGCTCAGTCCAAGGTCGGAGTCTACCAGCATCTGATATGTGACCTCTAGAAAGTCGTTTCATTTCTTGAAGCCTAAGTTTCCTCTGTCTTTGAAAATGGAACTAGTAATATCACCCCCGTCAGTGGAGCATGAGGTTAAAATAAAACCATACATGTAAAGCACCTACTAACTGGTAGCTATTAGAATACGTAACGGGCTTCCCTGGTGGCTCAGCCAGTAAAGAATTCCCCATGCAACACGGAAGACCTGGATTAAATCCCTGGGTTGGGAAGATCCCCTGGAGGAGGGAACAGCTACCCACTCCAGTATTCTGGCCTGGAAAATTCCATGGACGGCATAGTCCACAGGGTCGTAAAGAGTCGGACACTACTGCTAGACCTTCGATTTCATTAGAATACGGTACACACAGAGACATTTTATATGCAAACAGGTTTCTAATGAAGTGGTGTAGGAAAAGTCATCTTCCCAACAAAATGAGGTCAGACGGAGGTCTCAAAATCAATGCTTCTGTTTGATTTACGCACAACTGTTTTTGTACATTTGGAGCCCAGCTTAACTCTGAATCACCCACAGCTGAGGGCTGGGTGAACTCTCCAAACCCAAGGAGGAAGAACCTTGCACTCTGGCCTTTGCTCCCTGACTGCCTACATCTGGACCACTGGTCCAGACCCAGTTTATTTGTGAAGACGATGTTGAGGATGCATGTAGGCCTCTGTGTGTATGTGTGTGTGTGTGTGTGTCTGGGTTCCTTTTCTCTACATATGAAAAAAATAGCCAAGGCAAAGACAATTCTCCACAGCTGGAAAAGATGAGATCATTTGTAAGTGGCTTGTTAAATCGCACATCATTTTCCTGATCAGCAGTAGCAAGCCTGCATTTTCAGGAGCTGATGCGATTTATCATGTTATTATATATTTAGGGGCTTTTTGAAAATGCTGTTATTTACTCAACCGACTGTGTATATAGACTATTTAAAGCAGATTTTTGACCCAGTAGACTGTACCAGCCCCATCTATCGTCTCAATGAGCATGTAGGGACTCTTAAATATGCAGATTATTGATACAATAGACTGTGAGCGCTGGAAACGTACCCTAGACGGGTACATTCCAGTCACTGGGGGACGATATGTTTCTAAAAAGCACTTTCAAAGCAGACCCATACAAAGAGCCAGGCTCTGTGGAAAAATGTACATCTGGGTGGAGGGGCCTCTGGTTTTGGAGGGAAATTCTCAGTTTCTAGAAATAGTATGCTGTCATTTTTATCTCTTTGTGGACTGCCCAAGTCTGTGAACATTGAAACTACCCTCTACTGAATGCCAGGCAATGCCACCAACAGTCTGAGCTTCTTTTATTCTACATGCAGAGAAACCATTCTGTTAGAGTTAACTCAAATTCATCCTTTGATTCTGGAGAAGGAAATGGCAACCCACTCCAGTGTTCTTGCCTAGAGAATCCCGTGGACAGAGGAGCCTGGTGAGCTGCTGTCCATGGGGCCGCACAGAGTCGGATATGACTGAAGCAACTTAGCATGCATGCATGCATGCATTGGAGAAGGAAATGGCAACCCACTCCAGTGTTCTTGCCTGGAGAATCCCAGGGATGGAGGAGTCTGGTGGGCTGCCATCTATGGGGTCACCCAGGGTTGGACATGACTGAAGCGACTTAGCAGCAGCAGCAGCATCCTTTGATTCCAGGTATGTGTTGCGCACCATCCATTAGACAGTAAGGGCTTGATTTGCAAGCCACAAATATTCTCTCTGGCTAACTCAAGTCAAAATAAGGAATTTGCTGGAAGATGTATGGAGCATCTCACGGAAAGGGGAGGAGCCAGCGGGCTTCTGAAGATCATGGGGACACAGTCACAGGCCGATCTCTGCTTGATGCCATTGTCAAGAGGGATCCACTCCAACCATTTTCCGTTCTTGCGTCGTGGGGTCAGAATTCATATTCCATGGATTCTTATTGGCCTAGCTGGGGTCATCTGCTCATGCTAAACAAAAGCAAACAAACATGAAATGCCAAAAAGGGAAAGAAAAAAGTTCTCGTGTTTTTGTCTTACCTCTCTGCTCTTTAGATAAAACGTCAGATATTTAAACACATATGCACATGCTATCTGGATTATTCTTGTTGGAAAGCAGTCCGCATGTGCTGGAGTCTCAGTTAATTAATCTCCCAAAGACTAGACTCTGTGTCCTGCTGGCTTCTGCCCAATGTGCCTGGGAGACAGCAGATTGATTCCTCCTGGACCTGATGATGTTATTCTTACATGAGTTCCAAACTGATCATATGCCTTAAAAAATAAAATCAGCCATGCTACCTACTCTAACGTGAAGGGGGAGATGATTTCAGCAAATAACTCACCTAAATTGCAAAAGCAGAGGGGGCAATTAAAGGACAAGGCACCCCTGCCGATGGGAAAGGCATGACACTCTGACAATAGCCTAAAGAACTTTCTTAAATTAATTAATTGATTGATTGATCATTGATTTTCTTGGCTGCACTGGATTTTTGCTGTTGCATGCAGACTTTCTCCGGTTGCGGAAAGCAGGGCCTACTCTTTCCTGCGGTGCTCAGGACTCTCATTGCAGTGGCTTCTTTTGTTACAGAGCATGGGCTCTCTAGCGCAGACTCCAGAGTTGTGGCACTGGAGTTCTGCTGCTGCGAGGCACATCTTTAGGACCATGTCCCCTGCGTTGGCAAAAGTGAAAGTGAAACTTAGTCGCTCAGATGTGTTCAGCTGTTCGTGATCCAACGGACTGTAATCTGCCCAGCTCCTCTGTTCACGGAATTCTCCAGGCAAGGATACTGGAGAGGGTTATCATTCCCTTCTCCAGGGGATCTTCCCCACCCAGGGACAGAACCTGGGTCTCCTGCACTGCAGGCAGATTCTTTACCAGCTGAGCCCCCAGGGAAGCCCAGGCGGATTCTTAAACCACTGGACCACAGGGAAGTCACTGTTGACAAGAACTTTTGACAATAGTTACCTCAAGAACTGTTCTTGGCACCAAGCCTGCAGCAGTGAACAAGGCAAATAAGCTCCTGCATTTAGGAGTTTCATGCTCAAATTGGGGAGAAAGATTTCTCACACTAGGTCTTCCAATTCTTGGCACTATTGCCATTTAGGCCAGACCATTCTTTGTTGTGGAGGCTTTTCTGTGCACTCTGATGTTCCGCAGCAGCCCTGCCAACTTCCCGAGGGAGCAAAATCACCCTGGCTGAGTCATTGAGAAGAAGTCGGGTACCACTGGTGAGAAGTGGTAGGTGCCTGCATGTGTCTGTAATTCAGTGCGTGCTTGGGGGCGGGGCCCTTCCTCGGGAAAACGTTGTCTCTGCTGCTCTGTGTGAGGAGGACATGGCAACCCACTCCAGTGTTCTTGCCTGGAGAATCCCCACGGACAGAGGAGCCTGGCGGGCTACAGTCCATGGGGTCAAAGAGTCAGACACGACTGAATGACTAGGCACACAGCTCTTCTATATAAGCAAGGTTCTGAGACTGCCTATTGCCTACTGGCTCACTTTAGGCCTGAATTACCTAAATAATCCAATACTTGGACATGATTGGCTTAGGCAAATCAGGGCCCCTCACAGTCCTGGTGATGCCAATTCCATCCATACTTTATAGGTTAGGAGACAACCACACTGTCTACGGTGATATATCCTGGAACACTGATGATCTTTCTAGCAATGCCCAAGAAAACTTCGTTTTTAAACGTTTGTAAGTAACACTGGCTTCCCAAGTGGCACTAGTGGTAAAGAACCCATCTGCCAATGCAGGAGACACAAGAGAGGCGGGTTCCATCCCTGGAGAGGGAAATGGCACCCCGCTCCAGGGTTCTTGCTGGAAAATCCCAAGGCAGAGGAGCCTGGCAGACTGCAGTCCGCAGGGTCACAAAGAGTTGGACGCAGCTGAGCAACTGAGCGCACACACACAAGTAACAGAAAATTTGCAAGGCCTGGACAGGCAGCCCGCGAGCTCTGAAACTCAAAGACGATGGCTAACTCCCCTTGTCGTCTCTGAGTAGTCAGTCACAGGTCGTAGAGGCTGCATATACGAAGATTCCTTGCTAATAATTCACCCTCCTCCGGGTCACAAAGCTCTGATTCTTTTTGTTTGTTTGTTTTTCTTCAGGAAAAGAAGAATGATCCTTTACACTGAAAAACAAATTAACTAACCAATTAGCCGAATACTGCCTTTTTGTTGTTGTTAAGAAAAAAATATGCATGTATTATTATTTTTAAGAGAATTCTGATTTTATAGAAGCAATTTGGGCACTGCAGAAAACTAGCATTAGAAGACGTTAAAAGCAGAGGAAAATACATGAAACAGAAAAAGAAGAAAGGCCAGACAGAGTGTCAAGGACAAGACAGTGGATGTCTCACGAGCCGTGTGTCTATACTCCCCTTTGCAGAACATTAGATGCCAGACTCGTTTGTCCTCAGTCCTTCTCCTCTCCTGGTACAAAGACCAGTGTGGTTCCGTTGTCCAGGCAGGAAGAGTGCTGACATAGTGACCTTGAACCTTTTCCATTTACCCATCTCCTTTGTAAGGGTGGAGAGAGAGGAAAGATGCCAAGCCTTGACAAAGCAGCCCTAACCTTCAATCAAAGGGTCAAATATCGTATATTGACGCATACGCATGGAATCTAGAAAGACAGCACTAACAGTCCTACGTGAAGGGCAGCCAAGGGCACATGGACATAAAGAACGGGCTTCTGGACACAGTGGGAGAGGGAGAGGGTGGGATGGTTTGAGAGATCGGCATTGAAATGTACACATTGTCATGTGTGGAATAGACAGCCAGCGGGAGTGTGACGTCTGGTAAAAGGAAACCAGAGCGGTGCTCTGGCTGCGGAGGAGGGGTGGGGTGGGGAGGGGGAGGCGGCTCGGGAGGGAGGGCCCACAGGTCTTCCTCTGGCTGATTCACGTTGATGTATGGCAGAGACCATCATAGGATTGTCATTATCCTCCAATTAATATGAATAAATAATTTTTTTAAAGGGTCAGAAAACCTTGGAGAATTTTCCATTAGATTATTCAAACTGTTGATTCAAAAAGATCAACTACCTCTGTATCTCTCGGCATTTGGGCCATTTCCAAGAACTGCTTCATCCAACTGTCCAGCGGGGTTTGGCCTCAGATCAGACTCACTGTTTTATATAAGTTGCCTCCTGTAAAAGCTAACCTAGTTAATTAAGAACCGAAATAGGTCAGGATTTATTTGACAGAGTTACCGGAGTTATTTAGAAATGCTAATCCTTTTCATCATTAGCTTTTTTGTTTGTTTGTCTCTTGTACTATAAAAATGCTCAATCTGATAAGGGGATTTAAGTGAACCCAGAAGGGATGGATTGAGAATAATGCTAGGAGTCTGATGGATTGTTGTTTTGTGTGTTTTCTGCAGTCACCACTTGAAAGAGTAAATACTAAAAACCCTGAGAAATCCAGCTTCGAAACGTGGCTCTCCACGATGACATCTTTGCTCTTGAAATACTAGTGAGAGGGCCCGCACACCCAGTGCTTATGTTACCAGGCGTTCCGAGCGCCTGTCGGTTGGGCTCTCACGATCGGCTTTAAGGCTGGTCCTGTTATTTTCTCCGATTTACAGGAGAGAAAGGAGACCCACAGAGTCTGTGGGTCTGCTGCAGACGACAGTGTATGCTGTCGCCGAGGCAAGACCTGACCCCGGGCGAGCTCACCCCAGACGTCTGTGCCCTTCGGCCCTGCGCTATGCCGGCTGGGAGGGTCCTGCATGCACTTTCTTCCCCCGCTCTCCCGTGTGCACCCTCCCCAGAGTGTTCTCCAAAGAGCCCCTTGCTTCACTGCCAGCCCTGACCTTGCACTTCGCGACTATTGACATCTGGGACTGAGTAATTCTTTGCGGGGAGGGGCTGGCCCGTGCGGAGGGGGCGGGGTGGCTTAGCAGCATCCCTGGCCTCCCCGCGCTCTAACCGCCAGCTGTAACCACCAAAGATGTCTCCAGACCTTGTCTAAAGGCACAGATGTCCCCCCGGTTGAGAGCCCTGGGGTTAAAGTGTGATGGTGGCCCAGGGGCTCTTCGGGCCACAGGCTCTCCTGTTTTTGCCGTTGTTCAGTCAGTCGCTCAGGTGTGTTCAGCTCTTTGCGATCCCGTGGGCTGCAGCCCGCCCGTGGACTGCAGCCCTGTCCTCACTAACTCCCGCAGTTTGCTCAGATTCGTGTCCGTAGAGTCGGTGGTGCCATCCAGCCATCTCACCCTCTGCCGCCCCCTTCTCCTCCTGCCCTCAATCTTTCCCAGCATCAGGGTCTTTTCCAGTGAGTCGGCTCTTCTCATCAGGTGGCCAAAGTACTGGAGCTTCAGCTGAAGTTTCTTCTATAGAGACCAGCTAATAAACTCATTCACCTTGAAGTGCAATGATGAGATAAGAGAATGTCTATATTTTTACGGGGAATGTGTTCTTGATCTGCCTCATGTCAAATGAAGAAAAATCAAGTGGAGGGGCTTGAGGCAAGGTGAAGCAGTGTGGAAGCCCTGCTCCACACCCAGGAATGAGAGAAATGGGAGGAAATTCAAAACACTGTGGTCCTCCTAACCAGGCTGGTCACAGTGATCGTAGTGGCGGAGAATCCAACAGGAAAGGGAACAGTTGGAAGGTCCCGTATCTGAGTCATTAATCACAGAATTGAAGAATACCAGGGCTAGGAACTCCTTGACTTAATCACTGCTCGTAGACACGAAAGGTTTTTCCACCTTGGACTCCTGGGATTCTAGAGATAGCAAAGACTTTTCACCAGAGGAGCAAAGGCCAGATCACTCTCCGACATTGCCAATTTAGCTTCTCTGAAGGGACAGCGAGCCTTCTTCTCTCTTTCTTAACGGGAAGTGGTCACAGCCACAAACTTAGCAAAAGAAGCAGGTTAAAATTTGTCCGTTCTTGGCTAATGCAGTTAGACGTTTTCGAGAAAAGGCAATGAGAAGTGGTCATTATCCATTATCTGCGTGAAATATTTCAGAGAAAGGAACAGCATTTGCCAAAAAAAAGAAAAGATGTTTGACTTGAAGCCAGGCGAGAGGGAAACAGGATCACCTTCGTGCTCCGTGGGAAGGCTGCGCTAACCGTGTTATTTCAAGTGAAATGGGAATGCACATCTGAAAACATACAGATGGCGCATCGGCTGCATATACTTCCTGAAGGTCGTTCTGGACAATGATTTACTGTCCCTTTTCTTGGCAATAAAGCCACAAAACCCCTCCAACTCTCCAGTCTTGTGAAAAAAGGCTGCTGTTGTCACTGTGTCCCTCAGTCCGGTCTGACTCTTTGCAGCCCCGTGGATTGCAGCCCACAGGATTTCCCAGGCAAGAATACTGGAGCGGGCTTCCATTTCCTACTCCAGAGGATCTTCCTGACCCAGAGATCAAACCCACATCTCCTGCAAGTCTCCTGCATGGCAGGCAGATTCTTTACCCTTGAGCCACCAGGGATACCCATTTATAAAGCCCTATGTGGGGGAAACGTATAATCAGTATGTACATTTGGCTGAAAATACTTGATATCACTTGAAAAGTCAAAGCCTAAAACTCTTAGTTTGAAAGGAAAGTCTCATTCCTGTTGTGTAGTTTCTTTGTCTCTATTTCATTTCCCTTTACTCTATCTCCTGCTCCTGATTTATGCTCTCTTAGTGTGGGGATAATATAAGGATAATGATTTCTAAGCTGGAACTATCAGAAATCTTATGAAATGGCCCCCTTCTCACCCTTCTCCATGAATATTTTCTCACTCTGCTTTTTAAAATTGTCACCAGAACATTTCCCAATAATAACACATGCCAATCTGAAATTCTAGGTAGCTGGATATAAAGTATTTTTTTAGGAGACCTTCTGCTTTGAGCATTAGTCATCTCTCTCATTGCAAAGCCCAAGGCCTCCAACAAAGACCTTTTTGCGCAAATGGTGGGTTGCTTTATTTCTTGAAGACTGCAGACATTATCATTACGGGTAATGACCTAATAACTTGCCATTTGATGTTTGCACATCAGTTCTATGGAAGTTCCCAGCATACATACCAATGGCTCCTTATATGAATGATTTAATATTAAGTCACAAACCCAAACTGGAGTAAGCTCTTTTCTTATGTATGAAACATGTAAGACCGGTTCATATCTGATGCAGATATCATCTAAAAGCTGTTGGTTTGGAACAGGATTTAGGGGCACCTGATGCAAAGAGCTGACTCATTGGAAAAGACCCTGATGCTGGGAAAGATTAAAGGCAAAAAGAGAAGAGGGCAGCAGAGGATGAGATGGTTGGATGGCATCACCAGTGGACACTAATTTGAGCAAACTCTGGGAGATAGTGAAGGACAGGGAAGCCTGGCATGCTGCTGTCCATGGGGTCACAAGAGTCAGACTCGACTTAGTGACTGAATACCAACAAAAACAACAACAAAGAATGCCAAAGTCAGCTGAATTCAGCTGCTTGTGGGTTTGGATTGGTGATTAGGATGTACAGTGTTTATAAAGTGCCTACAACAGGCCTGGGAGTGAAAAGGTATTCCTACAGCCTTGCTTTGTTTCATACTTTGCTGTATTTGATATTCCTAACTAGCCTCGGAGGTAAATACTCTGTATGTGCTGTCAAGGATTTATGACCCTGTGGACTGTAGCCCGCCAGGCTCCTCTGTCCATGGGATTTCCCAGGCAAGAATACATTTCCTCCTCCAGGGGATCTTCCCAACCCAGGGGTCAAACCCTCATCTCTTGGCATCTACTGCACTGGCAGGTGGGTTCCTTACCAATGAGCCACTGGGAAGCCCCGTAAATACTATTATTGTTCTTATCTTATGGATGAGGAAGTTGAACCTCTGAAAGTTTCAGTAACTTTCCTGTGGCCACATTTAACCAGTAGCTGGCAGATTTGAACTGAGCCCAGCCTCATCCCACAACCAGTGGGCCATTCTATCTCCTCATTAACTGATCAGTCTTTGAATCAGTGAATTTTATTTTTTTTTTCTTGCTGAGTTTTTCCCTGTATTACTCAAAGCAGTTGTCTAAGCCACAGATATTTCCTCTTTTGGTCCCTAGAAAGAATAAAGGGTTGGAACTTTCAAAACTATATTCTCTTTCTGAAACTGGTACCCCCCATACACATAGGAACATAGGCAAAGAGACATAGCTTGCCAATTATCTGGCTCCTAATCAACAGTTTCACAATTTACAGTAAGACTTCTCAAACTTTCTTGAGCCTATGGATCCCCCAGGGATCTTGTTAAATGATTCTTATTCGATAGGTCTGAGAGTCTGCATTTCTAGCAAGTTCCCAAGTGATGCTGTAGCTCATCCAAGCACCATCCTTTGAGTAGCAGAGGTTTATGACACACTTTCTCTTCCATTTCCTCCCTTGTCCTAACAGGATGCTGAGGTAGGCAGGCTTAGGACAGTTACTTCTATTTGGAATTGACAGAGAATCAAGGTCAAAGAGATGGTACAAGAAAGTACCGGAAGAACATGCTACATCTTTGAACTCTTTGCTTCCCCTGATTCCTTTGGTTTAGAGCTTGCAGATGGATGGGGCCCACACATATTTGGTTTCTTCCACATGGTTTGGCCACACAAAGTTCCAGACAACCCTGGACCGTGTGGCCATTCCTTGAGTAGCAGCTGTAGTCTTTCAATGTGGCGTGGACTTTCCAGTGACTTGCAAAGTCTCTATGTCGATCCACCTGAGTGCCAGCACTACTGACCTTTGCAACTCGGGACTGTTCTCCCATCTGGTCTACTCTGCCCATTTAAGTTCCCTACCTCCCTCCAGTAATGCATGACCTTCTCATGACCTTTTCCTCCCCAAACTCATGCCCAACTTCTCTCTGTAACTCAGCTTTCTACTCTCCAGGGCCACTGGAGAACCAATGTGATGAAAGTCCCCATGCAGTTTTACTAAAGTATGTTACATGTGTTAGCAGAGAAATAAATATTTCTTGATAAAATGAGTAAACAGATGAACCACAAAAAGATGACAGAGTATCCACTTTCTCTGATTTAAACGAGCTTAGTCCTTTTTTGCTAATGACCAAGAAGTGGAGAAAGTCACAGAGCATGATTTGGAAACAGCTTTACAGTCCAAAGAGCTGTGACGACAGCCCCAGAAAGTGCCTGTGACAGGAGTCCAGTAAGTGCGCGGACTGTTTCCTCACAGAGACCCTACCTGGTACTTATCCACTGTGCATATGAAAGATTCCAGTTAGCTGAACATCTGCAGGAAATAATAAGAGAGATGTTCTTGTTTTGATGACCTTCAGAAAGCTCTCCATCCATCTCCATAAAGAACTGCTGGGCCCAGGAGAAGCCTCCTGTCATCAAACCACTCCATCCTCAACATCCCTTTAAATGAGGAGCTCTATGTGTTCGGTCCTGACGATCAGACGGAGGAAAGAACCAGCCCTGCTGTCTCGACCTGTGCACACAAGTCACGCTCATGTTAGCGAGTCCTGTGCGGTATGGCAGGAATGAAAATCTATATGAAAACTGAATTGAAAATGTCTCTGTTTAGAAATATGCCTGTGCTCAGTTTCCTCTGGGTGGGAGGGAGGCTGAGCCTTGTGATATCTGGGTTCTCTGTGAAGTCAGGTCTCTGTTCAGAAATGGTGTCGAGGATCCCGTAGCCCTGAGCCGACCACCTCCGGGACACAGAGCAGGCCGAGCCGCCCAGCACGGCCCTCACTCCGGGCCAAGGCCCCGCTGCAGGGAGCTCAGCCTCCCTGAAGAGTAACTGCCTCATCTCCACCCAGCCTGCCAACGCGAGTGCCAATTAGTGCCAATAATAATATACATGCTAACAGATTTCTAGACCACAGTCGCCAAAACACTAGAGGCTCGTGACAGGGACGCCTCCCTCTATGTCATCATCCTGGGCACCGGCTGGGTCCACAGCCAGAAGTTCTTGGGATCCCCTCATTTATGTCTGCCCTGCACACGGCGGAATCTTCTTGTGATTTTAAACTGTCATTTAATGGGGTGGATTGGCGAAAACGATCCTGTCACCATGGGGTATGTTTTTAAATGAGGTCTTGCTTGAATCCTGGTTTCATTTGTAAAAATCAACCTTCTTGAGTTTTATAATCCTCTCAGGTTATAACCCTCCCACCTCTTCCACCACTTTAAAAACTGTCAATGCTTTTCCTGTAAACACTGCATTGTGGATTTTCAAGGCAACTGCAAAAATGGATGCCTAGCAAAAGTCTGATGGCTCACGTCCTGCCACCCATGAATTATTTTGCACAATTTTATTTAAACCATTCTGACTACAGGTTTTGGGAACAACTGAGGTGGTATTTTTTTTTAATTGTTTCCCTTTTGTTTTTCTAATGTTTGATTTAAAAGGAAATGTCTAAAATTTAAGGATTAGTTTCCAAATTTTACCCATTTATTGATAGAATAAAAAGTTTGCACCTTGTAGAGCGTATTTTTCTAATGACATCTCTCCCCTTTTTCAATCAAGAATTTGGGAGAAGACCAGCCTAATATTTGTGTGATATACATCATAGAACAGATAATGAGTTTTATCTATGACAAAAACTACCCATACTTTCAAAGTTGTGTGACTTTTTTTTGAACCAAAATCTGCTGTCGATAAATGTATTTTCCGGTGTTCTGCAGTCTTGATGCGTGTTTGCAGTCTTCATACTTAAAAAGTTGAAATCAACAGGTAGAATGGAGGTGGCTGGGATGCTCTGAAAAGAGGATTTGTGGGGTCTCTCTGGTTTTATCATTGAGGAAAGTTGATCAGAATGGTTGTAATTCACATCTGATCTAGATCGGGGGGTGGGGTGGGGAGATTTACCCATCACAGGCGCCAACTGCATTGCTGAGAAATAGAGACAAAGATTGTGACTGGACTAATCCCCTTTCATTGTATGATCTATTTGTTCATTCACTTAGATAACTTGTGGACATCTTTCGATGCCAGGATATGATCTGAGTACGGGGAGAAGCAAGGTCTCTGTCTTCAAGGAGACAGACATTCTCTCTTTACATTTAGTGAGAAAACACAATCAATCAATAAACAAGCCCATGAGATGATTTCAGAGTGTGGTTGGTGCCATGGTGCTTTCAGTAAATAGGTTGATATGCTCTAGAATTACACAGAGAAGGGGAGACTGGTCAGGGAGGACCTCTCCCAGAAGGGACCATTTGAGCTGAATTCTAAAGCATGAAAAGCAACCACCTTCCATAGAGGAAGAGCTTTCTAAGCAGAGAAACCTGCAATTCAAAGAGTCACAGTCGAGGAGAGATTGGCAGATGCAAGAAGCAGCAATGGATTGTTGTCAAGGGGGCAGAGAGGGTGAGGCAAGAGTCCTAGGCAATAAAGCAAAAAGGTAGCCACCAAATCCTGCAAGTGCTGAGACTCCAGGCGAAGGGTTTAAATTTTATTATAATCTATTTACATGTGTGCAATGCAACAGAAAGACTTGCAGGAGTTAAAACAGCCAGTTGTTTACTAATATCTTTAATAAGGAATATTCTAGAAGTTGTGTGTGTGTGTGAGATAGGGCATGTCCAACTCCTTTGCAACCCCATGGACTGTCACCCACAAGGCTCCTCCATCCATGGGATTTCCCAGGCAAGAATACTGGAGTGGGGAGCCATTTCCTTTTCCGGAGAAATCTTCATGACCCAGGGATCAAAACTGTGTCTCTTGAGTCTCATGCTTCGGTGTGCTAAGTCGCTTCCATCGCGTTTGACTCTGTGCGACTCTCTGGACTATAGTCCGCCAGGCTCCTCTGTCCATGGGATTCTCCAGGCAAGAGTACTAGCGTAGGTAGCCTTCCCGTTCTCCAGGGGATCTTCCCAGCCCAGGGAAAGAACCCAGGTCTCCTGCATTGCAGGCAGATTCTTTACCGTCTGAGCCCCCAGGGAAGCGCCCTGAACTGGCAGGTGGGTTCTTTACACTAGCACCACCTGGGAAGCCCATTCTAGCAGTTCTCTGGAAAATAGACTGGAAGAAGTGGGAGCAGGAAACCCATTTAGTCACCGGAAAGGACAGGAATGGCAGAGCAGTCAGAGCAGTGACCGAGCAGCTGGAAGACAGTTCTCTTGATCAGATAATTTCTAGACACGGAACTGAGTGTGCGCATGAATTAGCTGTCCTGGCGATGTGGATGCTTCGAGTGGCCACTGTCAGGCAGTGGGAAGGGATGAAATTAGACATTTAGGTTGGAAAGGAGATGTTTGCCACCAGAACATTTGACCTTCAGCCCAGAATCCACAAGGAGGCCCTGCAGAGGACACTCCCTTCTCTTTGGGCCTCGGCATCATTGTGATCATCATCTTAGCTAAATAAGTATTCACAGGAATAAACTTGCCAGGAATAAAGTCAACTAATCCACTTTACCAAGATTTACACATGATGCAATCTTATTAAACAAATCTCATCAATACAGAAAGAGACAGACACTCATTATGCACCCCAATCACCCACACTCTGCCTGTCTCCTCCTCTCTCCTCTCAGCTGCCAATGGCAAACAAAGCCACTTAAGTGAACAGTCTTCAATGTATAATATTAAAATGTGTTTTGTAAAACTCCGTGGAACCCCTAGCCATTGTTCAAACACACTTGCTCTGATAGATGCTTTGGCATTTTTTTTATGAGGCTTTTCAATGTGTTACTTTATTGGGTGCATGAGATTGAGTCTGTTCTGCAGAAGAAAACAGACAAAAAGGGTCTCTCAGCACGAGTTACTCTTCTGTAAAGGTTATAGTAAACATGTCAATGCCTAATTAAGCAGAAAATTTTATCTGTATTGTGGGGGAGGCATTTGCTGTCTTCGACTTTTCTTCTGGGGAATCCATTTAGAAGGACATAGTAGTCTATGGAGTTGAGCTGGGCTGGAAAGCTCAGCTTCCAAATGTCAGCATTAAAAAAGAACACTCCTAAAAAAAAAAAAAAAAAACCACACACACTCCTTTTCTCCTTGTGTGAAAGTGGCTATATTGGCCAGGCAGATTGTCTGTGGGGTGTGTGTGTGCGCGCGCACGCAAACGCCTGTTCCTGATTGCATGTATTTTTTCAGCACACACACAACATAATATGAATTATTTCCCAACTTCCCATTAACTATCAGGCTTACCTGGTGGCTCAGATGGTAAGGAATTTACCTGCAGTGCAGGAGACCCTGGTTTGATCCCTGGGTTGGGAAAATCCCCTGGAGAAGGGAATGGCAACCCCCTTCAGTATTCTTGCCTGGAGAATTCCACGTAGCCTGGCAAGCTACAGTCCACGGGGTCGCGAAGAGTCAGACACAACTGAGTGACTAACACTAAGTGTCAGGCCCTGGGCTGGGCACTGATGATCGTGAGGCGAATAAAGCCTGGCAGTCGTTGACCAACTGAAATGAGCAGCAGCCCTCCTGCCCCTCGCGTGTGTGGGTGTCGATGCTTTGTTTTGGCGGTCGTTTCACGCACAGGTAAAGAGACTGTATGTCTTAACCTGGAACAGTCCTGGCCAATCTGTGTCCTCCCGAAGTATGAGTAGTAAAGCCCTTTTAATTTTCAAAAGTGACTCTGCATTATGGGCGATATTTGCCTGATTCTTTGGAGTATTTTGCTTGGCTCTGTAACAAGTCATTTATTGATTTTGTGAACAGACCTTCTCCTTCAGCTTAATGGTATGACTGTTTTTACAAACATACAAGCCAGTCCAGAAAAAAAAAAATGCAGTGAGAATGGGGTGGAGCTATCTCATTCAGCTGTTCTAAGCTAGAGTTTTCTTGGGGCTTTATGAGCATAAAGAACCTGTTTGCCAATGCAGGAGGCACAAGAGACTGGGGTTCAATCCCCGGGTCGGGAAGATCCCCTGGAGAAGGGCACAGCAGCCCACGCCAGTATCCTTGCCTGGAGAATCCCATGGACAGAGGAGCCTGGCGGGCTGCAGTCCATGGGGTCACACACGACTGCAGTGACGTAGCACACACGCATAGCACAGGCTTTTCTTGCAGGTAGGGACCCCTTATTAATGATTATTTGCCCAGATTGAGAAGGTTTTCCTTCAAATCAATTTATGGAACTAGAGACCAGCAATACCAGTTGAATGAAAAATCCACTTGCTGGGCAAGAAAAGCACAAGACCAATAGCAACGAAGACAAGTGAACACAGCCGCAAACCCAGTGGTGAGGCTGAGTTCTTACATTTCCTCTCGTTTCACAATAAGCCCTTAAAATCATGGGCTCTCGTCTCCATTATTCCCACAATTCTCCCCTCGGAGGTGGTTCTCTATTCAGAGACATCTCAAGGAAATCTCACTGCTTAACCTTTAACCTCTGGCTCTCTGCAAAGTTTTCTTGTTCATTAGATTGGTAATAAAAAGAGAATCCAAAAGAGAGAGAGAGAGAGAATGCAGCCTGGTGGTGAGGACCACGGATTCTCTCATCACACAGGCTGGGTTCAGGCATGATCTTGCAATGCTAACTTTGTGGCCTTGGAAAATTTTCTTAACTTCAGAGCCTCAGTTTCTGCATCTGTGAAATGAAAATAATAGTAGTTCCTACTTCATATGGATATTGATAAAAATGAAAGAATGCATTTGGAGAGAATATTTACTCAACCAATATTCTTCATCTTCAGTGTGGTCCATATACATACATGGAATACACACATCATGAAATAGTAGTAAGCCATAAAAAAGAATGAAATATGGCCATTTGCAGCAACATGGATGGGCCCAGGGTTTATCACACCAAGAGAAGTGAATCAGACAGAGAGAACAGATGGTAAATAATATATCATTTATAGGTGGAATCTAAAAAACAAACAAATGAACTTATTTACAAACAGAAACAGACTCACAGCCATAGAAAACACCCTTATGGTTACCAAACAGAAATCGAGGAAGGATAAATTAGAGGCACGGAATTACCAGGCACACACTCGTTCATATAAAACAGGTGACCAACAAGGACCTACTGTACAGCACAGGGGATTATATTTAATATCTTGTAATAACCTATGACAGAAAATAACCTAAAAAGGTGTGTGCGTATATATATATGGGTGTAACATATATAATGTACTCCAGAAACTAACACAATATTGTAAATCAACTAAAGTTCAATTTAAAAAAAAACTAATTTTGGAAAATAAATAAAAATCTGAAAAAGAAATTCTTCCTGTTCAGTCTTTGGAACACTTGGAGTCCCTGGCTGCAGGCACTCCGTCTGCAGAATACTGCAGAATACTCCGGAGTATTCTGACAATACTCCGTCTCTCCTCTCTCCCTGCCTCACAGGAGAGACCTCCCAGGCTTGAGCGCCCCTTTTCCAAGTGTTGCCACTGGTGAATGAAAACAGAACCGTCGCACTGGGGGATTCCCGCAGGCACCCAGCCAGAGTGAGAGGGGAGACAGCACCTCGCGGGTGTCGTGCAGCCCGCACAAATCTGAGCCCAGACGTCCCTCGCTTTGGTTCCGCTCTGGCTGCATTTTATCCACGTGGCTCTGAGAAGGCCCGGTGAAGAAAATGAGGACATGGGCATAAATAGTCACATTCCTCATCTCACGGATGGATATTTGCCTCTCAATTCCCTTTGCACTGGCTCTCTCATGCCTTCATTTTCCCTGTGCAATTACTGGTCCTAAATCCTTTCTGAGAAAGGGAAGCATGCATCCCCAATAGGATTTTGCATCCACAAATCAAACGTATAATTGGCATCTCATGACGGGGGCCCACAAATCACAGTGCATTTGAAATTACAGTCACAGGATCGAGAGAGCGCTTTCAGCCTTGTCTGAAAAGGTCTTCATAAACCTGTTTGAGAATAACAGAATAGTTCCCAAATCTCCCATTCTAACACCATTTGCTATTATTTCAAAATCATTATATTTGCTGAGCTTACATAATTTTTGAGCTATCAGTGGAAGACTTTATTTGATACTCCATAATCTCTCCTCCTGCCATACGACTCTACAAATAAAGCCGTTGTACCCAAAGAGACACTGGCTCTCAAAAATATAATGGTTGTGCATCCAAATTACTTCTGAGCACTCAAAAGTGATTTATTAAGATGATTGTATGCCAACAGGGTCAAGTGTCACAGTAAACCTTACCATGAAGATGCCAAGGGTTGTCTTAGTTTAACTTATAAGCCAATGTCCTTCTTATAGAGAGATGTCTTTGATAGGATTTGAATTTCAGTCCAGCTTTCCTGAAAGGCACGCGCGTGAATTTAGAGACTGTCCCATTATAGGAGTATTAGAATGATAGCCCTTAAACATTAAAATGATTAACTTGGGATTCTAGACATTTATAAAGAATGATTGTTGTTATTCAGTTGCTAAGTCTTTGCGACCCCATGGACTGTAGCACACCAGGCTTCTCTGTCCTTCACTGTCTCCCAGAGTTTATTCAAACTCATGTCCATTGAGTCAGTGATGCCATCCAACCATTTCATCCTCTGTCACCCTCTTCTCCTTCTTCCTTCAATCTTTCCCAGCATCAGGGTCTTTTCAAATGAGTCAGCTGTTCACACTGATGGCTGAAGTACTGGAGCTTCAGCTTCAGCATCAGCCCTTCCAATGAATATTCAGGGTTGATCTCCTTTATGATGGACTGGTTGGCTCTCCTTGCTGTCCAAGGGACCCTCAAGAGTCTTCTCCAACACCACAGTTCAAAAGAAGACTCCTGCCAGTTTTCTTTTAAGAAGGCATTAGGTGGCACAAAAGACATCATTTGGCTTTTTCCTTTATTCACTGCTCATTGTTCATAAAAGCGTCAATTCAATTGTTCATTCCGTGTGGGAGGCACTTGGTCTGAGTGGGGAAATGGGGGTGGAACCTGTCACCTGCTACTGTTATTTCATGTCTTCTTCCTGTCCTCTCACAGGCTATGCCCAGGAGGAACAGCTGAAGGAAGAGGAGGAAATCAAAGAGGAAGATGAGGAAGAGGAAGACAGTGGTTCGGGAGCTCAGCCTCAGGGCAGCAATGACGCAGGGACCGACGAGGAGCTGGAAACCGGCACGGAGCCAAAGGGCTGCTTCAGCTACCAGAACTCTCCAGGAAGCCACCTGTCCAACCAGGACGCCGAGAACGAGTCCCTGCTGAGTGATGCCAGCGACCAGGTGTCAGACATCAAGAGCGTGTGCGGGCGAGACGCCTCGGACAAGAAAGCCAGCGTGCACCCCAAGCTTCCAAACGAAGCCCACAGCTGCATGGATAAGATGACCGCCGTCTACGCCAACATCTTGTCCGATTCCTACTGGTCGGGCCTGGGTCTCGGCTTCAAGCTGTCCAACAGCGAGAGGCGGAGTTGTGACACCCGAAACGGCGGCAACAGGACGGATTTCGATTGGCACCAGGACGCTCTGTCCAAAAGCCTGCAGCAGAGCCTGCCCTCGCGGCCGCTGTCGAAGCCCAGCCTCTTCAGCTCCGTCCAGCTGCACCGGCAGAGCAGCAGAACGTGCGGGACCGTTTTCACGGGGGCCAGCAGGTTCCGCTGCCGGCAGTGCAGCGCCGCCTACGACACCCTGGTCGAGCTGACCGTGCACATGAATGAGACCGGCCACTACCAAGACGACAACCGCAAAAAGGACAAGCTCAGACCCACGAGCTACTCCAAGCCCCGGAAAAGGGCCTTCCAGGATATGGACAAGGAGGATGCTCAAAAGGTCCTGAAATGCATGTTTTGCGGTGATTCCTTCGATTCCCTCCAAGATTTGAGTGTCCACATGATCAAAACAAAACATTACCAAAAAGTGCCTTTGAAGGAGCCAGTCCCAACCCTTTCATCAAAAATGGTCACTCCCGCCAAGAAACGCGTCTTCGACGTCAATCGCCCGTGCTCCCCAGATTCAACCACTGGGTCCTTTGCAGATTCGTTTCCGGCCCAGAAGAACGCCAACCTCCAACTGTCCTGCAACAACCGCTATGGCTACCAAAACGGCGCCAGCTACACCTGGCAGTTCGAGGCCTGCAAGTCCCAGATCCTGAAGTGCATGGAGTGTGGGAGCTCCCACGACACTCTGCAGCAGCTCACCACCCACATGATGGTCACCGGTCACTTTCTCAAGGTCACCAGCTCTGCCTCCAAGAAAGGCAAGCAGCTGGTTCTGGACCCACTGGCTGTGGAGAAGATGCAGTCGTTGTCAGATGCCCCAAACAGCGATGCCCTGGCACCCAAGCCATCAAGTAACTCCGCCTCTGACAGCGCAGCCTCCTCGACGGAGCTGAAGAAAGACGGCAGAAAGGAAAAGCCAGAGGAGATCAACAAGGACGAGAAAGTCATGAAAAGCGAGGACTATGAGGACCCTCTCCAAAAGCCATTAGACCCTACGATGAAATACCAGTATCTGAGGGAGGAGGACTTGGAAGATGGCTCAAAGGGCGGAGGGGACATTTTGAAGTCTTTGGAAAATACCGTCACCACCGCCATCAACAAAGCCCAGAATGGGGCTCCCAGCTGGAGCGCATACCCCAGCATCCACGCAGCCTACCAGCTGTCAGAGGGCACCAAGCCCTCCTTGCCTATGGGCTCCCAGGTCCTGCAGATCCGACCCAACCTCAGCAATAAGCTGAGGCCAATCGCACCCAAGTGGAAAGTGATGCCTCTGGTGTCCGTGCCCACACAACTGGCCCCCTACACCCAAGTGAAGAAGGAGCCGGAGGAGAAAGAGGACGCGGCGAGGGAGTGTGGGAAAGAAAGTCCCCGCGAAGAGGCGTCCTCTTTCAGCCACAGCGAGGGGCACGCTTTCTCCAAAAGCGAACCCCCCGCGGAGCCCAAAAAGGCTGAGCCGCGTCCCCCGAAGGAGGAGGACAAGCTGGTGAGAGAGGGCGGTGAGAAAGAGAAAGCCCAGGCTTTGGAGCCGGCGTCTCCGCTCAGCAACGGCTGCGCCCTCGCCAGCCCCGTGGTGGCGCTGCCGGGCATCAACCCGCTCAGCGCCCTGCAGTCCGTCCTGAACAATCACCTGGGCAAAGCCACGGAACCCTTGCGGGCGCCCTCCTGCTGCAGCCCAAGCTCAAGCACAATGTCCCTGTTTCAGAGGCCGAGCCTCGGCGTCATGGACAAGCCGGGCCTGAGCCCCCCCTCCCCGAGGCCGGCCAGCGTGTCCAGACGCTACCTGTTCGAGAACAACGACCAGCCCATCGACCTGACCAAGTCCAAGAGCAAGAAGGCCGAGTCCTCGCAAGCACAGTCCTGCACGTCCCCACCCCAGAAGCACGCCCTGTCCGACATCGCCGACATGGTCGAGGTCCTCCCCAAGGCCACCACCCCGAAGCCCGCCGCCTCCCCCAGGGTCCCTCCCGTGAAGCTGGAGATGGATGTCAGGCGCTTCGAGGACGTGTCCAGTGAGGTCTCCACCTTGCATAAGAGGAAAGGCCGGCAGTCCAACTGGAACCCCCAGCATCTCCTGATCCTGCAGGCCCAGTTTGCCTCCAGCCTCTTCCAGACCTCCGAGGGCAAATACCTGCTGTCCGACCTGGGTCCGCAAGAGCGGATGCAGATCTCGAAGTTCACGGGGCTCTCCATGACCACCATCAGCCACTGGCTCGCCAACGTCAAGTACCAGCTCAGGAAGACGGGCGGGACCAAGTTTCTGAAAAACATGGACAAAGGGCACCCTATCTTCTACTGCAGTGACTGTGCCTCCCAGTTCAGAACCCCGTCCACCTACATCGGTCACTTAGAGTCCCACCTGGGTTTCCAGATGAAGGACATGACCCGCCTGGCCGTGGAGCGGCAAGGCAAAGCGGAGCAGGAGATGTCCCGGCTGTCGGCGGCCCAGCGGTCCCCGGAAACCGTAGCTGGCGAAGAGGACACAGACTCTAAATTCAAGTGTAAGTTGTGCTCTCGGACATTTGTGAGCAAACACGCGGTAAAACTCCACCTAAGCAAAACGCACAGCAAGTCTCCAGAACACCACTCACACTTTGTGACAGACGTGGACGAAGAATAGCCCTGCAGGTACGGGTTTGCTCCCAGCTGGTTGTGCCGCTGACTTTGTGAGGCGCTTCTAGAAGGGAGGTGGTTCCGTTTCGAGGCAGCTGACCTCTCCCTACCGCGAGAGGACTGTAGCCTACTGGAATAGACCAGAACATACATAGGTCCTAACCATTCTCTCAGTGTCTGTAGTTTAGCGTTGGGGAGCGGAGCAAAACGGATTTAGAGAGTCGGAGCTCACAGGTTACTGCTTCTGGATTCGTGATCTCCTTAGGGACCCAGGGCCCTAGTCCCAAGGTCCAGTTAAGGCTGTGCCTCCTTGTAATTAATAAGTACCGACTTCTCTTACTATCCCATTTCCCTACCTCCCCTTCCTATAGTCATGCTAATGACTTATAAAGTGATGAAAATTTTAAAAAAGAAATAGTCAGCAAGAGAATAAAGATTGTAGAGTTCCTGGAGGCAGCCACTCGCCAGAGATTTCTTAACCAACTCGGGAATAGTTTAAAGCTGGCTTTATCATTATTAGTTATAATTAATGCTTTTGGCAGCTTATTTGCCACAATTGCTACCTTCCACTGCCTGCCCGCCCCCAACTTGTTTATTTCCTGTGCCTTCGGTTTCCTGTGAAAGGGCAGGTGCCCTGTAGTCGGATGGTAGGAAAATGCTCTTCCTGCAGGACACTCGGATGAAAGGAGAGGAAGCTTATTTCCTTCCCGGGTCTTTTGGTTGCTCTTAAGTTAAAGCTAATATCAGAGTCCACCTTTAGCAAAGGTAGATGCAACGCATGGCTTGAAACTTTATTTTATATAAAGAAACAAATGGCACGCTCATTGCCAATGCACGTGGGGTCCCACAGCTTCGAGATAACTTGCATCACGTGTTGTCGAAGTCCCATGCCTGGTAGAGTCAGCAGGGCCCAGCCGATCTCTGTCACCTTCAGGAAAGCAGATTCCAAGGTCAAATACCTTGGCAGACTAGTCACACCAGCCACTTTCAAATACTGGGCATAAGCAAGGCGGAGATTATTTCCGCCGCCCTTTGTGTTTCCTCTCCTTCCTTGTCTCTCCCCTCCAGCATGACACCGCCCCTGTGGGCTAGAAGCCCCCACACATGCATCTGGGCCACAACCCAGAATGAGGCCCCACCTGACTTAAAACTCTGCCCCTTGCCAACCCAGGTTGTCATGCTAGGTTACAGGCTAGTCTTTGTAGTTACGCATGCGATAAGATATGAACAGCTAATAATAGCATGCAGCCGACCCTTGAATAATGCAGGGGTGGGGAGCACCAACCCTCTGCACAGCAGAAAATCCAGGTGTGACTTCTCGTCAGCCCTCCCCGTGACGGTTCCTCTGTATCCCTGCTTCTCCTGTATCCGAGGTTCCACACCTGTGGATTCTGCCAACCCAGACTGTGGGGTACTGTGGTATTTATCGCTACCTTTGGAAAGACTCCACGTACAGGTGGCCTCATTAGGTTCAAACACACGCCGCCCAGGGTCAGCCGTGCAGGCCCCCCGCCCCTGCCGTCAGAGCACTGTTGTTAACTAGGAGGTTTCAGGGCAAGCCGCCGAGCGACGAGCGGGAGCGGAGCTGCAGGCAGGGGTGGGCGTGACTGTGCTGCGGGTGTGGGCTCACGTCACGTCATACAGGAGGGCTTGCCGGTGTGAGGACGGTCAGAATGAAACCGGGGGTTGGAATCTGAAACTATCCCCTCAGTGAGATGATCCAAGAGCCTCTGATGGCGGGGGACCCGTCGCATCACGCGGGCGGTTGTCTGGGCCCAGATGATGACTTTGGTCTCGTTTGCATGTTTTTATCATGACAATTAAGATGTGTTACTGGCTGGTTCCTCTTTTGCTTTCTAAGCATTTTTGTTCGGCTCGCACTGTATTGAAAGAAAAGCTGAAACACATCTGTTGAATCTACATGTGAGCTTGGGGTTCCATGACACCTGTTTATTTGCTATACAATGTTTTAAATTGTATGTAACTTGCTATTATGCTTTCCTGGTCTTTCAAAAAAGAAAAAAAAAAGGTGGATACACACAGAACACACATAGAAAACTGTTTCCAGTCTCAGAGCGGTAGGTCCAAACCATGATGAAAATTGACAAATAGGTATGCTTATTTGTGCTACAATAAAGACCTATTTTCCACCTTTTCCATGTTAGGTCTGTAATCATTTTTTTAAATTAATATCATAGTCAAAACATTACAATATGTAGATGTAGAATAAGGAGAAACAGAAAGCCTCAGTCAAAATCTGAAACGCACATACCTGTTCTAGGGAAGCCAAGAAAAACAGTAATCGGGAAAAACCTATACAAATGGACCTGATGCTATCTAATTGCTCAGCCGTGGCCAACTCAAAGGTACTTAAGAGTCCATCAAATACATAGGTAGGTTAGCTCTTGTCTCATCCTTCTGCGTCTGTACAGAATAAATATTTCTGATTTGGACCTTCAAAGCGTCGTGTTACAGAATTATCATTATATGAAAACAAAGCTCCCTTAGATAAACACTGGTGTGCTGCGATTCTGAAAGACGATTGCAGAAAAACAGGTCTGCGTGCTCAGGAATCATTCAGACTATATGTGCCGCGTGCACATAAAAAACGGTGTGGGTGCTCAGTGTTCACGTCGATGCTAAGGATGCCCCCCCACCCCACCGCACAGCCCCCACACCTGCACAGAGGCAGCTCTCCGGGGCTCTGGTCAGCTGCAAACAAACCGCCTCACCTTAAAGCCCTCTTTGACAATAGGCATGCAAAACCTTGCCCACTGCTCAGAATGGTGCTTATGTGATACTAAATGATCACAAAATGAGACCACTGCTATCTGGAACACTAACTTCAGTTAGGATGCCTGATCGCATGAATTGCACAAAAGTAACATGTCATTTTGGGAGGGATGGTCATGGTTTTATGGAAATTTTGAGAGTTTTACAGTATCTATGTTCTATGCAAGATGTGAACTTTGACATGAATTTTCTTTCTTTTCTTAGATAGGTCTTTAAAAAAAATATAAGTCTTAAATTTTATCAGATTCTCTGCCAAATATTAAATGCAACTTTTCATCAGAAATTAATTAGAATATGTTTAATGTGCATGCCTAATTTAGGACATAAGTAATCCGAGACAATTTCAGTAGATATTTGTATATACCTTTGAAAGCCACATGCTCTTGAAAAATAAATTAAACAAAGAGCAAATCAATGAGTCTAAGATGCATAAGGACTTGAAATTATAGTCATTACCACAGTGTACAAGAGTGTACAGTTTAACATCATACCTAGCCTTGAAATTGATAGAGGGAATGAATTCTAGTCCAATAAGCTGCCACCTTTGTTGTGGATGATTTGATAAAACCCATGTTCAGGGTGAACAGCATGTGAGGTTCTCAGATAAAATACAGGGTGTCCAGCTAAACTAGCATTTCAGGTAAATGACAAATACGTTTTTAGAATAAGCATGTCCCCAATATCACATGGGCCATATTTATACTAAAAAGTGTTCATTGCTTATCTGAGGTTCAGATGTACCCGGGCCTTCTGTGTTTTTATTTGCTAGACCCGGCGACACTAACAGCTGGGGTGCTACAGCAGCCTGGGATGATGAGCTGGGCTAACCCACGGCTGGGCTTCCCTGGTGGCTCAGCCGTAAAGAACCTGCTCACAAACGCAGGAGGCATGGGTTCCATCTTGGGTCGGGAAGATCCCCTGGAGAAGGAAATGGCAACCCACTCCAGTATTCCTGCCTGGGAAATCTCATGGACAGAGGAGCCTGGCGGGCTACAAGTCCATGGGGTCGAGAAATAGTTGCACACAACTTAGCGACTAAACAATAGCAACTCGTGGCTATTACAGGCATCAACCTTACCTTCATCTAGTAAACAATAGTCTTTCTTTCCTTACTCTTCCGTTTTCCTCCCTCCCTTTCTCCCTCCCTCCCTTCCTCTGTTTCATCTGTGATCAAATATTGGCTGGGCTTTTACTGTGCACCAGGCCCTATTAGCAAAGCAGTGTAGAGACAAACCAACAGCCGTGCTGATTAAATGCGCCAGGCCTGCAGCATGCAACCACACGCACTCTTTCACTTGATTCTCCCAAACAGTCGTCTGAGGCAGGGGCTGATTCAATCATTTCCAGGGGAAGGAACGGAAGCAGAGAGTCCACATGAATCTCTCACAGCTCCACCATCCCTGAGCCTCCCTCACTCAGCACCGCCCATCGAGAAAGCCATCACTCCATGCCAGACGCTGTGCTAATCCCAGGGAGTCAACCGGTGACCGACTGGGACAAGAGTGTGCCTGGGCGGCTGCCCGTGCAGACGGCTCTGGGGCAGACACTGAACGGCCGGTCCCAGGGGATCGGAGGAGGGGATGGTGGAACAGGCCAGCGTGGGCCCGCACCTGCAGGCCTGCACTCAAGCCCCAACTCCCCCACCGTCTCTAAGATGTGCCCCACTTCTGTGTCTTTGAAATGTGGACAGAATTCTCCTCTAGAGGAAAGTCATGAGAATCAAGCAAAAGTATGAATTTCTCTTCCATAAAGCCTGGTGAATAGTAGGTTCACAAGAGTTAGTTCTAGGCAACATCTTGAGGACCCTATCACGTTCTTCAGCCTTGCCCAAAGTGTATAGAACTTTCAGAGTATTCCCGGGTTGAGCTATTTAATACCCAGGCAGGTGCCCCAAGGAAACGTTGTTGTTGCTTAGTCCCTAAGTCGTGTCTGACTCTTTACGACCCCAGGGACTGTAGCCCACCAGGCTCCTCTGTCCATGGGATTCTCCAAGCAAGAATACTGGAGTGGGCTGCCATTTTCTTCTCCAGGGGATCTTCCCAACCCAGGGATTGAATCTGTGTCTCCTGCTTGGCAGGTGAATTCTTTACCACTGAGCCACCTGCGAAGCCCAAGGAAACGCTGACCTACTATTTAATGACAATGACAGCAATGATAGCTGAGACCTCTTGACCTCTTTCTATGAGCCGGGTATGGGTATTCACATCATCCTGATTTTGCCAAAAGCTCAGGGGAGTCTGTGATTTGTCTAAGAATACACAGTGAGTGTAGGATTTGAACCTAGGACTGCGCAGCACTCATCAAGTTTCTCCTGCATCTTGGCTTCCCCTCCATCTTGCCTGATGGCTTCCAGGTGCTCCCCAAGCCCAGGAATCCATCCCGCAGCTCAGAGAAAAGTCTGTGAAGTGTGGCATGCGTGTGTAGAGATGACAAGAGCTTGCCTCAGCCTCTGGGAGGCTCCAGCTGCAAACCAAGTACCACAGCTTCAGGAGCCAGGTACCAGCCTGGGGAAGAACCCACACAATCCTCACTCTCTTTAATGTAATTTCCTTTTTCAGTCACGTAATGATACACTCCCCATGGAGCATCTCACTAAGAAATGATCCAAATCCCAGGGAAAATAACTCTGTGAGAATTACTATTATTTTTAATCCTCACCTTGACTCTCATTTTGGGGAAGCAAGATGTGAAATCGGAAACAGGGCTAGCCTTGAGACCTCAGCGTTTCTAACGCAGCAAGAAACAAGCGCGTCCCCTCCGTTCCCATTTTCATTTCCTCCATGCTCTGGCTTAACCCCTCTTTTGCATCGATGCATCTCCGCCTTTGTTGCACTTTCCCCCCTCATTTGGACTTCTGAATGCTCTGTCCTGACGGGTATAATTTGGTGCTTTAATATAGAGTAACATTATTTTTCATTTACTCCAATCTGCCATCAGTATCATCTTTTCATTTAACCAGATGCAATTCTTTTTTCTTTCACTAAATTGAAAATCCATGAACGACAGGGAGTGCAATGTTTTAATTAGCTCATATTTTTTATATGGATTTATGTCTTTAAAATACATTTGTGTAATTCTTCAGCTAAATTAAAAACGTCTTTCTGCAAAAGTGAGGAGGGGAAAATAAGGAGCTAAATTGTGTCATTAGCTTAGGTAGCTATAGATAGAGGGCCAGATCTAGCAGAGAGACATGCACACCATCACCGGTGCCTCTGCCTGGGCGGATCTTGAACTTGCCCTTCATTGAAAGAAGTCTTTCTCTGTAAAGGTTTTTCAAAAATGGCTTGAGGTGGGAATTTTTTTTTTAAGGCCCCTAGTAAGTAAACAAGCAGTTACCTTTAACGAACTAATTTGAAACTGAACCTGCCGCCGAGCAAAACCGAAGGAAAAAAAAAAACAGAAGTCATCACAATAAACAGTTTTCTCCTGCATTTCTCTCTTTGTCTTTTTTTTTTTAACGATCAAGTTTAAAGCGTTCCATGGTGCTTTTTTTCTACTTTATAGGAGACAAGTGACATTCCGTGGTAAATGAGAGAAAAAGCCATGCAGAACTGAAATCTTTCTAATGCATTGACACCAACTTGCCCTCTATTGTTGGAAATGAGCAGGCGCTCATGATTGTTCATCAAACAGCTCCTAATGCAGTTAAAGCATTCAGCTATAATTTCTCCTTGCATTTATAATTACTGTCATAGACTGCACACCTCGGTGAGCAGATTAAAGCTATAAACTATTTAGCCGCAGCTCTAAGACGAGGAACTTGATTTGTCTGGCAGGAGTTATTTGTTAGGGAGCTTGACACTTCACATAAAAATGACTCAACTTGATGAAGAACAATGCAGTTTTAGCAATGCAGGGATTTTAAATCAGTCACGCCGCCACGCCCTGCAAGAATCACAGGGCAGTTTGTTAAAAGATACGGAGGCCACGGAGATAGCCGAGTGCGTCAAGGGCACCGAAATAGACAAGCGCTTGGCTTGGCATGCGGCGTTGTCTTTACGGTCTCCTCCTCCGAAAGAGCAGGAGTTTGTGGGAAGTCGCTGCGTGTCGGGTTCTCCTGTTAAATCCAGGCTCACCGGCAGGAGACGGGGAGGCCGCGAGCCCGGGGCGCCTGTCACATGCGGGGTTTTGGAGGACTTGGTCCTGCTGTTATGAACGCTCACTTCCCAAAGCCCAGGAGACCAGGAGGCCGCGGAAAGTGCTGGTGGACGTGCTGTCTGGAGTGTTCTTTCTCTCTGTCTCTTGCTGGTAGGAAGCGTCTGATACATTTAGGCACAGAAGGCCCTTCTCTTGCACTCATTCTCCAGCGCTGCTGTGAAGACTTGTGAAAAGAATGGAGGGCAGACTGATCCGGGAGGCCGGCCCGGAGGCGGTGGTCAGTGCGGCTCCCCTCCGGCTCAGCTTGAGTCCGGGATCGGGGAGAATAGCGCGCATTCTCATAGGGCGCGACTCATGTTCCCCTCCCCTCTTGCTCACCTACCTCAAAAAAAAAAAAAAAAAATCCTCTTCTGTTTACCAAACTGCTACTGCTGAGTCGCTTCAGTCGTGTCTGACTCTGTGCGACCCCATGGACGGCAGCCCACCAGGCTCCTCTGCCCCTGGGATTCTCCAGCAAGAACACTGGAGTGGGGTGCCATTGCCTTCTCCGTTGTTTACCTAAAGCTGAAATCAAAATGGGGTGGATTGTGCCGTTTGACTTAAGATAAAAGGAGAGACCACTAGGACAGATGGAACTCAAGCAGCTTTGAGGGGGAGATGACAGTGCTGGCTGGTGTTAGGGGCCCTGGAGGGGAGGCAGTGTAGCACTGACCTGAATTTCCTCCCCTCTGACTCTCCCTTCCTCTGCCTGCCACCAGCTCCCTGGAACATCTCCATTCCCAGCAGTCCAGCCTCCCCAGTGGCTGCCTCATGCGTAGGAAGGTCCGCCTTGGCCCATCATTTCAGTGCAAATGCTGTGTTGATGATGACGGTGTTGATTTGTGGGGTTAAGAGGAGAGCTAAAAACAGTGCCCACCATCGTGTGTCCACTCACTATTGTCCTTGGTGTCGTCAGTAGGCAGTGACAGAGGATTAACATTTATGGAGCATTTGCAGCCACGTACCTGACCTCAATTCATCTTAACCCTAAACTCTTAAACAAAGAACGGTGACTGCGCCCAGCTTAAAGGGAGGAAACGCACTCTCAGAGAGGGCGAGTGATCGGTGGTCTCATTCAGCCAGGATGGGGCAGAGCTAGAGATTAGGTGTGGACAAAGGACCAGCTCCCTCAAGCTGGCATCTTGGACAAAAACTCTCCCATCACCTTTCAGGGATCCTCTGGGTTAAATTCTGCCGGGTGCTACACCGAAGTGTGAGATGAGAATCCCATCCATTAACTTATTTGTATGGGAAAGAAGATGAATGGGCAAAAAGAAAAAAAAAGTTTAAATATCTCGAAAGCTCAAATCTTTGACATAGACAACTCCCTACCACTTGGACCCTCCAGAAAATTGGCACTTTCAACGTGCATGGTTTTATCTGGTACTTTTTTCATCTGTGGAGGGAAAAAATGGTGTTTCAGGTTATGTTATTTTCAATGCTACATTACTCGATTTCACAGTCAAATAATTCTATTTTTGTTCACCAGCCGATTTGGTCATGTTTAATTGTTTATGACCCCCCCACACACTTTGCTGTAGCCCCCCTTCCCCCTTTGCTGCCTTCCTGGGGACCCTCTGGTGTGTAGTAACCATGGAGACGGGCCCCTCCTGGATGGTCTTTGCCCTGGCTTAGAAGTCAAAGACCAAAGGGGACCTCGTCATCCCAGAAATGCCGGAGGATGCAAAGTGAGGGGACTTTGGAAGCCGAGGGAAGGACCGTCAGAAAATCTCGAGTTTTGGAGGCTTCCTGATGTCTAGAAGTCCTGTGAAGGAGCCCAAGGCAGAGCTCAGCGGGAAGGAACGTGGGCCCTGAACTGCTGAGACCGGGCCTTGGGATCGAGTCTCCACTTTTCAGCTGAGAGACCAGCAGTGGGTCACGTGGCTTCTCTGACCCTCGGCAGTCTCTTATGTCCAGCAGCTGCACGTAGGCTGGCCTGAGAGCACATCACCAGGTTGTGTGCGGAAATGTCAGGCGCTCAGTCATGTGCAACCCTGTGTCTTCGCGACCCACGTACTGTAGCCTGCCAGGCTCCTTGTCCGTGGGATTTCCCAGGCAGGAATACTGGAGTGGGCTGCCATTCCCTTCTCCAGGGGATCTTCCCGACCCAGGATCAAACCCACATCTCTGCATTGCAGGCAGATTCTTTCCCTTCTGAGCCACCTGGGAAACCCCATAATAAAGTTAGCCTCTTTTAAAACCTACTAAGAATCCTCCTGGTACAGTATCAGGCACATAGAATTAAAGAGGGTAGCTTTCATCCATGTTAAAACACAGCATCCCTAGAACTAAAGTCACATAAAGGTGTCTAACAACTGGAATCATAACAGCAACCACGACAGTTAGAATGTGCTGGAGCCGAGGCACAGTCCTGTCTCCGGAGCAGGGAAAGACAAGGATGGAGACGGTCACTGGAAAGCAAAGGCCTTTTGTGCGCTGGGGGCCGTGGCTGGGGCTGGGATGGGGCAGCCTGGGGAGCCGGGCAGGGGCCAGAGCTGCCGTCACAGAGGAGACACAGAGGCCTCGGAGCTCGGCGCCACCCCTGGAGCGAGCTGGACCGGCAGGGCCCAGGGCTGGGGGAGTCTGGCCAAGAGCGGAGAGCAGGCTGAGCTTGGGCGACGAGGGGGTGCCTGCCAGGCCGAGGAGACTGGGGGAGTCCTGAGGGGAGAAGAACAGCGAGAGGGAAGCCTCGCAGGAGAGAGAGTGCACTGGTCCTGAAAATGCACCTCCCTCCGCGCGATGGGGGCCGGCCCAGGAATGAGGTGGGGAGGCAAGCTGAGCAGGCAGACAGCCTGGAGGACGTTCAGACCCACCTCGGCCTGGATGCGGATGCGTCAGCTTAGTCTAGAGAGCCGCCGACAGCAGTTTGCTTCCTTGAAGTGTTTCGGCGTTTGAGGAGTCTGTACGATGCATTCAGCTGCAGCGGCCCCGCCCTGCAGGGCCTCAGGTGGGCGTCAGCTCTCTGTCTGCCCAAACCGGACCAGGTCAGAGTCCAGGGCTCCACCTTTATCAGTGAGTCAGAGCGTCAGTCGCTCGGTCCTGTCCGACTCTTTGCGACCCCCCGTCTGGGACCTGCCAGGCTCCTCTGTCCCTGGAATTTTCCAGGCTAGAATGCTGGAGAGGGTAACCTTTTCCTTCTCCAGGGGATCTTCTCAACCCAGAGATGGAACCTGGGTCTCCTGCATTGCAGGCAGATTCTTTGCCATCTGAGCCACCAGGGAAGTCTTGACTTAAAAGACTCGGGTAGAGAACGATCCAAATGGCTAACATGTATTGGGCACAAAACTAAAAGGCAACGATTTCTTAGAACAAGGGACCGCCAAGAAAGCCGGCGCAGGCCTAGGACAGGCCACGTGCCTTAAACGGGAGCGGAGGGCCAGGGCAGGGAGAGCCGGACACGAGATGGATAGAAGGCGGCACATCCCCATGGGGAAGCAGGAAGAGGGACTGGGGGTCTGGTTTCGAGGAAGGCCGGGCACTGACAGCAGGCCTGGCGCTGGCACGTGCGCCAGGGGACCCCGAGGGGGCACGAAGTCGGGGGGGGCTTTGCAGAAAATCCCCAGATCTGTGGCCTGTTTTTCTCCCCTCTTGAGCCCAGCAGAAAGCCGCTGGAGGGCGTTAAACCAGCAAGTGGCATGATCTACTTTCTCTTTAGAAAGATCGCTCAGGCTACGGCGTGGAAGGAACGAGAGGGACCCAGAGAGACGGAAGGCCAGCGATCTGACTGCAGTGGGGACAGGGAGCAGGGGGTCTGGAGAGGGGCTGGCAGGGCCGGGGGGTCCGGGCCCTCAGGAGCGTGCTTGTTTAGGAGGGAGAAGGAATCGGGCGAAGAAGCCCCGGAGGGCCTCAGGACAGACCCCACAGGCGTCCTACTGTGAGGACCCCCAGTGGGCCTCCGAGGGCCTGCAGCAGCCGCCCCTCAGTGTCTCCCCCAGACCGCCCGCAGCTCCCAAGCTTGCTATGGCCTCCTGTGTGCCGAGATGAATCCACTTTGATAAAAGTGAGCCACTATCTCTGCTTCTCTAGGAATCATGAAACACAGAAGGAAAGGCCCTTGCTGTGTTCGCCTTCCTACTTTTCAATCTTGATTTAATTCCTCTCCCCATTCTGTAATTCGGCGCCCCCCCCCCTCCTTGGCACATCAACGCTAGGTGGTCCCGACTTCGACGGAAGATTTACTGGGGAGATGAGACGGAGGAACACATTGTTTTTTCAGGATGATTTAACGACCTTTTCGGCATCCCCGTGACTGCTGAAATCTTCTGTAATTATTCAGTTTGGCGGCAAAGAGTTCTGTTGATCAGAGGAAGGCTGATGTAGATGTCAAATGTCAATAAATTTGCAATCCATAATTGTAACCACTTGATGCTAGAGCAGACTGGGAGATGATTTGGTCACAAAGGCCGTGAATGGTCGAACCAAATTAAGCACCAAAGTATTTCAAGTGTTACACATGCAGACGCATTGTGTCTTTTCTTGTACCAACTCACTTTCCCTTCTCCTGACAGTTTTCCTTCCCTACCTCTGTCCTTGTTACTGTCCCGGCCCTGGAAATGGGCCTTCTGCCCACTCTACTTTCCAGAGTCTTCCGGGTCCGTCTCAGCACAGAGTCGATGATAACTGTCAAGGCAGCCACGGTTTCCCCAGAGAACTGCCATACGCTCTTGTCGGTCTTGCCATTCAGGATTCTCTGGCCCCCACTGGCCAGTCAGCATTGATTATTTTTTTCTTTTTCCTCTTTGCTTGCTTTCGACAGCATATTTTATATCAGAAAGGTCTGTGTCAGAAATTAGAGATGTTCCTAACAATGGGGAAAAAAATACCCTAATATAAATATACCATCTATAGGCTTGCACTTTGACAAGTCCAAGTGAACTGAAAGATGATAGGAAAACCTCTGAAGTCGGGAACCAAGGCATTTGCTGTAATAACGCATCTAATTCCTTGAGCTCACCTTATCAAGTTTTAACCTCTGAATCTCTAAGTTCCCAGTTCAAAACTGCAGAGTCTCCTCTGTCCTTGTGTTAATTTTTAAATTATATACCATGGTAGAGAGGCCCTTGTGGTGAATATGATGAGCCATTTTCGCATCTGAAATGGGAAATTACAACTGAACATTAGTGATTGCTTATAAATCACTGCAAGCAAAGTGGCATCTATAACCACACAATATTAACTGGGAAGAAATGCAGGGCACAAAAAATGGGGACTTGGAAGAGGGAGGTGATTTTCCAGAGTGGAGGTTGTAAGCTGATGATCAGATTCTTCTCTGTACTGAGCCATCTCTAGGAGCTCAGTGGACCTGAGCTGGGGATTAGTTGGAATTCGGTTCTGTGGCTGCCTTTCTTTCTTTTTTTTTTTTTAGTGGAAAGTTCTGGAGGTTGAGAAATGTGTCCTAAGGTTCACTAGGAGTCAGCAAAAAGGTGACAGGAGACGTGAATCAGAGGCAGCATTTCTGCCAGCCCCTGAAGTGTGAGCCAGGCGCTCTGCTCAGGAAGACAGATGCTGAGGGGCTCCGTCCACCTTTGCTGGGGGGCGTGGAAGAGGTTTGAGGGCCAGGCCTGGGATGAGATCCAGCCCCACCACTCCCTAGCAGTAAGAGCAAATATCCTAATCTCTCTGAGACTCTTCATCTATAAGATGGGTGTAACTCTCCTACCTTGGGGGTCAAGAAAATGGTTGAAAAAGGTAATCTAAATGATGCTTTAAGCCAGCGGTTCTCAAACTTGAGTGTGTATCCAAATCATGGGCAGAGGGTGGGAGGATTGTTAAAAACCCCAGATGGTTGAGTCCCTTCCCCAGAGAGTCAGACTCAGTAGTTCTTAGGTTAAGCCAGATAATTTGAATTTCTGACAAGCTGCAGAAGAGGAGATGCTTGGATGACATCACCGATTCAATGAACATGAGTTTGAACAAATTTCAGGAGATGGTGAAGGACAGGGAAGCCTGGTGTGCTGCAGTCTCTGCCCTCACAAGGAGTTTGACACTGTTTAGTGACTGAACGAGTTCCCGACTGATACAGTGATGCTGGTCCCAGAGCCACACTGAGAACCCCTGCTTTATGCACAGGACCTGGCATGTTGTAAGTGCCCTAAAAAATGTTTTCTCTTGTTCATTTAACTCGTTCTTTGAGCCTGCCTCATGCTCTGTCCTGGGTGAGGAAGCAGCGTGACCCGTTAGGGAGATCCTAGGGTGGTGTGCACAGCATGGCCACGCCGAGTGCTCTGTCGTGTCCAACTCTTTGTGACCCCATGGACTGTCACCCACCAGACTTCTCTGTCCCTGGGATTCTTCAGGCAAGAATACTGGAGTGGGTTGCCATTTTCTACTCCAGGGGATCTTCCCAACCCAGGGATCAAACCCATGTCTCCTGCATTGCAACCCACGTGTCCTGCATGGCAGGTGGATTCTTTGCCACTGAGGCACCCGGAAAGTCTGCTTGATGTACAAAATCAAGTCAAACCAAGATGGCAAGACTGTGGATCACCCATTTGAGGGGCTGAAGAGGGAACAGAGGCTAAAGGACAGGGGCAACAGGAGGAGAGGATGAGAATTGAGGGAAAGCAGGTGGCCTGGAAGTTTGCATGACTCCACGGAGATCACTTAAAAGGGGGAGGAGACAGTATCAACTCAGCTGTTTCTAATATATCAGGAAGAATTTCCCGTCTGAAGAGCCTTGGCTGGTAGTCAAGGGACTAGGTCTTCCCCTTGACTTAGCTTAACACCTTCCTTCACTTTGAAAAGATGCGCTGTATAACTACTTGGGAAGCAATAGTTAAAACTGTCCAGCATGTTACCTCCAAATTGTGTTTATCAAAATCTCTTGTTTATAATTGACTGCAAACCAGGTCAAACTTAATTAAGTGAAGCAAGGGATTTACTGGCTCATTCAAGGACAGTTGGTTTTGTGCACCAAACAACTGAATGAATGAAAACAAGTGAATCCTAGGGTCAGCAGAGATATGTCATCAGAACTTGGTCTTTCAGCTTCGAGTTCCTCTATGTTGTCTTCACTTTCAGGCAAATGACAAGATTGTCCGGACCAGCTCTAGAGTTATTTATTTAAAAAAAAAAAAAAAAAGTGAGGGGTCTCAGTGGAAAGAGTGTCTGTTTCCCAAGAGTGCCAATCAATGGTGGAGGTTGCATTGAACTGGCCTGTGGGCTCATGTCCTCTTTAAGAGATGCCCATGATGGGGAGAAAGGGATGCTCCCTTCGGTCCGGGTCAGATGCAAGCTCCTAGAAGCATAGGTGGACTCCGCACACATCAGTTTGGGCTGAGATTGGTCAGCCCCAAGGGCTTGTGATCAGTGTCGGGGACATGGCGGGATGACCCTGAATCCAGCTGGTCTTGTTCGAGCTTGACCCAGGCCAGCTTTTCACTGTCCCGACATCTGCTCATCTTTCCGATCGGAAGTGACGGTGAGTGGCCCCGCTGTTCTCGCGGGGTCTCAGCTCAGGACCTGCGACCCCGCCCCTCCCCCCTCCCCCCACCTCCTGCATCTCGTCCCTGTTGGTCTCTGCAGGGCCTCTCCAGTGCTTTGCCCCCCTCACCCCTTCCAGCTCGGCCTCCACAGCAGGTGGGTTAGCGGAAGGACAGCCAGTCTCTCGCTAGGACTGTGGCAGCGGAGACCTGCCAACCTTCTCAGCTCTGCTCACCACTTGATGCCAGCTTTCCCAGCACCCCTCTGCCAGACTGAAAGGCCTAATTCAAAGCTTATATCGTAATAAGAAGGCTGACCGTTTTGTGAGTGCTTCTTCTCTCTTGGGATGTCAAACATCGTCTTCCTGAACCTTATATTCAGCATTCTCATCACTTAAATTCAACTTGAACGTCATCTTCTTTAAGGACTCTTTCCTGAACGTCTGTCTGAATCAGGAGTCAGCAAACTTTTTCTACAGGGCCAGAGAGAAGATGTTTTCAGTGTTGTAGCCACAGAGTCTCTGTCCCAACAATGCAACCTGCTGTTGGAGCGTGAAAGTAGCAACAGGTTTTCAGGTTTTAGGTCCGTGCGTATGTGTGGCTACGTTCCAACAAATGGACATTGAAATTTGAATTTAACATAACTTTTACGGGTCATGAAATAACATTCTTCTTTGGACTTTTTACTACCGTGCATAAAATAGACAGCTAGCAGGAAGCTGCTGTGTAACTCAGGGAGCTCAGCTCAGCCTCTGTGTGACCTCCAGGGGGGCGTGGGGGTGGGAGGAAGCCTTAGAGGGAGGGTACCTGTGTGCCTTGAGCTGACTCAGGTTGCTTCACAGCAGCCACCAACACGACATTGTAAAGCAAGTATCCTTCAATTAAAAAGTGATTTTAAAAAGCTACAGTGAGGTACTTCTTCACACTGGTCAGAATGGCCATCATCAAAAAGTCTACAAATAACAAATGCTGGAGAGGGTGTGGAGCCAGGGGAGTCCGCAACACTGTTGGCGGGAATGTACATCTGTGCGGCCACCATGGAGCACAGTATGGAGGTTCTTTTAAAAATGAATAAACAAATATTTTTAAAAATAAAAAATGTAAAACCATTCTTAGTTTCTGGGACCCACAAAAACAGGTGGCTAGCTTTGCCCCACAGGTCACGGTTCTCCAAGTCTAAAGCCACCAGCCCTCTCACACGTCCGGTTCTCTTCACCCTGTTTGTTTCCTTTATTACATTGACGACTCTCTGACCTCCTGTGTCTATGCCTTTCTTTGTGTCTGGCACTGTGCTGGACTCCAAGGATACAGCAGTGAATAGACAGCGTTTTCCTTCCCCTGGCATATGTTATAGGAGGAGAAAGATAAAAACCGGAAAACAAATTAATAAACAAGATCGTGTCAGATCCAGAGGAGAATCAAGTGCTGAGCACCTGGAAAGCAGTGGTGCTTGTTTACTCTGGGCGCTGCTATGGGAAGGCCCCTTGGAGAGGTTAGAACTGAGACACGAAAGACTGGGGCAGCCAGCCCCGAAATGCAGAAGAGGTTTTAGACAGGGACAACGAGGGCAAAGGCCCTGAGGCCAGTGAGAGTCGGAATGCTGGCAGAAAGTGGAAGAAGGATTGTGTTGCTGGGACTCCGTGATCTCAGGGTCAAACAAGTTTGAGTGTTTAGCACAGACCCGATTGTCCAGGCTGTGGTGATGAGTTTACATTATTCTGAGTTTATTGTGGGTGGGCAGGTGGTTATACAAGGCAATGGCATGACCCAGCTGGCACTTGTAAAAATCACTCTGGCTGCTACCCATAGAGAATGGATCACAGATGAATATGTGTGGGAATGTGCATTTCTTTCCTTACCAGGAAGCTCCTTGAAGACCACAGACATAGAGCCTGCACATATTAAACCCTCAACAAAAGCTTTATGAAATTAATGCACTAATTAAACCATTAACAGAGTAAAACTTGATCCCTTGAAAGCAAGGCTTTTTATACCCAGGTTCTAGAAGCAGGTCAATTTATATCATAAAATTCAAAAATTACAGCTTATCACATAAAGTGACCTCCCATTATATAATGTGGCAAAACAAGCAAATTAATACCAGAGGTTATAAATGTCCAGGCACTAATACAGCTTAAGCATAAAATATGTTCCCATCACTTTGGGAGTAAGGGTTGAAAATGAAGTTGGAATTACCCAGCACCATCTAAATGGAGCACTTGATTTCTAAATCCAACTGGAATAGGTACATCCCATTGGAATATTTTCCATTCTTCCTCCTCATTCAATCAGCACATTTTTTTCTTTCGTTATTCATTTTTATCGGGGTATAGTTGCTTTACAATGTTGCATTCGTTTCTACTGTAACCAGAGTGAATCAGCTACGTGTATACATGTATCTCCTCCTTGGGATTTCCTTCCCACTAGGTCCCTGCCGAGCATCCTCAGTGAATCAGCTACATGTATACATGCATCTCCTCCTTGGGTTTTCCGTCCCACTTAGGTCCGTGCTGAGCATCCGCTAGAGTTCCTGGTGGTCTGCAGTAGGCTCCATTAGTCTCCCGTCTCATTCGAGGCAGTGAGTGTGGTCAGCCCCCATCTCCCAGTTCACCGCGGCCCCCCGGCCCCCTGGGTCCACATGCTTGGTCTCTGTGCGTCTTCTGCTTTGCAAATAAGCCAGCTCTGCCACGCTCTAGATTTCACAGACATGTGTCAAGATACAGCATTTGTTCTTCTGACTTACTTCACTCTGTGACAGGCTCCAGGCCCATCCATATCTCTACAAATGGTTCCTTCTAATAGCGGAGTGATGCTCCACTGTGTATGTGGACCACATCTCTGTAAGCAGGCACGTTGGAGTGCATGGGATCCAGAGACAGCAAAACAGAGAAGGTTTCTGCCCCTCAGGGCGCGTATGTGCCAGTGGGTGATGCTGGGGGGAGCAGGAGTCCTTAAACAGAGGCAAGAATCTCCTAGTTGAAGTGTTCAGAATAGAGGGGCTGGGGGAGGCTACCTTAGGTGAACGGGCAGGGAAGACCTTTCTGAGGAAGTGATGTTTCTACTGAGATCTAAGAAATGAGAAGCAGCCCATCATCCATTAATCAGGGAGTGAGAGTGACGGGCCAAAGGAAGAGCTCACACAAAGCTCCTGAGGTGAGAGAAAGCCTGGCATAGTAATAATTATTATTATCATAACTCATTATAATGGATAATGTGTCCAAAGCATGATCTAGTACAAGAGCGGGCATGCTGCGTCACAAGATCAGACGGTAAATATCGAAGGCTTCGTGGGCTCTGTAGTGTCATTGCAGCGACTGAACTCTGCCTCCCCAAAGCAAAGGCAGCCCATACTCTCCTATGTGCGGGTGTGGCTGCTTTCCAATAAAACTTTATTTATGAAAACAGGCAGCGGCCGGATTAGGCCCACAGGTTGAACTTTGCCAGCCCCTGGTCTAGTAGGATAAGGTTTTAGGTGGGGGGGTCCCAGGAGCAGACCCCAACCTCAGGATCCCCAGACAAGTGAATTTTTTAGGAACAGGCTCTCGGGAGAAACCAGTGAGGGAGTGGACAAGCGACAGAGAAGGAGGGAACCCAGACGCCCAAAGCCCGAGGCTCAGCCCGAACCCCCGGGGAGCGCGAGGGCGCTTATTCTGCCCCCGAGTTTAGGCCCCCTGGAGCAAGGGCTGGGCCCTGGGACCCCGGCCTTGGTCAGTCACTGGGGACGGACCGTCCCCGGCCACATGGGCTCTGCGGGCGCTGAGGCTGCAAGGCACATGCAGGCAGAGCAGCTTCAGAAGCTCCAGGCTCTCCAAAGGGCGGCTGCGCGTGCGTCTGTTAGAAGGAAAATCCCGCGCAGAAGCCAGGCGTGGGGCACAGGCTACGGTGTTCAGGGCGTCTCGACATCGCCCTCTGGAGGCGGTGCTCACTGCGGCCGGGGTCTAAATCTGATTGGCGAGCAAGAGAGAGGCCCCTGTAAAGCCGCATCGCTGTGCAGGCGAGTGAGGCAAATCCGCGCGCCTCGGAACCGCAGCGACGCCTCCGTACTCCAGGCGCAGTGCATGCCAGCGACTAATACAGACAGACTAGCCAATGCGTATTTATTCCTTCTAAGTTCCAGCCTGAAGGATGCAACTAGAAAATGCACCGCCTTAGACATCATGTGTGCCTGCGTGCACAGCCGCTTCAGTTGGGCCCCACTCTTCGCAATCCCGCGGGCTGTAGCCCACCAGGCTCCCGTGTCCATGGGATTCTCCAAGCAAGAGTACTGGAGTGGTTTTCCATTTCCTTCTCCAGGGGACCTTCCTGACCCAGGGACCGAACCTGCGTGTCCTGCATCAGCAGGTGGATTCTTTTATCATCTGAGCCACCTGGGAAGAATGAGTAGGCTGTAATGCTCAGGCTGAAGCAGAGCACCTGCGTGCAGAGTTGTGATGAGTTAGGGGTGAAAGGAAAGCAAACGTGTCTGGCCACCTCCTGGCCTCCGGTTGAGTTTCTAACCGAATGCCCAGGGCAGGAACCTTCTCTTTCCTCTTCTTCCACTTCCTTCATTCCCAAGAGCTCTGCCACCTCTGACAACAGGAAACGTGTGGCTTGGACTTGTTGAGGATGGAGTGTGTCTGTTAAGTGTTGCTTCTTGGATGTTGGCCTGCCCCCTCCATCTTAGTCATGCATGCCCATCTTTTTCAATCTAATGAACTCCAACCATCAGTGCAACTTAAGTTCGGCTGTCTGTTCGTGCATAGTTAATATTAAAAATGTACTAACAGTGTGGCTGAGAAATCAAATTATGCACATAAATATGCTGGCATAGCAGAGGCGGCGGCAGAAGCTGAAGTTAGCAACACTGATGCCAGTTCACATTTGCAAATCTCCCGTCAATCTGTCATTAAACATGTTATCAAATGATGATAAGTGTATGCTTCTTGCTTGCATTGGTGAGCCGAGGCCCGATGTTGATGCACATTAATGGGATAATACACATTAACATAGTTGTGCTTGGATGAACGCAAAACATTTTTTATCTGTCTCAGTTTGTTTCCCCCTGTGGCCCCCAAGTAAGTGTTTTGTGTTATCAAATTGCCAAAAAAATGGGAAAACATATTACTTTTAATTAGCAAACCTTGTGGTTGGTGGGGTGTTTTTCCCCCCTAACACCTGCCCACCCCCCATAATTCCTGTGAGTTGGCAATAAAAGAGAGCCAGAGAGAGAGACAGAGAGAGAGAAAGACAGAGAGGGAGAGAGGAGCTGCACTGTCTTCTTTCAGTAAAACGATTAATGTCAGAAATTCAGAAGCTGGCAATTATGCTCTGTCTTAATGCACTGGCCTTTCATCCGGGGCCCTCGCTCTTGACAGGCCTGATCGTTTCAGTTCAGTGATATGAAAGGCAGCAGAGGAAATGATCGGAGACAGCTCGGGTCCATCAGGAGGGCCGGTGCTGACACTCGGGCCTGGCTCTGTCTCCTGACGCTGCTCCACGGAGTCGCAGGCAAGGCAGACGGATGGTGGCCCCGGGCGTTGCCCAGACTTCGGGGTGTCACTGCGAGGCGCGGCAGAGATGAGCTACAACCATTCTTCCAAACTTGGGAACCGAGAAAGCGTGCAGGCCCCGAGATAGTGGGGAACGTTCTATGAAGAAAGCCAAACCGTGTCCTTTTTCCTGATTACTGGGCATCTTCTCAATCACAAGAACAAAGCAAGCATAGACATTGATTTCATGCAGCAGTGTTCAGTGAGAAGTCCCTTTTCCTGATGACCCAAGATACAGTTGGATTAATTTCGTACTGAAGTAAAAGTAAAATTTAGGAATCCTTCAGTGAGCACTTCAACCTTCGTAGCCCCAGTGCTGGGCCTGTTTCGTATTTGAGAAGTAGTGCTGGTAACCAGCCTCTTTTTCTGACGGCCTGAAGCACTCAGGTTCTGTTCTTTTGAAGGAGATCTGTTAGCACTCCTTTGAGGTGTGATTAACTCATTCGTTCATCTTTGATGTACTGAATACCTACTACGTGCACAGAGTCTGCAGACTCGGAGCCGCATGGACAGGAACCCTGCCCTCACGAAGCCTATGGTGCTTGGAAGAAACATGTCCTTAAAGAAATCATTGTTGCTACTGTTGAGCTGCTAAGTCATGTTCAACTGTTTGCAACCCCATGAACTGTAGCCCCCCAGGCTCCTCTGTCCCTGGGATTTCCCAGGCAAGACTACTGAGTGGGTTGCCATTTCCCACTCCAGGAGATCTTCAAAGACTAGGGATCGAACCTGCATCTCCTCCATTGGCAGCTGGATTCTTCACCACTGACCCACCAGAGAATCAGTCTCCCTTATGAAAAGTGTAAGCGGAGGAATACAGGGTACAATTATTGCAGCATTTACTTCTCAAGCCTAGCGGAAACCGTTCTTTGCCATTAATAATGCCAAAAGGTTATTGTGTTTGGCCTTTCCTGGATTCTTGTTTACATATGTTTTAAAGTTAACATTGACTTCTTGCCATTTGGTTTGTTCCTAAGTGGGCTGAGCGGCTTATTAATGGTTAGAATTATTGTTGCTGTTATGAATGTGCTAATTAAAAGAAAATTCTGCCATGCAGCTTTGTGAGGCAAGCAGGACACTTTACGGTCGTAGACGTCAGGGCTGGGAGTGCAGAGAAGAAAGTGTGGAAGAATCAGAGAGACAGAGTTTAGGATGAGGGAAAGAGCTCTCAAGATTCCGTCTGCCACCTCCACTGTAGATTACCTTTCAGGGCATTTTCCCTACTCAGGACAGGAAGAACACTGACTTGTGTTTTTTTGAATGTAGGTGTCTCTTCTTACCGTCTTTGTCTTAGGGGAGAAACAGCCAGCTTTTCTCAGGCTTTTGCCCTGAGGTCATCTTGTTTTCCACAAGTTCATGCAGATATGTAACACTTCTGAATTGATGACTGGGTGCCAAATGCTAGGCTGGATGTTGAGGGTGTAATGTGACCACACACCGTCCCTCCCTTGAGGGGAGCATGACAGAGGGGACAAGGAGAAGACAAATACACGATCTCAGTGCTGGACGTGAGTGTCATGACGGAGCCGCAGGCTCTCATGAGAAGGACACTTGCCGGCAGTAGGAACAAGCTGCTGCTTTGTCAATGTTGTTGTTATTGTTTAGTTGCTCAGTCGTGTCTGACTCTTTGTGACCCCATGGACTGCAGCCCACCAGGCTGCTCTGTCCATGGGATTCTCCAGGCAAGAATACTGGAGTGGGTTGCCATTTCCTTTTCCAGGGGGTCTTCCCAACCCAGGGATCGAACCCACATCTTCTGCTTGCCAGATTATCACTGAGCCACAGGGGAAGCCTCTTTATGGCATTAATAAGCATTTATTCAGCATTCTCAATATACTGAACTTTGTCAAAGAGACAAAACTAGGCACAATAATAATGAGCTTTCTTATATATTGAGAAATTATGTGGTACTTTTCCAGTTGTCCATTTTAACAGTTTTGAATTGTCTAAAATCTTTCTGATCTTTTCCACTCAACTCTGAGCTCCCTCCAATAGACACTGTGTTCACCAAACACAACTCGGGGTCTGGCCCACAGTGGGTGGGCGTTCCTTGTGTTTTACATGCTTTCCAAGTATCCTAGTTCAGGTGTTGGTTATAGCAAAACGGGAGTAATACACATAGCCTGTGTGCTCGCAGAATTGTCGTGGATTCAGAAGAACGCAGCTGGTCACATGCCTCTCACAGAGTGAGCAGCTGTTACTGATCTGCCGAATATGCCCAGAAGATCAGATGTTCTTTGATTGTCTGAAAGGTTAGCAAACTTGCTTTGAGACTAAGATTGGCAAGAAACTTGGGAAATACCAGTCACTCTGCCAGTGTGGTGGTATTTTGGATTTTGTTTTCCCTTCTAAAATTATTTCTGTGTGCTAATGTCACTTTGACAACAAAGAAAATTCAAAGGAGATGAAAGTAGAAGTCATTTTTTGAAAGTCAATATTTTTCTTATTTTACCTGAATTACTTACACCTTTAAAATTTTTAATGACTTCCAGCTTTTTTTTTCCTCCAAGAGTATTTCAAAACGGAAAATCTTTATATTCTATAACAAACTCTTCAAATCTCCTCCTGTCCTTTGTTAGAACAGTTTGCAATCTTTTATCCTCAGGCTTCTTTCTGGCCACTGTAAAATTCTCCTCAACCACTACCAGGAAACTGCCTATTGGAAATTATCGGGGCTTAAATATGTCGAGAAAGGCTGACTTTAGGCAAATTTATAAATTTTTCGCAATGTCAAAACAAGTCATTGGTCAATAGGTTTTGTGGTTGTTTAGCTGCTAAGCCGTGTCTGACTGTTTTGTGACCCCATGGACTGTAGCCCACCAGGCTCCTCTGTTCATGGAGTATTCCAGGCAAGTATGCCAACGTGAGTTGCAGTTTCCTTCTCCAGGGAATCTTCTCGACCTAAGGACTGAACCCACGTCTCCTGCATTGGCAGGCAGGTTCTCTACCACTGAGCCACCAGGGAAGCCCCAGTAAGTTTTAGATTGATTGTCATTAAGATTGCTGCTAATGGGAACCTGCTTTCCTCACATGCCTTTTCTTCCCCAGTGTCTTGGAGAACGAAAAGTCTTGGTAACTCATCAACAGTGATCAACAGGATCACTCCTTCATTTATTGGACAGATTTACTAGGTGCCTCTGCTGCCAGAAGTGGTAGCATGTTCTGGAATTGTGTTGAACAAGACAACATTCCTATTTTCAAGAAACTGACATTCTAGAGGAGGCAGACAGATCATAAACAAAAAATATGATATGTCAGAGGCTGATAAGCAGTCAGAAAAGGAAAAGCAGACCAGTGGCTGCTATTTCAGACAGGCTGTTTAGGAAAGGCTTGTCTAAGTAGGGGAAATCTGAGCTAAGGGCTGAATAAGTTGAAGAGGGAAGCCCGAGGATATCTTGGGAGTTCTACAAAGTCAGTTTCTAACAATCATGGCAACTGGATAAGTCAAGGGGGAGATAATACCACAATCAAAGCATCATTGAAAATTGAAATGACCGAAAATTTTGCAATGGTTGATAAGGACCATTCATTACAACCAGGGAATCAGAAGGCAATGAAAGCTAAGAATTTCCTACATTGCTATGTTTCAACTATAATTGTCATCTAGATCTTCTAGAAATTACACAAGAGTTACAAAATCACCTGAGAGAGAGGCGCAGTATTTTTTAACCTTGAGGATTCATTGCTGAAGTTTAAAAAATGAGAGACATTTGCTTTAAAAATCTGTATTTTCAGCTTCTCTTGAAAAAAATGGGAAAATTGTCAGTGGTGACTCCATATTCCCACATGGAGTCATTTGGAGCAGAGGAACAAAATCCCCCTTAGACTGGGTGTGCTCTCCAGGTTATTCCAGTTCCCACCACTTGCCAGTACCGCACACCGATTCATTTATGTTTTTGCATGGATTTATTTATTTTTTTGCTTAGTGTCTATAAGCATTTAAGTTTTGGGCCACAATTTTACAGCTGTATACTCTTCACACTTACCTGTTCATTTTGGTACATTTGTGATTATTCAAACATTAACTCACATCTATGTGTATGTGTGCGCTTAGTCATGCAGTGCGACCCCATGGACTGTAGCCCGCCAGGCTCCTCTGTCCGTGGGGTTCTCCAGGCAAGCATTCTGGAGTGGGTAGCCATTCCCTTTTCCAAGGGATCTTCCCGGCCCAGAGATCAGATCCAGGTCTCCTACATTGCAGGCCGATTCTTTACCATCTGAGCCACCAGGCTATGATAAAAAATCCTCTAAACCAAGAGCTAAACCATTTGTTTATTTAACAAGCATTTATAAAAGGTAGACTTGTGAAATGTAAAATGCCAGAAAACAGAAGAGCTAAAAGATACAGACCTTCTTCTCATGGACTGCTTTGTTTCATAGGGAGTAAAAATATATTTTTATTGTTTTAATTTTTTATTTTTTATAATTATATTTTTACTCCCCATAAAACAAAGAACTCCATGACAAGAAGGTACACACACAAAAATATAATTATAAGAATATACTCCATAATTTTAAAGTTAAGCTTTTAATAAAGTGCTCTGAGATCCGTTACTTCATTTGGTCTCTCCAGCAATCTGGGAGAGAGGAGACACAAGTATGACTTGTTTTATCATTGGCACATGTGGAAAGACAGGTGCGGTGAGGGAATGGATGTGTTCAAGATGACTCAGACACCAGCGTCAAAGGTAAGACTAAAACTAGAGTCAATGTCCGCTCTCAGGAGGTTTTATTTTGCTCTTCACAGTCTCCAAAGGGCTTCCCAGCTTGTTGCTGGTTTTTGTAAATTAGTTTTATTAAAATACAGCCATGCCATTTGTTTGGATATTGTCCGTGGCTCCCTTCCGGTCACAATGGCAGAGCTGAGCAGTTGTGAGAGAGGCTGAATGGCCCACAAAACCTGGAATATTTATTGTTGTTCAGTCGCTCAGTCCTGTCCAACTCCTGGAGACCCCACGGACTGCAGCGCACCAGGCCTCCCTGTCCTTCACCATCTCCCGGAGCCTGCTCAAACCCATGTCCATGGCATCTGTGACGCCATCCACCCAGCTCACCCTCTGTCGTCCCCTTCTCCTCCTGCCCTCAGTCTTTCCCAGCATCAGGGTCTTTTCAAATCAGTCAACTCTTCCCATCAGGTGGCCAAAGTACTGGAGCTTCAGCCTCAGCTTCAGTCCCTCCAATGAATATTCAAGATTGATTTCCTTTAGAAAAGTATTTATTGTCTGGCCCTTAACGGAGGAAGTTTGCCAATCCTTGCCCCGTGTGAAACTGTCAGTCGCTCAGCTGTGTGCCACTCTCTGCAACCCCAGGGGCGGTAGCCCGCCAGGCTCCTCTATCCATAGAGTGCTCCAGGCAAGAACACTAGAGTGGGTAGCCACTCCCTTCTCCAGGGAATCTTTCTGACCCAGGGGCGGTAGCCCGCCAGGCTCCTCTGTCCATAGAGTGCTCCAGGCAAGAATACTGGGGTGGGTAGCCACTCCCTTCTCCAGGGAATCTTCCTGACCCAGGGGCGGTAGCCCGCCAGGCTCCTCTGTCCATAGAGTGCTCCAGGCAAGAACACTGGAGTGGGTAGCCACTCCCTTCTCCAGGGAATCTTCCTGACCTAGGGACGGTAGCCCGCCAGGCTCCTCTGTCCATAGAGTGCTCCAGGCAAGAACACTGGGGTGGGTAGCCACTCCCTTCTCCAGGGAATCTTCCTGACCTAGGGATCGCATCAAACCTGGGTCTCCCATATTGCAGGCAGATTCTTTACCGTCTGATTCACCGGGGAAGCCCTTGCCTGTGTGGTAATCTTACTGGAGGCGGGGTGGGGGATGGGCAGGAACGACGTGGCCGTGCCCCAGAGAACTTGAAAACTGAAGGGAAGCTCCGTAGTTCACGGGGGGAAAGCTGGTCACCCCAAACACACCAGTCAGAAAACTGAGGGTTCCAGCAGGATTCTCAGCTGTGTATCACAGAATCTACACCAGTTAACAGAAAAGAAATTAGTTAAATATTATTATATGGCTCATGGAAGTACCCAGAGGTCTAGAGAATTTGGTCAGATCTGAAGACCATGCATCAATCAGTGACACCCCGATTAAAGCCAGGACTGTGGCGTGGAACCACCCCTGTACCAACAAGTGCACAGACCCCCATCTTACACCAGCTTCCCCTTAGAAGCTCTGAGACACCCTTCACCTCTGACATTCAGGTGGCCTTTAGCTTGCCAGCCTAGAAGCTGCCCTGTACCTACTTCCCCATGATGTACCTTCCACCTCAGTGTCTTACACCGCATGTCTGATGGGCGATGTGAGCCCTGTGTCTGCCCTTGGCTGCAAGAAAGGCAGGGCTGGCCCATTTCTGATTTCTGCCATGAGGAATGTCCTTCCTTCCAACCATGTCATGGATGTATTGACATTGTGGCCCAGACTTTATTATTAATTTTTTAAGAGAAAGATATATGTCACAGAAATACGGTCAATAGAGCATTTTTTTAAGGGAAAAGCATTTCATAATTTTGTCAGGATGCATCCAAATTTGCCCACAGGAAAGAATTTGGCTACTGTGCATTGAATGTCTGGCCTCAAGTGGAAAAAGTCTCATATGTAACAATGCTACTAGTAATAAATACTACTACGGGTGCATTAGTCTATGAGGCAAGCACAATTATGGCCCACAGGTTACAGACAAGAAAATTAAAGCACTGTAGCCTGCTCCGTGTGTTCTTGTAGGTGATGAAGGAAGATTTAGTCTGGAGTGGTCTGTGCCTTAAACCTCTGCACTGGCAGTGGTGGGGATGGAGGTTGACCATTAATTTGGAGGGTTTCTGAATTTGGTTGCCAGGCACTCTGATCGGCTTCTCTAGCCTCTCATGAACTCTTCCTGAAGTCCATCTGAATTCCATCCCCTGGCCAGGCCAGTAAAAGCCACTTTCTGGCTATAATTTGCTTTCCCACCCTGTATGTGTATGAATGGTGTCTACAGTGCCCAGAATAGCAGCTGACAACTTAGCGAGGGTTTCCGGTCTATCAGGTTCTCCTGCGTCCACTCTTTTAATCTCTCCAGCAGCACTACTGTCTTCACCTTCAGTTGCAGACTGAGTCTTAGAGAGCAGAAGAAACGTGGCCAAGGTCACACACCTAGTAGGTAGCAATGTGTGTGTGTTAGCCACTCAGTTGAGTCCAACTCTTTGCAGCCACATGGACTGTAGCCCACCAGGCTCCTCTGTCCATGGGATTCTCCAGGCAAGAACACTGGAGTGGGTTGCCATCCCATTCTCCAGTAGGCAGCAGAGCTGGAATCAAAGCCACATGCATCTATCACTACATCGTTCATCTACATCTTCACATGCATCTACCACTACATCACTACATCCTTCTTATTTGTCCTCTCATGGATGTGGAATCAGGCACAACTTTGGTTCAGGAGGCATTCTCATCACTGGTCCATTTACAGCCACTATTTTAATTAGGCAGGTGGATAGTTCCAATGAATTAAGATCTGCCATTAAAAACGAGAGCAGGGGGCACTTTCCTGGTGGTCCAGTGGTTAAGACTCCATGCTCCCAACACAGCAAGAGTGGGTTCAGGCTCTGGTTGGAGAACTAACATCCCGCATGCTGTGTGGCATGGCAAAAAAAAAAAAACAAGAGCAAGGACTTGAAACTCACATCCATTAGCCAAAACTCGTGTTCTTTAATGCCGATTGTATGAGTGTTTTTCACCTCTGCGCATTTCTAGAAATATAATTTTTCCATATAGGTTAATACATGAGAATTCAAAGGTAGGTTTCAGTCTCCTGCACCTTGCAGGGAACAGGGGCTACTGTTCAGAGTGAATGGGCGCCGTCGAGAAGTGCAAGGGGAAGCGTCTGGAGCCAGGCTCCGGGGTCCTGAACCTGCTCCTCCAGTTACCAGCGGCGCACCCGGGGGCGCTTGTGCATGTTCACACACTGGCTCTCCAAGGACAACCAAGCCCTCACTGGTCGCCTTTACCGACCCCTGTGAAACAGCAGCCCGCCCTTGCCTGGGAAATCCCACAGACAGACCCTCTGGACTGGTGGGCTTCGGTCCGCAGGGTTGCAAAGAGTCAGATGCAACTTAGTGACCAAACCATCACCACCGATGTCCGTGGTATAAGCTGTCCCACTGTGGGAAGCAACGCACACACTGGGCTTTCACAAGCTCCTGTAGGCTGAGATGCACTGGGTCTTGCCCACCTCACAGGCCACAGATCGCTGAGTCTCTCTAGCCTGCAAAGACTGGGCAGAAGGAAGTACCAACCTCAAAGGTTGTTAGAAGGATGCGTGACTAATCAACAAAACCTGGTAAAGCAGTTTGCGCTGCGTCCAGCGCTGATGCAGGCTTTCACTGAGTGTCGTTTATTACTAGCTGAGACTCTGTTAGGTAGAATCCTGATGTGTAGTGCCTCAATTTCATCATCTTAAAAATAGTAGTAAGATGCTTTCCCAGCCCCTCTTTCACAGGATCCTTGTAAAGATCAAGTGAAATAATCTACATCAACTGCTTTGGAGAGTTGCAGGCTTAAACAAAGATGTATTTTATTAGAGTCAAGTCAAAACCCAGAAAATGAATTTTTGAGCAAAAATTACCCAACTGAGTCATAATTTTTAGTTCTTCTGTCACTTTTTCCCCCCACACTTTCAAGATCCCCTCAGTTCCTGGTACTAATTCCCACACAGAAGCTGTTTAATGAGAGGGGTCGGGAAACTCAGCAGCTCAGTAACAGATTCAGTCCATCAAGAGGTTCTGAGAGTCTTTTCAGTTTAAGTCTTTTTGACCTTTTACCCCTCAATCTTCTAATCCTTTTTGTGAGGAATCTTCAATTATCTTTGCTTTGGGTTCTTATTTCTCAACTTCCCTTTTGAAAAGTGGGATTTCCATCATGTCTTAAAGGTGAAGGCAGTATAAGACCCTCCCTGGACAACGCTGCTTCGGTTGATAAAGACACCAGTCATCCCTCTCGCTTGAGGCTCCACTGGGCCATTCTCTTAGATACCCATTCTTTGCTCAGCCCTCCCTGTGATCTGGGAGAATGCAGCATTTAAGAACATCATCCTGGTGTTGTTCATTTAACACATTTCTGCTTAGTCATGAGTTTTGTCCCCAACCCTCTATTTATAAATAAAAATGCTCAACGCATGCTTCTCCCACTCAAATCCATAGTCGTTGGTCATTGGAGTGACCATTCTCGCCAGTGATCACAGGTTGTTTCTGTCCATGAACACCGCTAGGCCTCCAGATTGCAAGAGAGCACGGGATTTATGAACGTGTGTTCTATGGCCCAGATCCTGCTGTCCAGAGCTGCACTGAACTTCCTACATCTGAATTCTGGGTAAATGACTTAAACTCTTTATGTTTCCCCTTCCTGTAAAGACATGGATAATAATAAGCTCTACCTCAAAGGGTAGCAAAGAAAACTCAGTGAATTGGTACATATACAAAGGGTTTGGAATATGTCCTGACTAACACCAAAACACAGTGTTACCTACTGTCATCAGAAAGCAGTGCTGCTTTAGTTTCACTGAGGTGAAATTCATACTTTTAGCCATGTCTGCAGGCCTCTTGGGATGTTATTTATTTAACAAAAACATTTTTATTAAAGAGGAAATTTCATTCATCTTTGACCTAAATGAAAAACCAGTATCATTCACCAAAAATAAGGAAAATAATGGTAAAAAAAAAAAAATAGATGATGTTAGATAGATAGACAGGTGAACAGAGAATAGAGAGACAGATCAAGTCCCAGTTAAACAGTGTGTTTACATCTGGCCAGACCCTGATGCCTGCCCAAGTCTTAGAGCTGAAATCTTCTCTCTCTTTGTTGAGATAGAGGTTAGGAAGTATTTTAGGACAGATGAAGTCCTTGAACTTGAGCCCTGAACTGAGGCTTTTTTTCAGTTCAGTTCAGTTGCTCAGTCGGGTCTGACTCTTTTCAACCCCATGGACTGTAGCAGGCCAGGCCTCCCTGTCCATCACCAACTCCTGGAGCTTGTTCAAACTCAAGTCCATTGAGTCGGTGATGCCATCCAACCATCTCATCCTCTGTCATCCCCTTCTCCTCCTGCCCTCAATCTTTCCCAGCATCAGGGTCTTTTCCAATGCGTCAGTTCTTCCCATCAGGTGACCAAAGTATTGGAGCTTCAGCATCAGTCCTTCCAATGAATATTCAGGACTGATCTCCTTTAGGATGGACTGGTTGGATCTCCTTGCAGTCCAAGGGACTCTCAAGAGTCTTCTCCAACACCACAGTTCAAAAGCATCAATTCTTCGGTGCTCAGCTTCCTTTATAGTCCAACTCTCACATCCATACTCGACTCCTGGAAAAACCGTAGCTTCGACTAGATGAAACTTTGTCGGCAAAGTAATGTCTCTGCTTTATAATATGCTGCCTAGGTTGGTTATAACTTTCCTTCCAAGGAGCAAGTGTCTTCATTTCATGGCTGTGGTCACCATCTGCAGTGATTTTGGAGCCCAAGAAAATAAAGTCTGACACTGTTTCTACTGTTTCCCCATCTATTTGCCATGAAGTGATGGGACTGGATGCCATGATCTTTGGTTTTTGAACATTGTTTTAAGCCAGCTTTTTCACTCTCCTCTTTCACTTTCATCAAGAGGCTCTTCAATTCCTCTTTGCTTTCTGCCATAAGGGTGGTATCATCTGCACGTCTGAGATTATTGATATTTCTCCCTGCAATCTTAATTCCAGCTTGTGCTTTATCCAGCCTGGCATTTCACATGATGTACTTTTCATAGAAGTTAAATAAACAGACTGACAATATACACCTTGACGTACTCCTTTCCCTATTTGGAACCAGTCTGTTGTTCCATGTCCAGTTCTAACTGTTGCTTCCTGACCTGCATACAGATTTCTCAGGAGGCAGGTAAGGTGGTCTAGTATTCCCATCTCTTTAAGCATTTTCCACAGTTTGTTGTGATCCACATCGTCAAAGGCTTTGGCATAGTCAGTAAAACAGAAGTAGATGTTTTTCTGGAACTCTCTTGCTCTTTTGATCATCCAGTGGTTGTTGGCAACTTGATCTCTGGTTCGTCTGCCTTTTCTAAATCCAGCTTGAACATCTGGAAGTTCTCAGTTCATGTACAAACCAGGCTCCTCTGTCCATGGAATTCTCCAGGCAAGAATACTGGAGTGGGTTGCCATTCCCTCTGCCAGGGGATCTTTCCAACCCAGGAATACAGAACCCAGGGAAACAACCCAGCTCTCCCGCGTTGCAGGCAGATTCTTTGCCACCTGAGCCAGCAGGGGAGCCCCAAAGCTTTCTTTAGAAGGTTAGAAAAACCCCCAAGCAGAGCCATCGTTCACTCTGCAGTCCTGTTTTTTATTGCTGAGCTGATGGATCTCCTGAAAGCACCTCACAGACACCTACAACGTGTACCCTGAACTCTGGCTAAGATGGAGCCACCCAGTTCTGTGATGGCTACAAAAAACGTCACATAGTTTGATGGATATTATTACTGAAAACTGTTTCTCCTTGTGAGCTTAAGTTCTCATTACCCAGATGTTTCATCTCCAATTTTTCTTCATGAGCTTTTCAAATCTAGGTCTGGGTTCATGTCTCCTCTGAAGTTCAGAGATTGATGTCTTTTTGAGGGATTTGACATTTTGTCTAAGCCTCACCATGCTGAGCAGTCCACCTCCTGGCTCAGAAGAAAAAGAGATTCGACATCAATGTAGATGAGCAGAATAGTGTGATTCTGAAATGTACTTGCTGTGAATTTTTATTATTAAAATACTATAATCTATATTCCATGGACTGTATAGTCCATGGCGTCTCAAAGAGTCGGACATGACTGAGCAACTTTCACTTCACTTCACCATCTATCTTATAGCATAGTCCCGGAACATGCCGATACTTTCCAGTCTTTCAGAAGTAAGCTCCTTCTCGTTAAGCACTGTCTTGCGATCTCCCCTATCGATCAGTACAAGGATGAGTGACTTGCTTTGGGACAGCTGAGCCAGCTGGGCGAGCCTTCCCAGGGAGGTCTCCTCTCCAGCGCTTTCCCTCCCAAGTCCTCTGCCTTCCTCTGAAAACTAAGGTGCTGAAATATCTCTGGCCCTTATCGTAACTTGAGTTTGTTCTGTTCTTGCTTGGTCTGAGGTCAAAGCCATCGTCCTAGAAACTCCTTTATGGTCTTGGCCGAAGGCTAAGGTTAGAGTGATACAAACACAGAAATACGGCTCTTCTCTTTTTCCTACTCCAGACAGCAGAACGTTTTTGCATAGCCATTGAACTTTCTCAGGCAGGCTTTGGGTATTTTCCCCAAGCAAAGGAACTGAGATGAAGCCAAGTGCAGGAATCTCTGCAGGTCCAGGGACCCCATCCCAAAATGGACTTCAGAGTCTGTTTACTATACAGATGAATAAAACACAAAGAGGAAAATTGTTTTCTCCAAGTGAATCCAGGGCCTTTGATCCGCTTTTCATTTCTCCCAGACAACTCCAAGACAGAGAAAGGCACATAACGTTTACACCCTCTATACTACCCTGTCCAAGGGCCCCTGAAGACTGCCCACCGGCAGTTTTTTACATCACCCTTTCTCTAGAGTTACCGTGATCTCTATACTCTCCTCTCACTGCAGAGGATTTCGGTATATTTTAAGAAATAGGAAGAGGAATGATGTCAGGACGTATATGCACGCCCTAAATTCGGAAACACACGGGAAAATTAACCCAGTGAGAGAAGCTATAGTGTCCTGGTACAATTTCTAATCTATCAAACCATGATGTGACTTGGGCGACTCATTGCCAAGAGACAGTGGTCTCGATAATTTAGGCTAGGCTAAAGCCTAGGTGACCCTAGGCTTTGTCACTTATGAACCGTGTGACCTTGAGTGAGGCGTAGCTGGTCCAAGCCCCAGTGTACTCGCCTGTCCAACCCAATGGAGACAATAATAGCATCTACTTCCTAAGGCTGTTTTGTGGATTAAATGTTACAGTTATATCCATGCCTGACACTCTGAAAACACTAAATAATTTGCCTGTAATTATCACATGACCTATATGAACAGCCCTCCACCCATCCACCAGAGAATTTAATGGCTTTTTACGTATATCAAAGGATTGCCTATGAAATTATACAACATGTGGGACTGTTTTTCTCTTCTTACCAAGCAGGGGAGCAAGAGAAATGACGTAGCTGTAAAAAGCCCTCTTAGATGGATGGGGCTAGAATTCTGTTTCTCCACCCTATTTCCACCACAGTCCCATCATGAGTGGTCCTCTTCCTTAGAGGTCTCAGTCACACAAAATCTATAACCTCGCCCTTTTTCTTCCAGGTAGACAAGCACCCATAATACATTCATTTAGGCAAATATTTACTGAAAACCCACCAAATGCCGGGTACTCTGCTAGCCAAATTATCCCCGGTGAACAAGATAAGTGCTCGTGGCCCTTACAGTCTAGAGGAAAAGGGCAGACAATCAACAAGTAAAGAAAAACACACAAGGCCATTTCTAGAGCAGCGGGCAGGGCCCCAGCATGGAGAATGATTAGGTGGTGGGTGTTGGAGGGAGAGTCGCATGGGTGGGCTATTTAGACAGCCCGCCCTGGAGAGGTGTTCTGCTTGCTGAGACATAAGCAATTAAAAAGAACTGGCTTTGGAAATCTGGAGAAGAGTAGTCTAAGCCAAGGCAAAAAGAAGTCTCTGATACGAGGAAGGGCTTGGTCTCCTTGAAAAACAGAAAACGGGATGAGGTGTAGGGGAGGAAATGAGGTTGGAAGCTGAGCAGAGACTCTCGCTGGCTGCTGGAGGGAAGGCTCGGGAAGTCACTGGGGAAATGTGAGCCCAGGCATCGTGGCATATGGGCCACCCTCTCCAAGAGCCCAGGGAGACGCCGCTGAGCCGGGGGAGCAATGCTAGGGGAAGTAGCATCGAGTCCCTTCTTTTCCAAAACCAGGTAAATAAATTGCCTTTAGTCCTTAAAAGGACAGGTCACAAATTACTTGCAGCACACCTGATAACCATCTGAAGTTTATTTTTCTCTCATTCTTCTTTTTTCTTCTCTTTTTTAAATTTATTTTTTAATTGGAGTATAATTGCCTTACAATTATACTCCAGGTCTTAGAAAAGACCCTGATGCTGGGAAAGATTGATGGCAAAGGAGAAGAGGGTGGCAGAGGATGAGATGGTTAGACAGCGTCACTGACTCAATGGACATGAATTTGAGCGACCTCTGGGAGACAGAGAAGGGCTGAGGGGCCCGGCCTGCTGCAGTCCACGGGGCCACAAAGAGTTGGACATGACTTAGCAACTGAACAACAATTGCTTTGCAGTGCTGTACAACGTGAGCCCACTGTGTGAATACGTAGGTCCCCACCCTCTTGGGCCTCCCTTCCACCTCAGTCTCGTCCTTGAGAAGTGCTCGTGTGAGCCTTTGTGCAAGTCGCCTGGGGGCTTGCAGATAGACTCTAAGGGTCTCCCGACACCTGTGCGTTACACAGCCCCACACGGCGGTGGTGACAGGGCCCTGGGATTGGCAGGGAAGCTTGGAGCCTGGGAATCATCTTATTCCTGGACAGTCCCCCAACCCAGGAGATGATGGGCGGCTGACTAGACCCCATCTGCTCCATAGTAAAGACAAGCTGCACCCTGTTTGGTGACAAAACTGTGGTGTTTGAACACAATTTGGAATCATCACACTAACAAGGTCAAGAAAAAACTGAGGCAGCTGGTGGAATAATTAATCAGATAAGTCAAATCCCACCCCCAAAGACTTTATGTAAAATAACTCGAGCAGCTATTTTTCCCTTAAATTATAATAACATATCAGCTCACCACCTAATGTGATGAGTCCTGCATAATTATAATAAATGAGCCCCCCATAAAAACATATTCCACATAAATATTATGGATCCGATTCCTTTAAAGATGTATTATAAGATTTCTGCATTTCCCTTTATTCCACTTTAAAAAATGCATACTATTTTTATTTTTTGATCCTGCACACAACTGTTCTATTTCGTCATTTTGTTGTTGAAGTTGTCTTTCTTGTTTGTTTTTAATATGAAGGCTAACAGATTATTCTCCAGCACCCCCCGCCCCTCAACAACCCAATTCTGCTTTCTTGATCCTCTTAATTGGTAAATAATTAGTCAATATGGTGTCACTCTATGTGCGGAGCCCAACAGAGAAGCAGTCATTGGCCTTTGGCACAACTCAGCAAGTGAGCTCTTGATACTGAAGTTTGAATTTTGGCTGCATGTCCTTATTTGCTAGTAAACATCTAAGAATCTAATTAGGTGACTATTGTTTGGGAGTTTGTACTTGGACCATTCATTTTGCACCAGCATACCCAGATTCCAGAGGCCACCAACGTCCCAACATTACACAGAGCTCATCAGAGGATGGCATATTACCTGACGTCATTGCACACTTTTGGTCTTAAAAGCCTTAATCTTAAAAAGGTAAAATAAATCAAAATGCAACATAAAATAAGACTCAAGCACGTTTTTCTCTCCTGGGTTTTATTTTCTTTTCTCTCCCCCGTGCTGTTCAGCTAATTCTCTGCCAGGGAAGTATTGTTGTAACCAAGCCATTACACAAAGACATGCCAAAGACACTTTCGAATAAAGTGTTTATTTCTCTCAACAACAGAGCCAGCAATTTTCAGATTTTCGCTAAATGCAGCGCCCAGCGAACCTCCACTACCTGTTTTAGTAACTTCCCACAGAGTTTCGCGTTTTGGTAGATTCTGTGCATTGTTCCGTAAAAATCTTTAGGAGAAGGAGGTGGGGAAAGCAAAGCAAATGTCAAACCTCAGGATGTATTCAAGAGGCCTTCAAGTCACTACCAATTCAGGATCTGCAAAATCACCACAGCACTTACATCCCAAGGTATGCCTTTTAAGGTCAGAAGGATCATAAAATCACCAAGAACATCTTGTTCTATGCAAACTCCTTTCCATTTTCCCACCCTACTGGCAGTTGCTGAAACTTCTTGAGAAAAACAGCTTTTGATGTTCACCTGGAGGAGATTTTCTTGACAAAAGATTTGAAATGTTCTTTTCTTTGGTCTTTTTTTCCAATCTGAAACTTAATATTTTTGATCTCTAATACACAAGATACAATAAATGCTGTCCCTTCCCCCATCTTCTTTTTCTTTTAAAAATGAATGGCATCTGCCTGTACTGGTCTGATTTTGGCGAGTGAATATCATTAGCCTCAGATCAGGTCATCAGTCATTAGCTGGTAAAACAATCTAATTTCAAGTTCACATGCCAGGGTCTAAGTGCTGAAACCTTAGATCTTCAGGCAATTCCCTTCTGGGATTTGGAGAGAAAGCAGGGGGGAAAGAGGGCATCAGGATTGGTCACTGGAGCCCCTTTAGTCCCAGGAAAGGCAGTTATGTATTTGTTTCTGTGAATTAAATAATGTAAGGGTCAGAGGAACTGTAGACAGTGATTTCTAAAAGCAAAAAAGCATTAAGTATTAGAAACCACGTGATGTAGCAGAAAGAATTAGAACTTGAGAACCAATAAGACTGAAGTTCAAAGTCCATCTTCCTCACTGACTGTGTGGCTTCAGGCAGACCGCTTACCCTCTCCGAGTCTTATATTTCCCTTGACTACAAAATCAATATTTAAAAATACCTTCCCTACTGATTTACTAGGAAATTTTAAAATTTGGCAACAAAATACTCAGGAAGCTGTAAATTCTCAATAAATGTTAGTCTTTGTCCATCCTCGAAGTCAAACAAAGCTTTGATTATTTACACATGTAGACCACCTCAACCAAATCCCACAGAAAGAAGATGGCAGATAAGCTTTTACAAAAAGCAACATTCTCTTCAATGGGTGCCCCTTCCCTTTTATAGTTCCTTCGTTACTTTGCAACTTTTTTTTTTACCTTAAAAATTCTGTTTAATGCCCCTTTTGTAGCCCTTTCTTTAAAAAAAAAATTGTATTAGAGTATAGTCATTTAACAATGTTGTGACAGTTTCAGGTGAACTGAGAAGGAACTCAGCCATATATTCACATGTCCCAAACTCCCCTCCCATCCAGACTGCTCCTGGCAACTTTAATCCCAGCATCCTTAAAAGCACAGGGCCACCTTCAACCCCCAGCTTTCCAGTTTTTTAAAAAGGAATCTCCTACTAAGAGACAATTCACCTTTGTAGCAGTACCATTTGATAGAAGAAAAGGATACATTTTTAAGAAGCACCCCAGCCAACATGAATTCATCTCCACTTAGCACTCGGAGATGCAAATATCATAATATTTAAATCAGCTTTGAGAACTTTCTTTGAAAAAAGAAAAATCCACTAGTTGAATACCCAGGAGGCCGGGGAGTTCAGTTACCATAGAGATTCAGTGCTGGCAAATGGTGCTGGGGAGCAGATTGGTGTCTGTTAATTTTTTTTATTTGTAACTTATGTGTGTTGGCTCATGCTCCGAGCCAGTCCAGATTTTCCTGTTTACCTGCCACGCTGCCTGATATGAGTGAGGAATGACAGTGCCAGGTCTCAGCCATTCCTTCAATTTGTAAACATTATCCAGGGTCAGAGGGACAGCTCAGAACACATGGAGAAGTTCATGTACTGAGTTTTCAGAAAAGCGTTGGGAAAAATTGTGTCAGGGCTGCTGGGTGGAGAGAGAGGTTTGCAAAATTCTTTACAATAATCCAGAAGAGTTCTGAGACCCATTTTAGTCATAAATTCTGGTTTCAGAGAACCTTTCTACAACTCATTATTCTTCTTTGGCGAACACAAAGAGATAAGGTGGAACTCTTTCTGTCTTATCCATCCTAACAACCTGTGGCAAACAGGATCCTTGCAAATCAGTTGTCCTTGTGATCTAAACTTCTAAGTAACTGTCTTTCCAACAGTGCATGAATGCCAAGTGGGAAAGTGGATATTAGCAGGATTTCTTGAACCCTCATCTCCTTTCCCTGGGATTAGGCTACGCGAAAATGTCCATCCCTCTGACAATTAAGTGGAGCCAGTTCCACAGTCTCAAGAAAGAGCAAGGAGATTAATACTTTATAAACGCCATCCTTTCGTCTCAGTGAGCTGTGGCCGGAGAGAGGCAAGCCTTAGAGATGGGCTTCAGTAGATGACAACGTATAAATACTCATTTCCATAAAATTTAAATGAACCCAGTAAAATCTACCTCTTGCTGTGCAAGAACCCCATCTCATTACTCAAAATAGCAGCAATGTAATTATTGGAAGCCACGCCCTCCACATCGAGGGGGCTGGTGGTAAAGTCATAACTAATTTCCACACACACGGCCGCCACGGTAGTAAAAATAAGTGCCTCGGCCTCTTCATGTTCTTTCTGCTCTAGGCCGTATCTCCTTCCAACCACATGTACCTTATAAAATAATAATTCTCAAATGCAGAGCTGCATTTTGATTAGCAAAAAATCATACCGAAGATTTCTTTTTCAGCACACATAGGCAACAGGCCCAATGCGTCAATACTTAAAAAACAGCATATGCCGCTTAGGAAAATTTCAAAACTTTAGACACCCACAGAGATGGACTGATTTAGCCCCCTCCCAGCTGAGTTTTGCATCCTCTTTGCATTTTAAATGACCTTTAAGCAATGATGGGATCTGTCTTGTTGAGACTTAATTGCTTAATTAGAGAAGCCGTTTTCAGTAGACAAATATTTCCTTTAAAACTCATCTTTTAATTTTACAAAGCCTTCATTGGATTTCAGGCAAAATTGGAAGCTGTTTCATAGCTTCACCTTCAACTGAAACTGGAAAATGGTTTAAACAATATGGAGACAAAGTGCGTTTACCTGAGGAGACTGTCATATCTAAGACAGATGTTACAGAAAACTTTCAATCGATTGACATGTTTTTCAGTCAACTGAGATACACCTAAATTTTCACATCACCCTAAAATCCAGAGTCCCCTTTAAATTTCAGTGAGTTCCCAGAAACTTGGTCCTTCTTCATCCCTTCTGGCCGTGATAGGGAGGCAACATGGGATTCTGGAAAAGAACACAGGTGCTGAGATCAGACTGCCTAGAATTAACTGCTGTGTGGCCCTGGACAAGACAAGTCACCTGCTTGTTCCTCAGTGTCTCCATCTGAGAAAGAAAGAAAAGTAATAGGTCCTACTTTATCTGGTTGTTTTGGGGATTAAATAAGTGAAACTTTCAAGTACTTCAAACAGGGCTTGCCATGTAGTAAGCATTCCAAATAATGCGTGTGGTTTTTATTTTTTGCTTTCGCAGAATTCCTTTTTCCCCACTCTTTGCTTTGCAATGATGTTTTTATCACTTCCCTGTGCTGACCCAAGGTGGGCAGAGTCCTTTCTCCTTAATTAGTGACCACACTCAACACCTTTGTATTATCAGGTGGGCCCAAAATTTCATTCTTGTTTTTTCTGTAAGATATTATGGAAAAAACACAGACAACCTTTTGAGCCAATCCAAAATAATTCAAACAACATATCTTGTAATGAGGTTTTATACCCGGTGGGGGTGACTGGGGTAAATAATTTAGTATTTGGGTTTTGAGTTCTGCATAATTATATCTGTTGTACTAAACATTATCCTAGCTATGGCATGTGTAATATTATACTACAGTCGAAAAGGCCCCCTCGCTCACCATGTTGTTTCTCCTCCTCACTGTCTCTCTGTACCTTGAAAGAGCAAAACAAGATAAAAATCAAAAACCTCGCCTCTTAATTACTCAGCCCTATCAAATTCTAAATCTGAAATCTAAATCTAAAAGCCCCAAATCTAAAATCAGCCCTTGCCTGAGTTTACACAGCAAAGAGCTGTTAATGAACTTTTAAAAATGCTGATGATGCCTCCTGGATCCTAATTCTGTCTGCCCTCCATCAATCTGGGTACAAAAAAGGGGGTGAGTGGGGCTATGTGAATGATGCTGTCCCAGTAGAAGGCCAGTGTCTGTTCCAGTTTTAAAGAGCTCACTTTCCTCCTTCTTTTTCCTTCCTTCCTTCCTTTCTCTCTTTCCTTCCTGCTGCGATGGCATCTGTCCCTACAGACAATGAGAGCTCTGAGATTTACAGACTCTAAGTCCCTGACTTCTTTACCGTGTTTATTTTGCTGCATCAGGTCTTAGCTGTGGGCATGCCAAATCTTTCGCCATGGGCTCTTGGTTGCGATGCGCGGACTTTTCTCTGGTTGCAACGCTTGGGCTCAGTAGCTGTTGCATTGCCTGGGGCTTGTGGAATCTTAATTCCCGGACCAGGGATCAAACACATATCCCCGGCACTGGAAGGCGGATTCTTAACCCCTGGACCCTCAGAGGAGTCCTTGAAGTGGCTGATTGCTCAGTGCTGAGACCCTCTACTCCTCAGCTCCCCAAGCCAGCAGCGTCTGCCCCACGGCTCCCTGAGCTCACCCGGGCCAAAGACCACGGCGGGACTCGTGGGAGAAACGCTCCTCTACAAATGCCAGGCAACCCCCACTTCTCCTGGTTCCCGGCTCTCTTGCTTTCTGCTCTTTCTTTGGCAATAGGCGATGCCTTGAAGATCTCACCTGGCACATGTTCCATCTCAGTATCTGGCTCCTCACTGGGCATCACACATGGACCGTGTGAAAATGTGTCTGGTTGCAGTGACAAAGGACTGAGGCTTCCTGGGTCTCAGGCAGCGCGGTCTGCTCGGCCTCCCCTGGCCGCAGACAGCTGCTCCAGAGCATCCGCGGCTCAGGCATCTCAGCGTCTCTGTGGTTCTCCTATTGTGCAGGTCACCACGGTCACAGCGCTCTGAGCAGCACGGCCGCCCGCAAGGCCTGGAGCCTGGGAAGGAGGACCATGAAGCTCCTTTGCTCTTCTGGCCAGAAAAGCAGTTCCCCCCCCCTTTTTTAAAGTTTTAGATGTTTTAAAATTTATTTTCAATATTACATGCCAGAATAAACATTTGTCACTAGTCAAGAAAGAGAAATTAATATTTAGGAAACTGTATAATTGAGAATTGCATATGAAAATACACTTATAGATGTATTAGTAATTGTACATTTTCATAGAATATTATATCAACTTCATAATGCAAGGTCAAAAAGTGTGTTAAATATTTTCTGTTTGAGGGAATTCTATGTCATGGAATATCCCTTGCTTATTTTGATGCCTTGTATTTAATTATTTATATTTGAAAAGATTCACATTCCTCATTGGTATACTTAGTTGACCCTTACTATGAAAAAGTGAAAATATTGTCTCAATTATTATTTGGCAAATGCAATAATTGTACTTAAATAGTCCAATTAGCTCATCACCAATAATTATGCTACAAAGGTTTATTTAAATTAAGCAGCCCCTTTCTTAGACCATCCCTCCTCACCTTTAAAAAAATCCCATTAGCAGCTTATTTGCCAGGAAAGTATGCTTGGCCATACCTAGATGAAAGTGAGGCTGAGAAATGAGGATTTTGTTCCCCCAGCCCCTACAGTATAGAAGGGGCTGGGAGGAGTGAGCAGGTGAAGATCTGGGTGTGGGGGTGGTAAAGACTCTAGAACCATCTATCCAGCAGGATTAGCCACACCAGGAAAAGAGAGGTCTGAGATGGAGAGATTTGAAGTGCCTGACTTCCTACTGCTGACTCCCTCTGCTTATCAGCCACACAATGCCAAGAGTCTGCGTGAAACCTTGAGGAGAAAAAAAAAAAAATCAGCTAAATATTTAGATGATTTGCCGACATGGGGAACTTGCCGTTGGCAGCAAAGATTTATTAAACAGGCTACAAAACAAGATGTCATTAAACAGTTTGAAAGCATGCCCTCGTAATTAAGAAAGGAGAAGATCTCTAATTTGGGTAATGAAATCTGTGGCTCAGACGAGCATTCATTTTATTAACATTTATTGCTCGCCTACTGTGTGCCAGGTACAGCCTGGGTTGACCCTGAGCCACGAAACTAAACGCCTCCCTCTGCCAAACCTCCTGGCAGTAATAGCTGTCATGTTCTGGACACCGAGGCTGTGCCAAGCAAGCGCTAGGCATTTTCCAAAACAAAGGTTTACCCTTGTGACAACCCCAAGAGGTAGGAATTGTTGCTTTCGACTTAGACATGGGCTGAGCAAAACATATCTGTCTCCCTGGGGCCAGAAGGTCTCCCAGGACACAGTGCTGAACCAAGGAAGTCTCGGGCCCGACTGCTTAGACTTGAGGAAAGTGAGACCAAGGGCAGATGAATGACCTCCCAATAGGGATGCGATTGCATGTGGGATTCTAGACCCCCAGGCCCCACCCTCCTGGGAAGCAGCCTGATCCCAGTTTCTTTTCCTTCTGGGGTCTGTTTTGGGTTCTTGTCGCAGCAGGCAGGCTCTCTGCGGTTTATGTGTGCAAAGTTTCCTCTGGTTCTCTTTGCAGTGGCTTCCCCCACTGTGGGATGCAAGCTCAAGAGGACAGACTCCGTAGTCGTGGTTCACGGGCTTCATGGCCCCGGGGCATGTGGCACCTTAGTTCCCAGGCCAGAGACTGAACGTACATCACCTGCATGGCAAGGCGGATTCTAACCACCGGACCACCAGGGAAGCCCCCCAGAGTCCTTCTTGACCCCACGAACCCCTCCACGTCCCCTAGCCAGCCTCCTGCCTCTCCCCTTCTTCCGCTCACCTTGGCTCAAACACAAAAAGCAGGGGACCCTCTCCCTTTGGAAGCCCTGGATCTTTCAAGAAAAACCCCCCAGCCCCAGTGGATGAGCTTGGGTGGTCTTTCCAGGGCCAACACCAGTGTGTAACAGCAGGTCTGCTCTGACCCACAGCACAGAGGACTGCGTGGTCTCGGGGCCCCTTCTCCAGGCCATTAGGTTTTAATTGCCTACAGACTGTTTCTCAGCCCTGGTTGCACATTAATGTCACCTGGGGAGCTTTTACAGCATACTGAAGCCAGGACCGTTCAAAACAGAATCTCTAAGAGCAGGCCTGCATGTAGGAAAATTTTTTTTTACCTTTGTAAAAATTGAGTTTATCATATCTACAGGAGAGCCCGTAAGTGTTGAGTGTAAAGTTCAGTGGATTTTACATATGTTCATACCCAGGTAACCACCCCCCACATCAAAATATGGATCATTTCCAGCTCCCTACGAGACTCTTACAGCTCTAGATAGATTTTTTAAATTTTTTAAACCCTCCTAGGTTATTCTAAGGACTTCTTTACCAGTCCTTTACCAGATGCTAAAGAATCTATCTGCAATGCCAGAGGCACGGATTCAATCTCTGGGTGGGGAAGATCCCCTGGAGAAGGAAATGGCAACGCCCTCCAGTATTCTTGCCTGGGAAATCCCAAGGACAGAGGGGCCTGGAGGGCTACAGTCCATGGGGTCGCAGAGTGGGACATGACCTAGCAACTAAACAGTAACAATAACAAAGGTTATTCTAATGTGCAATCAGATTAGATGGCTGTGTGGGTTTAGAGTTCGGACCCCCTATGGCCAAAGGCAGTCCTTATTTCCAACGACAGCAGTGGCTACATGCTCCCTCTCAGTGGACAGAGAAGGGAAAAGCATCCTTAACTGTGCTGGTTTGGACTGTATTTATATCCCAGGACGTGGTGAGCACCTTGAAAGCAGAAGCCGCATCTTGCCAAAAGCCTAGCACAGTGCATGATCCACGGTAAACACTTATCAGATGGAGGGAAGAAAGAGTAAACAGACCCACGGAGCGGGGAGCCCTGCTTGGTCTCCATGTAGAAGGCTCCAGAGGGTCTCTGAGAAGACAGGGCAGCCCCGAGTCCTTTTCACAAGTGCCCGCCTTTTTGTTTGACCTGAGAAGGGCGAGATCGCAAAATGTTGATTCGGCGGGGCCTTGTTCTCTGGCAGAGCTCACACTCGGCCTGCCCCCAGGTGACACCGGCAATGGGCTGAAAGCCGATGTCAGCCGCTAAATGGGGGAGAGTGAGCGGCTTGGCCGCGATGTGTGTGTGTGTGCGTGCACACGTGTGTGCACACAGTGAGTGCGTGTGTGCATGTGTGTGCGCGTGCAGCTGGGAAAGAAGCTGAAGCCTCAGGGAAATTGATGTTGTACCAGAGAAAGGCCAGCAATGCTTAGGAATGATCTGTGTCAGATGTGCGTCTGGCTGCCCGGGGTCACAGGGGAGGGCTTTTTCCTAATGTATAGAATAGAAGAAAAATATGTGTTTTGCCTGGAGAGCCGTTACAAAGGGCTTATTGTGTCAGTATCCCCCAATCACTTATACACTTTTAAGCCCACGGACTTTATTCATAATGTCTATTTTACCCTTTTTCATTTTGTCAAGTTAGGGTCCCCTATTACGGCTTCTCTCTTAAAAAACGACCCATTGCCAGAGCAAGGCCACGTGGCTGTGGTTAAACCAAGTGCATTGTTGGGCAAGTTTAAAAATCAGGAACAGAATGAAATATCTATATTAAGAAAAGATAAAAATCAGGAACCAGTTGAAGCAGCTGGGAAGACTTCCAGGTCTGAGCTCGGGGTTGATGACGATGCTGCTCCCTTCACCTTAGGAAGGGGGGAGCGGGTGTGGTTTGAAGGCGACAGAGAACTCCAGCACGAGGCTGAAGCAGAGCGCAGTTCTGGACACAAAGGGAGGACCAGTCTCGCTCACCAGCAGGAGAGACAGACCGGTCGCATCACACAGCCCCAAAAAAGAGCAAAGAGAGAAAACACAAACCACTTGCTTCTCACGGATTCTCCAGGCAGCTCAGAAAGTCTCGGGAAGTGACTGCTCTGAGTCATGGGCTCAAAACCCCGCACTGATTCAAAAATAAAAATAAAAATGAGTGTCCTGTGCCTGTTAGGCTACTCCAAGAAGTGTTTCAACTCTGCACTGGGCTCTGGACTCCAGATGTGAGACTCTGAGGATATTACGCTCTTCCTAGAGAGGGCTCATTGGAAAAGACCTTCATGCTGGGGAAGAGTGAAGGCAAAAGGAGAAGGGGGTGGCAGAGGATGAGATGGTTGGATGGCATCACCAGCTCAGTGGACATGAATCTGAGCAACTCCAGGAGATCGTGAAGGCCAGAGGAGCCTAGCAGGCTACAGTCCTTGAGGTCGCAAAAAGTCGGACACAACAGCTGAAGGACAGAAATAGTATCAGCAACCTGTTCTCCACCCACACCCTTCCCAGAAGAGACATGCCAAACATGTGAGAGCCACAGGAGTCCCACACATCCCTGGGAGGCCCGTACATAAATGAAAAGAGCGGGCGGGGGACCAGAGACAGTGAAGTGGGTCAGGATGAAACGGCAAGCAATAGCCGGATCTCTGTAAAGATGCTTCAACTTGGAGACTTCTCCAGGCTCGGCGTGGATGAAACGTCACAGGCCTGCAGCGAGCACACTGTTCCACGCTCTTAAGGGCCTGCAGGTGGCGAAGGCTGTTTATGTTGTCCCTCAGACACTTGGTTTTTAAAAGAAAGACGCTATTACCCGGGATGGAAGCAAGGTAGTAAATGTTATGTGGGTCTGAGCACCCTGAATCATCTCAGCCTTGGTGTCATCCGCTGTTCGCTCTAGAACTTGTAGCCACAAACCTCCAGGCGAGGTTAGGGAGAGGTTAGGTTCTATTTCCATTATTTTTCCATGAAGGACTGTCTCTCACTACTCTCACTACTGTTATCCCATCTGGTTATAAGTGAAATATGGATTTGGAATATCATTTTTATCTGCACATATTTAAAATGTAATGTCCAAATATTATGCTGTTTGAAAAGAGACACCTGTCCAGAAAATTCCCAGGAAGGTTTGAGAGAGTGCACTTAAGCTCAGATTTAGACACAAGTGAAGCTCATTTTTCATCGAGCAGAAGCCCCAGACCAGCCAAGATTTGGAATACATGCCGAACGTTTTGCAAATGCAGCAATGCCTCATCTGTCTGATGTGGACAGTGCCGTGTAAATGCCTTTTTCACATAACTGAAGCTTATCCCTTTGCACATCAAATCGTGTGTTTATTTTCACCATTTTGCATAGGGATATTCCTGAGAGCACATTACACACGTCCCGGCCTCCTCCAGTAGAATATGAGAAACATTATTCAGTCTTGGCTCTCTGACCCGGGGTCACAGCCACGCACATCAAGTACTGGCCTGTTCTCGGCGCGAATGAAGGGATGCCTCTGGGTCCCTGTAGCCGTGTTGGGGCTGCTTGACTTCAGTCTGCAGGACCTGGGGTTTGTCAAGCTTTTGGGACTGTGCCTGCCTGCTTTTCTCTGGTCATCGGTGTTCTCATCAGACCTAAAGCCATTTTTGTTCCCTACCCATTTAAATCTGTCTCTTCTGTGAAATGAAAAGGAAAAGTGAAGAGATTCCCTTACTTGGATGACCTGAGATCCTGGATCACTTGCGTTTTTAATGCGTTCTGTGACTTTGTTAACCAAACAAGTTACTCAACCCCTCTTGGCCTCTGTTCCACCATTTAAAAGTGTGAGGATCAAACACAATGTTCTTATGTTTGAAATCCACTAAGCCTGTTCCAATTTGCATAATTTTGTACTGTTCTCAACTCTGATATAAGATGAACAAACACGTTAAAATTGTACATAAACAGATTGTAGGTCCTGAGGAATCAGACCTCAAGCCTCCCTTCTGGGAGTCAAGTACTTGAGTTACATTTTGCCTTATTTATTTGTAGGTTGTCTTCTATGTGACTGAGGCTGCCAGAGAAGTACCTGCTAGGTCGCAGGCATATCATATTGTATCAGTTATCTATTGCTGTGTAACAAATCAACTTCAAATTTAGCAGCATAAAGCAATCTTGATTTGTTATTTCTCATGATTCTATGATGCAGGAATTCAAGCAAGTAGCTGCTAGGCAGTTGTGCTGGATGTGGTATAAACCGAGGCGCTCCCCTAACTGCCTTCACCTGCAGCTCGGCTGGGCTGGGTGGGTGACGGGGTCCTTACTTGCGTGTCTGACACCTGGATGATCCCCCTCTGGCTCCAGTCGAACCACCTGTTCTCATCCTTCCGTAGCTTAGCCACAGCTTTTTTACAGCTTGGTGATTGGCTTCCCCGGGGCAAAGCAGAAGCTGCCAAACCTTTTAAAAGGAAAGCCAAGCATTGACACATCACTTCTACCACATTTCATTGGTTGAAACAAGTCACGATTCAGAGATTCAAGGAAAGGAGGCATAGATTGCACCTCCCAATGGGCAGAACTACTCACATATACAGGAGGGGAAGGGAAGGGGTGGTGACCATGTTTGCAAACCCTCTGCCACCCACCTGGATACAGCTTCACATTATACTTTACAAGTCTAAAGGTTCCCGCTCAACATCAGAAGTATCCATTAGTGCTGACGTACCTAATTTTTCTCTTAAGTGGTGTTGGTTTGGTAAATAGCACTTTTCCTCTGAGAAGGGGATGAAAAGCAAGCCCATGTTTTTAGTAGAGTGCTTCTTCTGGAAACAGATTCCAAATCTCCTTTTCTCTTGTAAACACACAGCCACGTCTCGGAGTTCTGAGTCAGTATTTGACGAATCCAAGTCAATCCTCTGAAAGACGACATTACCTCTTTCTGAACTTTCTATATTCCTGTGCTTGCCTTTAGTTGTTGTCAAAATTCTATGCAAGTATCTGCCCAACAAATCAAATTATCCACCTGCAATATTCTATTTGCTTTCTTATCAGAGGAAAATAGGTTTCTTTCTCCTTCTGGTTTTTGTGCATTTCCTTTTCTCTGTCCTGATGCTCATTTATTCGTTTATTTATGCAGATTTCCTGAGCACGTTCTATGTGCCCAGCTTAAATAAACAACAAACATGGCAGACATCGCCCTGCTCTCATGGAGCATGGAAAATGGATAACAGAGAGATCACCGATCAATTATAATGGCAGTGTATGCTACAAAGGAAAAGCCTAAAATGTGGGTACTATGGCACAGGGGCCTAACTTAGTATGAGAAACTGGCAGAGGCCTCACAGAGGAGGTGATAGCTAAGCTGAACTCTGGAAGAGGGTAGGTATCTGTGGGATGAAGAGACCATGGAGGAAGGAGTCGAGGAAGGGGCACTGCAGGCAGAGGGGAGAGCACATGAGTAGACCCTTTGGGAGACAATGGGATGTGGTGGGTCCAGTGTGGAATGACAAGACCAACGGACACGTGTAGAAAATTGAAAGTTAAATGGCCACTTAAGATCCGTGACACCTTGGGTGTGATGTTCTTGGAGCCTTAGGGAGAAGAGTGAAACAAAAGTCATGAGTCTTCTTTCTGAATCATCCCCACCCACCAAAGGGCAAAGAGATCTCACCGCCATCCGGCTAATCACATTGCTATTGAGGGTCTATGAGCGCCAATACCATCTTCTCAGTGCCAGGCACCATGCTGCAGGCTGGGAGCAGAAACGTGAACAATGACAGGCAAGCAATAAAGGTGAGCTTATGAGAGAGAAAGACAGTGCCCTCCAGGAGCCCACAGCCCGTTGGGTAGGGAGCGGGGGTGAAAGGATGGGTTATTGCCCCGAAACGCGATCGGAGCTAGGGTGAAACAATTTGAGGGATACGGTCTTTAGCAGCCCTGAGGACTAAAGATGTTACTGTGCCTTCCCTTCCATCCAAATGCATTTCAGGATAATATTTTGTCTTTAAAAATGACCCCGAAAAGCAAGCACTAAAACTGAAAGAAATTCTTGTTAGAGTTTTGATTATGTAATCTTGGTTAAGTCCATCAAAGCTGAATTGCACTTATTTTATTTATGTAGTTACATATACCTCTGGGCTTCTCAGGTGGTTCGATGGTAAAGAATCCACCTATGAATGCAGGAGATTCAGGTTTGATCCCTGGGTCATGAAGATCCCCTGGAGGAGGAAATGGCACCCCACTCCAGTACTGCCTGAAAAACACGGTGGACGGAAGAGCCTAGTGGGTCACAGAGTCGGACACAACTCAGCAACTGAGTATACATACATTTTGGTGTCCTCGATTCTCCAGTCACCTAAGCACGTGTCTGCCCTCTGCCCTTGCTTTTGAGTAGTTTTGCTGTGACTCACAGTGTCGAGTATGGCAGACTCATTCTATTCGGCTTTTGGGATGGGGTGGGAGAATAGGAGAAGAGGTGTCCATTAAGCCTCGGTTTAAAAAGTAATGTGTTAGGAAACAGATTCTGGTTGCTATTTTTTTATTCCCTAATGTAACAGAGGCATAAATGAGAGCGTTTTCTTCTCTCTCACCCTATCCACACAATCATAGCTGTTTTGGCCTGAGGACCAACACGGTGATTCAGTATCTCAGTCCCTGATTCCTTTCATGTTATTGCTCTGCCAACCTCCACACAAGGTTTCTGTCCTATGACCCAGAATGGCCTGTGGCTCTTACCATTACAGCTGCATGCAGTCTGCAAAAAAAGAGGGAAGGAAATAAAGAGGAAACGTGTGCATTCCTTCACAGGACGCCACCCACTTTTGCTCACAACCCGCCAGCCAGACCTAGCTGCAAGGGAGGCTGGGTGCTGTAGTCTTCAGCTGGGTGGCCATGTGTCCTGCTAAAACTCAAGGGAGCCCTGAAAGAAAGAGAAAAAGAAAGAAAAAAGAAAAGAGCAAGAAAAGAAAAAAGAGCAAATACTGCAGAGCAACCAGCAGCCTCACCACAGATGATGGTGGGCATGGCCAGGATGGGTGTCCAAAGACAGAAGCTTAGGAAAGTCACCTGTGAGGTTTTATGATGCCCATTTAATAGAAGCGGAACACAGGGACACACAGTGGTTAAGGTAGTTCAGATCAGTTCAGTCGCTCAGTCGTGTCTGACTCTTTGTGACCCCATGAACCGCAGCACGCCAGGCCTCCCTGTCCATCACCAACTCCCAGAGTCCACCCAAACCCATGTCCATTGAGTTGGTGATGCCATCCAGCCATCTCATCCTCTGTCATCCTCTTCTCCTCCTGCCTTCAATCTTTCCA
>CM035277.1:2485508-2508942 GCA_020226075.1 Hydropotes inermis | reverse complement strand
GAGTTGGTGATGCCATCCAGCCATCTCATCCTCTGTCATCCTCTTCTCCTCCTGCCTTCAATCTTTCCCAGCATCAGGGTCTTTTCCAGTGAGTCAGCTCTTTGCATCAGGTGGCCAAAGTACTGGAGCTTCAACTTCAGCATCAGTCCTTCCAAGGAATAGTCAGGGTCATAAAAGATCTTATTGGAATGGGAAGTTATGGGAGTTTTAACTATTTTTGAAAACAGAAAATACATAGTAACAACACATGGCATTACCTACTGACTTATAACTTCTCTTTCACAAAGCCCAAGAATTATTAATAATAATAGCTAACAGTCTTTATCAGGCTCACTAGAGTTTAAGTTCAATGATATAAATTAATGTTAGAAATGCACCACTAACTTAGAAATTACTCAGAAAATATTTGTTGAACACACAAACTTTATTGAGTTCTTTGTAAGTTCCAGACACAATGCTCTGCCTTTTATGGGTGTTATTTCCATTAATCCTCAGGATGACCAAAAAGTAGCTCCTATCACTCCTTCTTTATAGTTGGGAGTTCACGACGTTAAGCACCTTGTTGAGGGTCATTTATGAAGAAATGACTGAGCCAGGCCTTGACGTCAGTTCTACTCGACCCCAAGGCTTGCTCTTAATCATAAGCCTCTAATGCAAGGGTCAGCACACTTGGCCTGAAGGTCTTGCTTGCCACCCATTTCGGAGGACCTGTGAGTTTAAAATGGCTTTACATTTTTAAATGGTTGGGGGAAAAAAAGAATCCAAATAAAATAGCAATATTTTATGACATATGAAAATCGACATTGAAATTTCCATGTCCCTCAGTGAAGGTTTTTCAGAATCCAGCCACACCCTTTTGTTGACATATTTCCTGTGGCTGCCTTTTGGGCAGTGATTACAGAGCTGAGTATTTGCAACCGAGCCTGTTGAGTTCACAAAGCCCGAACAGTTCACTACGGCCCTTGACAGAAGTGTGTCAGTCTCTGCTCGCTTGATTCCTATTATCCTTTTCACAATGTTATATTCGAATATTTCCAGGTGACAGTAATCACAATCAATCCCCTAATTTTTAAAAATAACACCTTGTTTCATGAACTGCCCACAATCCCCACCATTAAAGCGTCTGTGTTTTGGCTTAATGCTGGCTGCAAGGAGCGCCTTTCCAGAGGCAAACACCCTTGAGAGTAGTAACTCATAATTTGGTTAATAACAGTGAAAGAAAGCAGTGTGATGTTTAGCAAAAGGCAGTGGTCCAAGGAAAAGGTCACCAGTATTCCCAAACGTTGCAACATCTAGTTTTCCAGTCCAATTTCCCAGAGTGAAACAAACTCTCATAGCCTAGGCTATAGTACTGAGAAGTTCCAGCCAGACTGAATTCCCTGGTCTGGGGCAAGATCCACTGGAGATTTAACCTGTTTGCTGGATCCCAAAGAATCAAAGATAAGGGTTACAGTGGTAGAGTTCATACAGGGAATTGTTGATTGCGTTTTATCCTTTTAAATATGTGTAAGTCATAGAAAGCTCTGCAGTCAAAAATATTGACTGCATTGATCTCTGCCAGCCACAGAAGCAGCCGAGGTGGGCTGCGCGGAAAGGCTGAGAAATACTTAGAATAAAGATGTGAATGCCATGGAAGAGGCCGTGCCTGGCCGCCCCCCCTCCCCCACCTGGAAGATGCGCCTTCCAGCAGAAGAGGCGCACATGCCATTCACAAAGGGAAAAAGTACTTTTGCAGCCTGACTCTGACATCAGCACGCAGGCCTTGAGTCCAGCGCCACGGTTCCGGGCAGCGGGACACAGATCTCTGCAACATGCATAGATCTTACAAGGAGTGCGTCAGATGGGATCGTACCACCCAGCTGATGAGCCATGTTGGTTTTCCTACCCTCATCATGCAGGAGGGAAAAACGACATTGCCAGTCAAGGGCCTCCCTTGTGCAAACCCGCCGTCCGCGTTCCAGAGCACAGCTTTATGCATCATTCCCTTGTTCGGGGAATCAGGCTTCTTTCTCCCTTGCAAGGTCAAGCACCTGCTCAGGGCCAGCCCCTCTGCTGAACGTAGGGGAATGTGGCTTTGCCCTGGAGAAGCTGATGGGGAGACGCGTCCATCTCAAGGCTCCTGGTGGCAGAGTTTCATCTTTTTTCTAACCTTTTTATTTTGTATCGGGTTATAGCCGATTAACAATGCTGTGATAGTTGCAGGTAAATAGTGGAGGGTCTCAGCCACACGTATGCCTGTATCCATCATCCCCAAACCCCCTCCCATCCAGGCTGCCGCACAATGCTGAGCAGAGTCCCCCGTGCTGTAGAGGGGGTCCTTGTTGGTCATCCAGGCTAAATGAAGCAGTGGGCCCTTCTTGGTTATCCAGGCTAAATGTAGCAGTGGGTCCGTGTCCATCCCAGACTCCCTGACTATCCCCTCCCTCCAGCAACCACAGTTCGTTCTCTGAGTCTGTGAGTCAGATTCTCATCTTGTTTGTCTTTCTAAGCGCAGGGCATAGCACAGAGTAGGGCCTCAGCCAGTCTTTGTCAATCCCCCGACGAGGCGAACAAGCGGACTGTGACCCGGGGAGCAGAGGGTGAGCTGGGATCACAGGAGAAGGGCCGTTTCAGCCAGGCTCCAGAGAAGAGGTGAGCTTCCATCTGGGCCTTGAAGGCGGCATGAGCATTCGGGAGGTGGAGAGAGTGGAAGGGGCATCCCAAGGAGTCTTCTGGCCAAAGGGAGCAGAGGGTAGGTCTCTCTTCCTCAGAGCCTTCTAGAAATAGGCACTGAATAAATAAATATAACTAAGCCTCTCCATAAATGCACCCGAACCTTCTAGAATTCAACATATTGCAGCATCCATAGATATTCAGAATGCACTAGAGCTGCCTTCTGCTGCCTTCTGGAGCACTGCTCAGGGACTGGCAAATAGGACCATGGTTGGTCCTGATTGATTTAAAGAGGGAATGATTTAAAAACAGAAGCTGTGTCCTGTCTCCCGGGACAGGGCCAGAGAGCCCACCACGACACAGGATCTGCAGGCGGAAGGATGGGGATGATGGGGTTGGCAAGAATGCTGCGTGGCTTTCCAGGGCGCACAAGCAGGAAGAGCGGCTGAGCCCAGCTCTGCTTCCTTCACGGAGCCGCCCCCAGGGCTGGGCCCCTGGCTGGGCACACGGTGTAAATCAACAGCGGGAGCAGGAGGGGTGGCCTGGCACAGTTGGTGCAGACGCTGGCTTTGCAGGTAAACCTTCACTCATTCATTCAACATTCATTCATCCAATATTTATTGAGCACTGACGCTGTTCCAGACTCTAGATACTATCACAAAAGACCAAATAACGTGCTGCCCTTGTAGAATTTTTGTTCTAGCAAAGAGCATAAATAAATGTTAATGTTTATTGACTGCTCACTACATGTGTTATTTTAAGCACTTTAGGTATACATTAAATGCAACATTTCAAACTCGCAAAGAGCCTATAAGTTACAACGACATCCCCATTTCACAGATGATGACACAAGTCCCAGTTTAAGCCGGATGAAGAGCTGGGGTCCGAGGGGCAGGTATCTGACTCCAGAGTCTGCTCGTGATACCACGTTGTGCTGTAGGACAGAGGGTGACCGAATCTGGGGACAGACACAGCTGTCTGTGACCCAGGAAGGCCCGCCCCTCTGAGCAGTGACGTTGGGCCGTAACCCGAATGAGCACATTAGCTGTGCTGAGATCTGGGGAAATCGTTGCGAGAAGGAAAATGAGGGGCCCAGGCCCCAAGGAGGAAACAAGGTTAGTTTGTTCCAGAAAACAAGCAGGCGCCAGAGTGTCATAAGCAGGGCAGTGAGTTGCAGGAAAAACCAGAGGGTTCGAGGGTGGCTGAGCTTGGTCTTGAAGAAGAGAAAGAGAGTGCAAGAATTAACCATATGCAGGATGTCAGGGTTTCCAGGAAATGAGAAACATTTCATGTTCAGGTCACATCTGGACCCTGTCACTTACGGCTTGGGAATTATGCACTTAAGCTCTCTACTTTCTTGAAGCCTCAGTTTTCTCATCTGAAACATGGGAACAAACTGTTTTTAAGAGAATACGTGGAATGTGCTCACCCAAACTCTGGAGCTGAGCAAGCACTCAGTAAGTGTGGCCATTATTCCTGTTAACAAGACAAATGCCTGTTTTCAGGAATGTCACTCCTGAGAGCAGTACAGACAATGATGATACAGCAGGACTTGGGTGGGTCTTCTCTGCTGGCTCAGCGGCAAAGAATCTGCCTACAGTGCAGGAGACACGGGTTCGATCCCTGGGGAAGGAAGATCCCCTGGGGAAGGAAATGGCAACCCACTCCAGTATTCTTGCCTGGGAAACCCATGGACAGAGGAGCCTGGTGGGCCACAGTCCAGGGGGTCACGAAGAGTCGGATGTGACCTAGCAAGTAAACCACCAGGATCTGGATATGAAATGTTTCTCATTCCCTGGAAACTTTGACTTCCTGGATACAGTTAATCCTTGAATTTTCTTTCCCTTCTTCAAGACATAGCTCAGCTACCCTTTCTGGGCCATCAGCCTAGATTTCAATGGCCAAGAGCCCTCCTGAGGATCCCTCCCCCCAGCTCATCCCAGGCCCACAGAGCAACCGTCACCCCGGCAGCACCACCCCGCCCAGCCCTGATGGATGGGAACTGTCCTGGGGACCATCAGTATGGCATCCACACCCCCTCCTTGGCTGTGGTTACTGATTCCTAGAGCTGTAACTGTCATGGTACAGAGCTGGGGTCACCAGAGATCAGGACAGTTGTCATCATGTGGAACAATCCAAAGAGGAACCCAGGAGAGGTGGCGAGTGAGTGCCATTTTCTCACGCACAAGGAGAGCCTGGTGCATACACCACCTGGAGAACCAGGCAGACGCGAGCATGCTCACAGCACGGAGGAAGGAGGGAGAGAGGGTCAGCGTCCTGAGCAGCAGTGCCGCGGGCTTCCCCGGGAGTGGCGGCTGGGCGCGTTCGCCACCACCAGCACCACCATGCTAACCCTTAAAAAGCGCCTGCAATGCGCCGGGCTTGTTCCAAAAGCTTTAGACGTGTCACCTCACTCAGTCATCATAGCAGCCTCCAAAGGCTGTTTCATTATTTTCTGAATTCTCCAGGTGACGAAGCTAAGGATCAGAGAGGCTGAGTAACTTGCTCACAGTCACCCAGCTAGGCGGTGGATCTGAACCCATGCAGTCCAGATCTGCGGTCCTTGCCTGGAACCTCAGTGCATGCCGCCATCATGATGCTTTGCTTTTTGGCACTATTTTCCTGCCAGTATTTACATCAAACTTTTTCTTGGCATCCCCTCACACTTCTTTATCTAGATCAAATGAACACTTTGTAAAACCACCACCATTCAGGAAACCAGTTTTGCTTGTCATAAATAGCCAATCACTCTACCAAGAAAATGCAGTAACAACAAAACTATGTCATTAAAATCCTTGCCACACATTGTCTATTGAAGCCTCTGAGCCCAAGGCCTGCTATTTCTTTCCAGATCACAAGTGTTAGAGGGGTGTTAAAAACACGTCAGCACAAAACTCACTGACTTCAATAGAAAAAGTAAAGGGACTGAAAAGAAAATGTCTTATTTGACCACCATATAAAAGATACCTCTCCCCCAAGCTTTTTATTCCTTTTCACGGACAGATGGAAGTGGGGGGTGGGGCAGGGGTTCATAGGTCAGAAGACCAATTTGTAGTGAGCTGTGTGTCTTGGGGCAAGTCAGTGCCCCTCTCTGGACCTCTGAGTGAGTGATGAAAAGTGGTTCCAGATCAGGGTCCTCGAGAAGCCATTGGTAGATAAATTCTGGACCATGATAAATTTTTCTCCAGAAAAATAAGTCCCAAGATAAGTGAGATTTCCATAAAGAAAGTTTCTTTCACTTGAAGAACTCTTTCTTGGTCTGAAATTCATCCAATAGCCTACTTTCAATAATATTTGTGGAGACACCACTACATGCCATCATTCTGTGGGTTCAGTTCAGTTCAGTTGCTCAGTCGTGTCTGACTCTTTGTGACCTCATGGACTGCAGCACGCCAGGCCTCCCTGTCCATCACCAACTCCTGAAGTTTACTCAAACTCATGTCCATTGAGTCAGTGATGCCATCCACCATCTCATCCTCTGTCACCCCCTTCTCCTTCTGCCCTCAATCATTCCCAGCATCAGGGTCTTTTCCAATGAGTCAGTTCTTCGTATCAGGTGGCCAAAGTATTGGAGTTTCAGCTTCAGCATCAGTCCTTCCAATGAATATTCAGGACTAATTTCCTTTAGGATGGACTGGTTGGATCTCCTTGCAGGCCTAGGGACTCTCAAGAGTCTTCTCCAACACTACAGTTCAAAAGCATCAATTCTTTGACACTCAGCTTTCTTTATAGTCCAACTCTCACATTCATACATGACTACTTGAAAAATCATACATGACTACTTGAAAAATCATAGATTTGACTAGATGGATCTTTGGTGACAAAGTAATGTCTCTGTTTTTTAATATGCTGTCTAGGTAGTTAGACAAGTTTTCAAGTATTCTGTGGGTAGCAAGTTTTCAATAGTGAGATTTGCTCCCTGTTACTTTCAGTTCAGTTCAGTCGCTCAGTCGTGTCTGACTCTTTGTGACCCCATGAACTGCAGCATGCCCGGCCTCACTGTCCATCATCAACTCCCAGAGTCCACCCAAACCCACGTCCACTGAGTCAGTGATCCCATCGAACCATTTCATCCTCTGTCGTCCCCTTCTCCTTCTGCCCTCAATCTTCCCCAGCATCAGAGTCTTTTCCAAGGAGTCAACTCTTTACATCAGGTGCCCAAAGTATTGGAGTTTCAGTTTCAACATCAATCCTTTCAATGAACACCCAGGACTGATCTCCCTTAGGATCGACTGGTTGGATCTCCTTGCAGGCCAAGGGACTCTCAAGAGTCTTCTCCAACACTACAGTTCAAAAGCATCAATTCTTTGGTGCTCAGCTTTCTTTATAGTCCAACTCTCACATCCATACCTGACCACTGGAAAAACCATAGCCTTGACTAGACAGACCTTTGTTGGCAAAGTAATGTCTCTGCTTTTTAATATGCTGTCTAGGTTGGTCATAACTTTCCTTCCAAGGAGCAAGCATCTTTTAATTTCATGGCTGCAATCACCATCTGCGGTGATTTTGGAGCCCAAAAAAATAAAAGTCTGACACTGTTTCCACTGTCTCCCTATCTATTTGCCATGAACTGATAGGACCAGATGCCATGATCTTTGTTTTCTGAATGTTGAGCTTTAAGCCAACTTTTTTGCTCTCCTCCTTCACTTTCATCAAGAGGCTTTTTAGTTCCTCTTCACTTTCTGCTATAAGGGTGGTGTCATCTGCATATCTGAGGTTATTGATATTTCTCCCAGCAATCTTTATTCCAGCTTGTGCTTCTTCCAGCCCAGCCTTTCTCATGATGTACTCTGCATATAAGTTAAATAAGTAGGGTGACAGTATACAGCCTTGACGCAGTCCTTTTCCTATTTGGAACCAGTCTGTTGTTCCATGCCCAGTTCTAACTGTTGCTTCCTGACCTGCATCCAGATTTCTCAGGAGGCAGGTCAGGTGGTCTGGTATTCCCATCTCTTTAAGAATTTTCCACAGTTTATTGTGATCCACACAATCAAAGGCTTTGGCATAGTCAATAAAGCAGAAATAGATGTTTTTCTGGAACTCTCTTGCTTTTTTGATGATCCAGCACATGTTGGCAATTTGATCTCTGGTTCCTCTGCCTTTTCTAAAACCAGCCTGAACATTGGAAGTTCACAGTTCACTGTTACTTTAGAAAAACTTAAACGTCTTTTTTTCATAACATGATGCTCACAGTAATTCATCTTTCTTGTTTTGTGTGCCCAGACAGAACAAATAGTTTTCTTTCCTTTTTTCCCCTCTTTAGACATTTCACTGGTCTGTGTGTTTTATCCCTGAATCTGGGAACTCCTATTCTAGCGGTTACTAGAATCCCGCATCCGTTACTAGAATGTGCAAGAATCCCAGCATCCGTTTGTGTGATTCTTTGCAGAAATTCCTACAAATGGAAATGCCAAGGAAACCGTGCGTACATGCGTGCGTGCTCAGTCATGTCCCACTCTGTGGGATCCCACAGGCTGTAGCCACCAGGTTGGTCTGGCTGTGGAATTTCCCAGGCAAGACTACTGGAGTGTGTTGCCATTTCCTACTCCAGGGGATCTTCCCAGCCCAGGGATCGAACCTGCATCTCTTGGGTCCCCTGAAATGCAGGCGATTCTTTACCACTGAGCCACCTGGAAAGCCAAAGAGGCCAGCAGGTGACAAAGTGAGTGAGGGGGGTGGGTATGGACCGAGCAAGCTGGCCTGCTGACGCTTCCTCTAAAGGGGTCACTGCGCCTCAAGTCCAGGGAATTGCTGCCACGGGAGAATGGGATCAGAGATGCTCGATCTCATGATATGAAGTGAAGGCAAAAGGCAAAAGGACTTTCACATCAAGTCCTTGTAGGTAGGCCACAAGTGGTGACTTCTGATCAGAATTCCCGAAGCCCTTTCACTTCAGTGCAGGTAGGGGAGCTAAATAAGAGGGCTGCCATTCCCGCCTTGTTCTCATTAACCAGCTTGCCGTCGGCCGTGGTGCAAAGGCAGGCGGGAAAGGACAGAGCCGGACGTGTCAAAGGGCCTGGGCTTTGGGTCCGTGGAGCTGAGCTCTTGTTGCTCTTAGCTGGGTAACCTTGGGCAGAAGACAACCTCTCTGGGACTCGGTTTCCTCATCTGTAAACCAAAGGCTTTTAATCCTACTTTGCCAATTTTGTGGAAGATTAGAAATAACATATAACGTCACAGAGACAGTGATTTTATTTTATTTAAAATTAAAAGTTTAAAATAAGCCTTTTACTTATAAAATAAGTAAAAGACTTGAACACTGCTCTTCTGGTCTCATGTTTTAGCTGCTCCCCAGGAGGCCACTGGCCAATCTTTGCTGCCTTTCTGCCTCCCCTGGAGCCCGTGAAAGACACATTAGGGGTCCCTTGGGTTTCCCCTCGCCACCCAAGGATGGGCTCTTCTGTTACACTGAACCGCTGGGGAGACCCCATGGAGGAATGCGAGTTGCCGAGCCAGTATATCTGGACCTGACCCTTCATGGGCCCAGAATCCAGTAAAAAGCAGTTTTATTGTTAGGAATGCTAACATCCACTTACACTGTAGCCTAAGGAATCATGAGCGGCCCATAGAAGTGAAACATCGCCCTTCCCTTCTCACTGAAGCTGGGTGTTTGGAGTCCATGGAAATGAAAGTCTCAGGGCTGCACGTGTATAGGCCCAACTCTTAGCAGATTTGCCTAAAGGATGGGTAACCAACCTCCCCAGGTGGCTTAGGACAAAGTGGGTTATAAGATCGCAGATTTTCAGTTTAAAACTAGGAAAGTCCCAGGCAAACCAGGACAAGCTGATCCTTACGCCAGAGCTTGACCCGGGACTCTCTCTTCTGTCTAGCTGTAAAACGTCAGAGCAGTGCACCCACTCTTGGACCTCAAGCGACTTCCTGGGGTCAGGACACTCACCTGAGCCTCTGAGTCAATGCTTGAGATGCAGAGCTGGGCAAACATCAGCCAACCTGTGTGTGTGTGAGTGCTCAGTCGTGTCTGACTCTGCGGCCCCGTGGACTGTAGCCCACCAGGCTCCTCTGTCCATGGGATTCTCCAGGCAAGACTACTGGGGTAGGTTGCCATTTCCTCCTCCAGGGGATCTTCCCGACCCAGGGATCGAACCCACGTCTCTTGTATCTCCTGCACTGGCAAGTGGATTCTTTACCACTCTGCCGCCTGGGAATTCGTAACATCAGCCAGGGCAGTATGACAAATCAATCCATCTTTCCCGCTGAGCCTCAGATCTCCTCCATCGCAGGATTCCAGGTCTCTTACAAATCGAGCTTCCTTGGCTCACCAAGTGACGTTGCTGGGCCGTGGTACTTTGATACCATGCATTTCACCATGTGTCCTGGAAGCGTTTTTCTAATGACTAAAGAAATAACTGAATAAATGGATGAGTGAATGAATACATGACATAGTTAAAGTGTAAAGGCTTAAATGGATAAATAAATACATACATACACACCATTACATTTAAGAATTCCTTCCTTCCTATCAAAGTGACCCTTTTTTTTTTTTTCAATCTCTTCTGGGGCTTAATTACATCCTTTTGACTGGATCCTTTAAGACCGACGAACGTGGGTAACTGCTGGCTACAGGGGCACAAGGACTGGGGCTGTGGACCAGGCTGAGACTCGGCTCCTGCTCAGCGCCCCCGACCTCCACTCGCTCATCTGAACACGGGAGTCCCGGCCGGACTTTCTGCTCCCTTCTCCAGCTCTCCAGGTGGGGCCAGCTCTCCACCTTGCTCACGGCGCCTCTTCCGCAGGAAACATTTTCCTCTTAAACTCTGTCTTGAGACGATGCTTTCACCCGCACAAACGCTCCCAGTGGTGGGAAGCGCGGATTCCGGACAGACGTCTGTGCGTGAAGCGGCGTCTGCGGCCGTGAAGCGTGTCAGAGAGCAGACCGCCCCGCGGCCCTCAGCACTCGCGGCTCCGACGCGCAGGACCCGCGGAGAAGCTCCGGGCGGCGCGGCGGCGGGGCGCGTCCTCGTCGCCCTAACGGCTGGTCCAGGCGCTGCTCGGGGAGGCCGGCGCTGAGCTGCTCCCGCAGAGCTGGAGCACGTCCCCTGGGCTCTCGGGACGTCTGAGGCTCCCTCTGCTGCGGTCTGACTTCCAGGCATCACAAGATGCGCTTATTTACATTGTCCTCCACTGATTCGGTCCGCCCAGGCGCACGGGCCCAGGGCTCAGCCCGCTTCAGGCAGCCGCTTCGCGCTCATCGAAAGTTAGCCGCTTGAATTCATGAAACGACAAGTGATTAAACTAATAAGGGGAGTCCAGGCCGTCCCTGTAGGTCCGACCACAACAGGACGCATGCACCTGCCGGAGTTTCTGAGGCCTCATTATCGGGGGAAAGACTTGCCGAGGGGTAGAGAATAATCCAAAAGCAAAGGTTGGTCCTGGTGTAACGGCGTTGTGGACACAGTGGCTGTGGGGATGGAGATGCGGATTTCCCCGCCCGAAGCATTTTACCTCTCCTGGTTTTTTGGGGGGTTTGTTCGCACTTACGTGCATTATCACGCACCTGAGTTGAGACCTCAAGCAGTTCATTAATTGTCTTGGAGCACCGGTCGGTGCAATTTCACCTGGCCTGCTTAGATCGCTGAGGTGAGAATTTTGATGTAACTTGAGTGTTTTTAGTGACTTTCCGTGAAAAGCTGTCTAACACACACAAACACGTTGGCACAGAGGAGGTTGAGGATGACGCAGCGTTGAGTAGGCGCCCTGGAGAGGAAGCTGTTTGGACACACACGCAGCCGAGGAAAGCCCCTGGCGAGTGTAGACACCACTGCCCCCAGTGGAAGGAAGTCGGCTCAGCTCGGCCCCTGTCCTCCCGGAGGTCTGGTTCACCCAGGGGCACTGGGGCGGTGGTCCTGGGGCGCCCACACCCTCATTGATTATTGATAAATCGTTGATAGTTGACCATTCTCCATGTGGAGCCTGCGATGAGCCGTCCTCTTTTCCAGCTTAGTGAGGAAGTGGCATCTTTCTATTCTAATCATACCCAGACTGGGGGTTGCATTGTTCCTTCTTTGCACTGGTTGCCAGGATGCTCATATACAAATGGGGTGATTAGTCACAGGACCTATTTCAATTCTTATCATTAAGATATTTGCTTTCTCCTTTTTTCACTTGTTTTATTATTTATTCCCTTTATAAGTCACCTTAAATCTTTTTGTGGCTAGAGTTGGAATATCAATAAAGAAAATTACATACTTCAAAGCCATAAACCTAGTCAGCTTGATAAATACCTTAGAAACGTTACATCCATCAGAGGCAGGGTAAGAATCGTTAGCTGAATTAGCGATTAAGTACACTGCTATTGATAATTTCTATAAAATGTTAAGCCTCGGGACTTCAGCCAAGAATTAGCACCCAGGAAAGCCTCATCTCTATGGAAAATCAGGTTTTACCATAAATTCAAGGTCTGACTATTGCCATCAGAAGGATTTTTGAGCTTAATTTAAAACAGGAATGTTTCTCATCACTGGGATGTATTTGCCAAAGAACTTCAACTTCTGTCTCCTTTCCTGTTGAACTTTAAAAACCGGAGCGACAACTGTCTGTCGAGACTGTTTTGTCTCGAACCAGGCTTTGGGCAGCCATCCAGCACGCAAAGTCTGAGTCACTGCTCTCCGGCTCAGAATGCCAGGAAGCACCTCAGCTGCACCTTGTTAATTGCAAAACGAACTTCAAGTAAAAATAAAAGAATAAAAGAGCCCTTCTTCTCTTCTGCTCCCTACCAGGCAGGAAATATGGGGGCGGTGGTTACTCACAGACCCAAGGTCTGCGTTTCTGTGACCTAGCGCCGAAAACCATTTATGGCCAAATTTAACTCCGGAAGGCTCTGCGCCTCTCTCTGTCCCGCTCTGATCGTCCGTATCGGTTTCATCTCAGGACTGGCATTTACTGGCACAGCTAACCAGTAACACCACACCGGAGGTATAAACCAGATGACCCACACGTGGGCCGGTCATAAACGCAGCCAGCAGCTGGACTAGTTACAGAGAGAATGGTTCCGGGGAGAAAAGAGGAAAAGGTGCCATAAGATGGTCTAGGTGATTTTCCAAATCTTTTCTGAAAAGAAGCCAGCAAATCATCAAAACCATCAAGAACCTTACTTTTTAGCAACTTAAGTAGTAATGCTCACTGAAGGGAAATTAAAGCATACAAGTAGGAAGGAAAGAAGGAAAAAGGAGAGAGAGGAGAAAGAAGGGAGGGAAGGAGGGAGAGAGGAGGAAGCTGCGAGTGAGTATGGTTAACATCTTGTTAGCGGTTAGTGTTTAGGACCCAAATTCTAGATCGGGGGTTGACAAACCGAGGCCCCCGGGCCAAACCCAGTCCACTTCCTGTCTTTATTATTATAATTTATCAATTAAATTACAATTAAATTACTTATTAATTAGATAATATTTAACAATTATTAATGTTATGTTGGACAGAAATGTTCAGTCACTCAGGCGTGTCTCACTCTTTGTGACCCCATGGACTGTAGCCTACCAGGCTCCTCAGTCCATGGGATTTTCCAGGCAAGAACACTGGAGTGGGTTGCCATTTCCTTCTCTATTTACATATTATCTTTGTTTTTTTTTTTTATTAGTTGGAGGCTAATTACTTTATAATATTATAGTGCTTTTTGTCATACATTGACATGAATCAGCCTTGGATATACATGTATTCCCCATCCCGATCCCCCCTCCCACCTCCCTCTCCACCCGATCCCTCTGGGTCTTCCCAGTGCACCAGCCCCGAGCACCTGTCTCATGCATCCAACCTGGGCTGGTGATCTGTTTCACTCTAGATAACATACATGTTTCGATGCTGTTCTCTTGAAACATCCCACCCTCGCCTTCTCCCACAGAGTCCAAAAGTCTGTTCGGTACATCTGTGTCTCTTTTTCTGTTTTGCATATAGGGTTATCGTTACCATCTTTCTAAATTCCATATATATGTGTTAGTATACTGTAATGGTCTTTATCTTTCTGGCTTACTTCACTCTGTATAATGGGCTCCAGTTTCATCCATCTCATCAGAACTGATTCAAATGAATTCTTTGTAATGGCTGAGTAATATTCCATGGTGTATATGTACCACAGCTTCCTTATCCATTCGTCTGCTGATGGGCATCTAGGTTGCTTCCATGTCCTGGCTATGATAAACAGTGCTGTGATGAACATTGGGGTGCACGTGTCTCTTTCAGATCTGGTTTCCTCGGTGTGTATGCCCAGAAGTGGGATTGCTGGGTCATATGGCAGTTCTATTTCCAGTTTTTTTAAGAAATCTCCACACTGTTTTCCATAATGGCTGTACTAGTTTGCATTCCCACCAACAGTGTAAGAGGGTTCCCTTTTCTCCACACCCTCTCCAGCATTTACTGTTTGTAGACTTTTGGATAGCAGCCATCCTGACTGGCGTGTAATGGTACCGCATTGTGGTTTTGATTTGCATTTCTCTGATAATGGGTGATCTTGAGCATCTTTTCATGTGTTTCTTAGCCATCTGTATGTCTTCCTTGGAGAATTGTCTGTTTAGTTCTTTGGCCCATTTTTTGATTGGATCATTTATTTTTCTGGAGTTGAGCTGGAGGAGTTGCTTGTATATTTTTGAGATTAATCCTTTGTCTGTTGCTTCGTTTGCTATTATTTTCTCCCAATCTGAGGGCTGTCTTTTCACCTTGCTTATGGTTTCCTTTGCTGTGCAAAAGCTTTTAAGTTTCATTAGGTCCCATTTGTTTATTTTTGCTTTTGTTTCTAATATTCTGGGATGTGGGTCATAGAGGATCCTGCTGTGATTTATGTCGGAGAGTGTTTTGCCTCTGTTCTCCTCTAGGAGTTTTATAGTTTCTGGTCTCACATTTAGATCTTTAGTCCATTTTGAATTTATTTTTGTGTATGGTGTCAGAAAGTGTTCTAGTTTCATTCTTTTACAAGTGGTTGACCAGTTTTCCCAGCACTGGTTAAAGAGATTGTCTCTTCTCCATTGTATATCCTTGCCTCCTTTGTCAAAGATAAGGTGACCATATGCTCGTGGATTTATCTCTGGGCTTTCTATTCTGTTCCATTGATCTATATATCTGTCTTTGTGCCAATACCATACTGTCTTGATGACTGTGGCTTTGTAGTAGAGCCTGAAGTCAGGCAGGTTGATTCCTCCAGTTCCATTCTTCTTTCTCAAGATTACTTTGGCTATTCGAGGTTTTTTGTATTTCCATACAAATTGTGAAATTATTTGTTCTAGTTCTGTGAAAAATACCGTTGGTAGCTTGATAGGGATTGCATTGAATCTATAGATTGCTTGGGTAGTATAGCCATTTTGACAATGTTGATTCTTCCAATCCATGAACACGGTATATTTCTCCATTTGTTTGTGTCCTCTTTGATTTCTTTCATCAGTGATTTATAGTTTTCTATGTATAGGTCTTTTGTTTCTTTAGGCAGATATATTCCTAAGTATTTTATTCTTTTTGTTGCAATGGTGAATGGTATTGTTTCCTTAATTTCTCTTTCTGTTTTCTCATTGTTGGTGTATAGGAATGCAAGAGATTTCTGTGTGTAATTTTATATCCTGCAATTTTACTATATTTGTTGATTAGCTCTAGTAATTTTCTGGTAGAGTCTTTGGGGTTTTCTATGTAGAGGATCATGTCATCTGCAAACAGCGAGAGTTTCACTTCTTTTCCTATCTGGATTCCTCTAACTTTTTTTCTGCCCTGATTGCTGTGGCCAACATTTCCAAAACTCTGTTGAATAGGAGTGGTGAGAGTGGGCACCCTTGTCTTGTTCCTGATTTTAGGGGAAATGCTTTCAATTTTTCACCATTGAGGGTAATGCTTGCTGTGGGTTTGTCATATATAGCTTTTATTATGTTGAGGTATGTTCCTTCTATTCCTGCTTTCTGGAGAGTTTTAATCATAAATGGATGTTGAATTTTGTCAAAGGCTTTTTCTGCATCTATTGAGATAATCATATGGTTTTATCTTTCAATTTGTTAATGTGGTGTATCACATTGATTGATTGGCAGATATTAAAGAATCCTTGCATTCCTTGGATAAAGCCCACTTGGTCATGGTGTATGATTTTTTTATACATATTATCCTTGGCTAATTTTATGATACAAAGGCAGAGGGCTGAGCAGTAGGAACGGAGCTCGTATGGTCTGTGAAACCTAAACTATCTATTATTTACATTCTTGCCCTTTATAGAATAAATTTGTCAGCCCCGACCTACACTTTTTGTCTCTAGATATTTAGGGTTTTCCAGGTGCCTCTGTGACAAAGAATCCGCCTGCCAATGCAGGAGATGCGGGTTTGATCCCTGGGTTGGGAAGATACCCTGGAGGAGGAATCGGCAACCCACTCAGTATTCTTGCCTGGGGAAGCCCATAGACAGAGGAGCCTGGCGGGCCACAGTCCATGAGGTTGAAAAGAGTAGGACACAACTGCACAACTGAGAGACTAAACAACAACGATTTATATTTAGAGTTGCATGCACTTTTTTTTTGCTTTGAAATAATTCTAAATCCCACAGGAAGTGGAAAGGAATGTTGAGAGAAGCCGTGTGTGTCCGTCACCCAGCTCCCCCGTCGCTTCAACTTGCATAACCACTGCACAGTATCAAACTCAAATAGAATTCAGATTTCACCAGCTCACATGCAATCATGTGTGGTGACACACATGCCTTTTATATATAAAAGTGATATAACACATCACTTTTAGGTGAGTGACAACAATGGAAAATCCTCAACTGCCAGAGTGAGGGAAACAACAGGAACATAGTTAGTGAGTCCTGAGATTCCCCTAAGCGTCTGATACGATCCAGCTGTCGGGAAAGCCACAACCATTTCTTCTGTACCAATAGTCACTCCTAAGTCATACTGACCAAGATGCCTGGTGGAGGTTGTATATTTTATTTTTACTTGAACATATAATCCTTTCTATTTTCTCTCTTTTGCACTCCCATCCTCTTGACACTTTTTTTTTAAGAAGTGCATGAAATATGATGGCAATCAAAGGTGACAGCACACTGATGAGGTCCAGAAAGTTTCAGCCCCTCCGAAACCAGAGATTAAAGAGAAAAGTGACATTCGGTTTATTTAAATATGTTTATCTGACATCTGTCTGGGATTCATCTGTAGAACGTAGGACTCCTTCTCAATCCTTTCCCACACTGTGCCTGGCTTCACTTTACAAAGGATGACATTCTCAAGCCTCAACAGCTCAGAAGGAAAGATGCCAGAGTTTCTGGCAAACCATGTGAGAGGGAGCAATGTCTCTGCCCAGCTTCTCATGAGTTGCATCATAACTCATTTCCCCGTGGACAGAATTACCAAGCGTCCACGGAGATTCCAGATATATTACTGTTTGTGCCTAGTGAGGCTGGGTTCACAGGCCTCGGAAATGTAAGAAGACAGCAGGTAGAGAAGAACCTCCCTACTCTTAGGAAGTTGTTAAAAGTATTTTGATTGTTTTTTTTAACAAAGTCTGTTTGGGGACCTAATGATAAAGCCATATGATGGGGAAAAATTAATGGAGCGGCTGGAACAGAAGATAGTAACTGACCAGGGAGAGGCCGACCAAAGATGTACATCACTGCGTGGTCTCCAGGGAGGGTGACGCCAGGAAAGCAGCCGGGCAGGGCTGGGCACCTGCATCTCCTCTGGGGGCCTGCAGAGACAGGAGATGTGGGCAGACGGCTGGGCCATGGAGACCCAGGCTCCCCCCAGGAGGATAACGTCCAAGCAGGGGGCCGGTTAGGCGGCTTTGCACAGCCCAGGCGAGCGATGGCAGTGCTTGGGGCTCGTGGTTCTCAGAGTGGTCCTCACACAAGCAGCATCAGTGTCACCTGGAAACTTGTTCAAAAGCAAACTCTTGGCCTCACCAGAGACTGAGTCAGAAACCCGAGGATGGGGCCCAGTGACTTATGTTCTAACAAGCCCTTGATGTGATTCTGATGGTGCTTCCTAAGTGGCCTGGCGGTGAAGAATCCGCCCGCCAATACAGGAGACACAGAGATTCAGGCTCCATCCCTGGGTGGGGAAGGAACTGACAACCCACTCCAGTGTTCTTGCCTGGGAAATTCCATGGACAGAAGAGCCTGGCAGGCTGCAGTCCATGGGCTCACAAAGAGTCAGACATGGCTGAGAGAGTGAGCACGCACACATATGGTTCTGATGTCCTAGAGTCCCTGGGGCGAGTCCCTAGTCCCTTGGGCCCTAGACTCTGAGATTCACCACTGTCTCAGACTAGGATGTCAGCCATGGAGGTGATGAGAGCCTAGATACACTTTAAATACAGAGCTCGGGCAGGAGGCGAAGGCTGCTTCTGTCCTAACCCAGGATCAGGGTTTGGGGCTTTCTTGGAGGCTCAGTGGTAAACAACCCTTCTCCCAAAGCAGGAGACACGGGTTCCATCCCTGAGCCGGGAGGACCCCGCACGCTGCAGGGCAGCTAAGCCCGGGCACCGCTACTATCAAGGCTGTGCTCTCGAGCCCGGGGGCGCCGACCGAAGCCTGTGCTCCACGATCAGAGGCCACGGCAAGGAGAAGCCTGCACTGCACCTGGAGCCACCTGCCACAGGCGGAGAAAACGCCCGTGCAGCAGAGAAGACCCCGCACAGCCAAAATTAAGGAAATAAAAACTGTTGAAAGTAGAAGAAGAAAACAGAACCAGGCCTCATTTGCCACAGTCCCCACTCAGCCTCTCCCTCTGTGGACCTTGTAGGTATCTGATTTTGTCTCCGGCCCGAGACCCGTGATGGAGGTAGAGATTCAGCGATGGAAATCCCAGAAGTGTCTCCTGTTAGAAAAATTTCCTGGAGTCATTTCCTTGCATGTGGCAGAATAAACTCAATCATCCTTTCTTGGAAGCATCAGGAGGAAAAGAGGAAAGTCTGCACCAAGTTTTCAAGGAAGCGTGTTTAAAAAGGAAAAAAAATAAATAAATGGGCCCCGAGGTTCCCTTTCTCCAATCTGGCTTCCCCCGCTGAGAGGCAGCACTCAGCACCTGCTGTTCCTCCTTGCAAGCTGAGACAGGAAACTCACTCCCCAGCCTTGCTTGGCAGGCGGGAAAAGTTTCAGCCACAAACAGCAGTTCCTCGAGGCAGCTCTTATGAAACCTCTATCACAGGAAGCCCAGACGGTGACCTGTTCTGTCGCCTGAAAGAATCTGCAGTTAACATGGGGTGTCTAATTAGGATATTAATGGGTTTGGTTTTAAATTCCTATGATGTTTTCATCAGTTAAAAAAAAAAAAAAAAAAAAGCTCATTTCAACCTGCATTAGGCTTGGGGAGTGGATTCTGCGGGGTGAGAAGGGACAGGATTTGAGAAAGCTTTGATTTTCTCATCAGGTAAAATGCAAGCATGTGGAGGATTTGGTTTATTTTAAAAGAAACCTTCATGAAGAAGTGAAAGGTTGAGCCTGCAACCACCTTGTTACACGGTGGCTGAACTGCAGGAGAAAAAGACGTTGGAGGCCCCTGCCGTGTGTGACATAGACAGCTGGTGGGGAGAGGCCATGCAGCACAAACTCAGCTGGGTGACCCGTGATGTCCTGGCGGGGGTCAAGAGGGAGGGGTACATATACATGTAGATGTGAATGTAGATGTATGTATATACATGCTTCTTGCTAATTCTCATTGTACGGAAGGAACCAACACAACTTTGTAGAGCAATTATTCTCCAACTAAAAATTAATTAAAGAATAAAAAAAGTAAAGACATCAGAGGAGAAAGGTGTTCTTTCTCCTCCAACATCTTTATTGGAAGGTCTTGCTCGATGCCTTCCAAGACTGGTTACCTCAAGAGCATCCAGCTCAGGGAAATACCACACTCACATACTGGGCACTCCAAAATACATAAAACCTTAAGTCAAGTCAGCACTGGGTTTGCAGTTACTCTAATTTATTAAACCTAAGACACCACCGGTGATAAACCGTGCCGTTAGTGAGGTGCCTCCAGAAGGAAGAAGACACAACATTAACACAAGCCCAACAACCCTGTCGATGAATTGTAAGATGGGATCATTGAAAAGACGCGCTCGAGTTCAGTGATAGGAAGATGCCCAGAGGCAGGCTGTCTTGGCGAACAGGTGAACGTGGTCAGGCCACCCAGACCTGGGTCCTCCGCATCCCCGCTGCCCCATCCCGCCTGACCTCAGGGCCCCGTCCCAGGCTCGTCACTTATGCAGCAGCAAGATGCCGGGTACATCTCCACAGCTCACACTTCCTTTGCAAAAAAGAAGGAGGACAGTGTACCAGTCAGGATTCTACCAGAGAAGCAAAATCAGTGAGATGTGAGAGAGAGACAGAGACATCAGGAGGATATTTCTTCAGGGAACTGGCTTACACAGCTGTGGGCCTGGCTGGCCGAGTCTGAAATTTGTAGGCTAAGGCAGTAGGCTGGAGACTCTCCAGCAGCAGCCATGGCTTCCAGTCCCCAGCTGAATGTCTTGGTCCTCAGGGAAGCCTGGGTTTTATTCTTAAAATCTTCCACTGATTGGGTGAGACTCACCCACATTATAGACGATACTGTCCTTTCAGTTCAGTTCAGTTCAGTTCAGTCACTCAGTCGTGCCCAACTCTTTGCAACCCCATGAATCGCAGCACGCCAGGCCTCCCTGTCCATCACCAACTCCTGGAGTTTACTCAAACTCATGCCCATCTAGTTGTTGATGCCATCCAGCCACCTCATCCTCTGTCGTCCCCTTCTCCTCCTGCTCCCAATCCCTCCCAGCATCAGGGTCTTTTCCAATGAGTCACCTCTTTGCATGAGGTGGCCAAAGTATTGGAGTTTCAGCTTCAGCATCAGTCCTTCCAGTGAACACCCAGGACTGATCTCCTTTAGGATGGACTGGTTGGATCTCCTTTCAGTCCAAGGGACCCTCAAGAGTTTTCTCCAGCACCACAGTTCAAGACCATTAATTTTTCGGCACTCAGCTTTGTTCACAGTCCAACTCTCACATCCATACATGACCACTGGGAAAACCACAGCCTTGACCTGATGAACCTTTGTTGGCAAAGTAATGTCTCTGCTTTTTAATATGCTGTCTAGGTTGGTCGTAACTTTCCTTCCAAGGAGTAGGTGTCTTTTAATTTCATGGCTGCAATCACCATTTACAGTGATTTCAGAGCCCAAAAAACTAAAGTCTGACACTGTTTCCACTGTCTCCCCATCTATTTACCATGAAGTGATGGGACTAGATGCCATGATCTTAGTTTTCTGAATGTTGAGCATTAAGCCAACTTTTTCGCTCTCCTCCTTCACTTTCATCAAGAGGCTTTTTAGTTCCTCTTCACTCTCTTTCATAAGGGTGGTGTTGTCTGCATATCTGAGGTTATTGATATTTCTCCCGGCAATCTTGATTCCAGCTTGTGCTTCTTCCAGCCCAGCCTTTCTCATGAAGTACTCTGCATATAAGTTAAATAAGCAGGGTGACAATATATAGCCTTGACGCAGTCCTTTTCCTATTTGGAACCAGTCTGTTGTTCCACATCCAGTTCTAACTGGTGCTTCCTGACCTGCATACAGGTTTCTCAGGAAGCAGGTCAGGTGGTCTGGTATTCCCATCTCTTTAAGAATTTTCCACAGTTTATTGTGATCCACACAGTCAAAGGCTTTGGCGTAGGCAATAAAGCAGAAATAGATGTTTTCCTGGAACTCTCTTGCTTTTTTGATGATCCAGCACATGTTGGCAACTTGATCTCTGGTTCCTCTGCCTTTTCTAAAGCCAGCTTGAACATCTGGAAGTTCACAGTTCACGTATTGCTGAAGCCTGGCTTGGAGAAGGTTGAGCATTACTTTGCTAGCATGTGAGATGAGTGCAGTTGTGTGGTAGTTTGAGCATTCTTTGGGATTGCCTTTCTTAGGGATTGGAATGAAAACTGACCTTTTCCTTTACTTAAAATCAACTGGCTGTGGATGTCAATTGCATCTCCAAAATACCTAGGGAAGTGTTATTGAAGGCTTCCCCAGAAGCTCAGCTGGTAAAGCATCTGCCTGCAGTGCAGGAGACCCCAGTTCAATCCCTAGGTCAGGAAGTCCCCCTGGAGACAGGATAGGCTACCCACTCCAGTGCTCTTGGGCTTTCCTGGTGTCTCCGTCAGTAAAGAATCCGCCCGCAATTCGGGAGACCTGGATCGGCCCCTGGGTTGGGAAGATCCCCTGGAGGAGGACATGGCAAGCCCCTCCAGTGTTCTTGCCTGGAGAATCCCCTGGACAGAGGGGCCTGGCGGGCTGCTGTCCACGGAACTGCAAAGTCAGCCGTGACTGAGCGACCGAGCCGCAGAGAGCTTAGCCAAGCCAACACGTGAAACTCGCCATCACAGCGACGCGATGGAAGATGGTCTGGCAGCTTTCGCCCTTTTAATCAGGGAAAGACTCCATGCGCTCATGCTCCTCACTGGCGGAGCAGCGGCCCACGACCCCACTGCGCGGCGAAGCGTGCAGCGTGTCAGCCTCCAGAGACAGGGTCACACAGGGACGGTGGCTGTGAGCGCACGCTGAGCCACCAGCCCGATGGATCTCCCGTAGCCTGCTTGTCGAGCATGTAGTGAATGCAAGGGGCTGGACGACCACGCCCTGCCCACATCCGAATCTTGTTCGGATCACCAAAGATCACTAAAACATCGACTCCTGGTGCGAAAAACCCATTTCTCTCTTCCATGCGTGGCTGCTAAAGCTGCTTTTCAGTTTGGAGAAGTACTGTAAAATGCCTCTTGAAATGTTTAAGCCCCAAAAGCATATCCACTGAAAGAGAAATACTAAATAAGTAACAGGACTATGCAGAAGCAGACATGGGGTGGGTAATACATGACTCCAGCATGAGCCACTGCGTTTTTTAAAATTTTTGTTTCATTTTGGAGCAGAGTCGATTTACAATGTTGCATTAGTTTCACCCGTACAGCAGTCATTCAGTCACACAGACACAGACATCTGCTCTTTCTCAGATCCTCTTCCCACTGGACTTATTACAGAACATCTAGTAGAGTTCCCTGCACTGTACATTGTGTCCTTGCTGATTATCTATTTCATACATGAGGGTGTGTATATGTTAACCCCCCAAACCCTAGTTTATCCCTCCCCCACCGCCTTTCCCCTCTGGTACCCGGAAGTTTCTTTTCATAACTGTGGGTCTGTTTCTGTTTTCTAGATTAAGGTCATTAGTATCACTTTCAAAAATTCCACACATCAGTCATACCATGTGACATTTGTCTTTGTCTGACTTCACTTAGAATGACAATCTCTCGGCCCACCCACGTTACAGCAAATGACATCATTTGCTTCTTTTTTACAGCTGAGTAATATTCCATTGAGTGTATGTGCCACAAGTTCTTGGGCTTCCCAGGGGGCTCCAATTGTTAGGAACACACCTGCCAATTTAGGAGCTACAGGAGACGCAGGTTTGATCCCTGGGTTGGGAGGATCCCCTGGAGGCGGGCATGGCAACCCGCTCCAGTATTCTTGCCTGGAGAACCCCATGGACAGAGGAGCCTGCCGGCCTACCATCCGTGGGGTCACAGAGAGTCGGACACGGCAGAAGTGACTGAGCGCGCTGTGCACACACACATCTTCCACGTTTGGGCATGCTCCTCGACTGCTGCAAATGCTAAGTCACAGGCATTCGGGTCGGCTCACATGGCTTCAGGTGTGACCCCGGGAAAGCCAGCCAACCTCCCTGGAGCCCCGTTTCCACACCTGTAAAGCAAGATGCACTCCACATGAAGTCCACGTCATCCTGCAACACTCTCTCCATGGTGCCTGGCCCATAACCAGCTTCCCCAGTCATGGAGACATTATTA
>CM035277.1:2446280-2485498 GCA_020226075.1 Hydropotes inermis | reverse complement strand
GGACATTCATAATTTCTGAGTGCAGGGGCCATTTCTGTAATTGTTTACGTGCTGCAGAAAGGGCACCGGCCCTGGGTTGGTGGAGAGCCGTCATCCCCCACAGCCTCAGTGTTCCTCGTCTGTGACCTGGGCTTGGCAGAGGCCGAGAGAGACGCCTGGGAGGCACACAGGCCTTCACAGGCCTCCCCTGGGGCAGCTCCTTGAATCCCCGCCACGAGGATGACAAGTCAACACAATCGTGGTCTCCTTTTCCAAAAGGTCTCACTCGGGCCCTTTATGGTTGGAGAACCCGTCCCAGGTCCCCTTGCAGTAACTGGCCACAGTGGACTGAAACCACAGGGGTGGTTTTGCCCCCAAGGGAACTGCTGGCAAAGCCTGGAAGAGCCTCTTGATTGTCCAGAGTGGAGGGGGTGCTCCTGGCATCTGGGGGGCTGGTGGCCAGGAATGCTCCCCCATCCAACAGACAGGCCCCCCACAAAGACCCATCCAGTGCTAAACGGCCCTGTGCTGGGGGTGAGAAGTCCTGCCCCAGATCCTCTGCCATGCCCGCCTCTGGTTCCCACCAGGGTCCATGAGGTCAGGGCTGTGTCTTGCCCATCAAGGCGGGCAAGAGCTGGGCGAGCTCTGGTGGTGGAAACGCCGACCGAGCCCCGCGGGCAAGCGTGAGCAGGGGGCCCAGCGCCTGGGCGTCCGGGGGCTGCCCCCCAGCCCAGCTCTCATCACCAGCAGGAGAAATGGTACTAAGCTCGGCCCGGGCACCGAGCACGCCGGGGGACTGCAGCGGGCAAAACCTCAACCAGTGCACACACGTGGGTGTGCAGGAGATGCCACCTTCAACCACGGCACACACGTGGGTGTGCAGTAGATGCCACCTTCAACCACGGCACACATGCAGGTGTGGAGGAGATGCCACCTTCAACCACAGCACACACGCAAGTGTGAAAGAGGTGGAGGAGATGCCACCTTCAACCACGGCACACACGCAGGTGTGGAGGAGATGCCACCTTCAACCAGTGCACACACATGGGTGTGGAGGAGATGCCACCTTCAACCAGTGCACACACGTGGGTGTGCAGGAGATGCCACCTTCAGCCACGGCACACACACAGGTGTGGAGGAGATGTCACCTGCTCTTCTGCTTTTTACCGGAGCTCAGCGTCTGCTTCAAGCCCCTGTGCTTTGGGGCGGAAACTTCAGGGCTAGTCGATTCAGGGCTCCCCCTGCTCGCCAGAGGATACGCAACTAATCCGAGGGAGCAGGGGGCGCTTCGTCCTTCCTGGAGGAGGCAGTGGTGGCCTCAGCTCTCTGAGTGCCTTCCGGTCCCCCTGAGCCGCCTGGAGCTCCGTGAGGCCTGGAGCTCACGAGTGACCCCGTCACGCTGGGACTCGGGGACTCTTATGAAGTGGCCATGACCGGCCATGTGGTCTGCAGGGCCCAGTGCAAGATGAAGACACAGGCCCCTTGTTCAAAGTCATTAGGAATTTCAAGGCAGCAACAGCCGAGCGTTCAACCAGGTGCAGACCCCATGTGAGTGTGCAGGTCCAATGCCCACAGGGCCGGCCCTGTGGCTAGCGCGGAGCCCAGGGCACTTATGGGGGACTGCGGCCTCCCAGGTGCTGCTGGGAAGAGGCTCATGTGACTGCTTCTCCTGCGCCCGTTCAAGACCCTCGGGACTGCTATCACCACCCTTTCTCGGGGACCCCGAGCAGCCTTGGCCTCCCCAGCACTGCCTCAGCTCTCCCTGCCCCCCACCCCGCCCACCAGCTCCGCTCGCATGTGTGTGTAGTCGAGTCCAGCAGGAGACTTGCTCTTTAATCTCATCTCATCTCTTCGCTGAGTTGTCTCTGGAATCATGCTTTTTGCAAACCCTACATTTGTTAAACTCAAATTTCTTTCCCTGTATTTTTGGTGCAATCATCTCTCCCCCGAGGCAGTGAATACTGATGACTGGTGAGGGGAAAGCAGCCGACAGGAAGGCTAGGAAAAACCAAGCTGACTTTTCAGATTTTCCCACCTCGTGCAGTGAATGGGCCACCCATCACTGTCCCCGACTGCGTTAGTTGTTTATGGAGACCAACAGACTCCCCGGGAGGGTGTGGGAGACTCGGTGTTGGTGGGCTCCTGGGACCTCCCCAGGTAACTACTGAGTCCTTGCTTAGAGCCCACCTCTTCCGAGAAGTCCTCTCTGACTTCACCCAGCGTGGGTGCCCTCTGTCTGTGAAGTCCACGTTGTGGTGAGAGGCACTTGAGCCTCACGGTAGCCCTGTGTTACGGGGACTAAACTTACATGCATTTTCACAGATGAGGAAACTGAGGCTCAAGGAGGTTAAATCCCTAGCCCGTCACACCGACAAATAGTAGAAGGGGAGCCCCGACCCTCGCCTCTGCGGTACTTTATGCTCAGTTGTTCAGTTACTCAGTCCAACTCTTTGTGACCCCTCGGACTGTAGCCCACTGGGCTCCTCTGTCCACGGGACTTCCCAGGCAAGAATACTGGAGTGGGTGCCATTTCCTTCTCCAGGGGCTCTGCCGACCCAGGGATCCACCGGGCGTCTCCTGCATCGGCAGGGGGATTCTTTCCTGCTCAACCACCTGGGAAGCCCCTTATGCTCTGTACTTCTGGGAAATTTTTGTCTCTCTTGGAGGTTGCAGTGTTAGAGCATAGCACGAAGAAAATCTATACCAGTGTTTCCCAAACTTCACGGTACACACACCGCACACGAGGATCTTGCTTAAAATGCAGACTCTGATTCCACAGGTCTAGGGTGAGGCCTGGGAGCCCATATTTATAACAGGAAGGTCAGTGAGCCCATCGTTGGAGGACAAAACTGAGGCTCACCTCCGAACTCCGCAGCCCCCCTTGCTTTGCAGGACAGTCAGGATCACTGCCAGGCGGCCACAAGCAGCCAGACCTCCCCAGGTCACTTTCTGGCCCTCGGGGGCTCCAACTGCCAGAGACAGAGAGAAACCTCAGGGCTCAGAAATCCCAGACGCTATCACTCTGGACGACGAATTGGCAACTCTCAGCTCTCCAGTGGGGTTTGTAAAAAATGTGATTAGCCCAGGTGAGGCTCATTAGAGCCGGCCTGGAATTCTGCCAATGCTACCAGGCGCCGTATGCCAACCCCTTGATTTTAATATCAATGGCAGCGCTGACAAGGAAGCTAGAAGGCATGGAGGGCTGGGAGGAAGCTCTGCACCCAGGCGGCCCTCTCCCCAGCCCTCCCTCTCCAGGAGCTCTCCCCGGGAGCAAAGGTGGTCGGCTCCATCAAATCGGAGCCAACTCATGAGTAATTTCCACTATCCTTCCTTTTCTAACAGGCTGAGCCCCGGGTGATCCTAAAAATTAAATGAAGCTCAGAAAATGAGACAGTTTGGAGTGCCAGGCATTAACAGCCCAACCTGGACACCCGCACGCTCCTCACTTCCCTTGTCAGGTTCCTTGGAATTCCCTCAGGACTCAGGCGCATGGCAAGCTTCACTCCAGAACCTCGAAGCTTTGGAGTCTTTCTGCCAGAGGGACCCAGTCCCCCGTGTGCTTCGTTGTTCTCATGCGAAGTTTAAAATGGGCACTGGTAGCCAGGGCTGTCTCTTCTCCCTATAAATTGAGATATTTATGCTGATGCAATATTTTCAAAATAGGACTCTAGGCTGCCTCCCGCGCTTCTGGGTACTGCATGAAACCAATTCACAATTCCTATTATCATCATCATCAATGCCCTACCCGTCATCACCACAGTCATTTATTGGGGATTTGTTATGTGCTAGACTCCAGGATTGGTTTTTTTCGCCTGTATTCTGTCAATTAATGCATGCAGTAAGGAAGGTTGTTCTCACACTACTGAGGAGAAAACGGGCTTACCTAAAGCCAACTTACCAGTTGGTGGATTATCCCAACTACTCTGCCATTATAGCTGGGACTAAGGTTATTTTCCACTGTGCGAATCCCTGAAAAAATTTGGATAAAAAAGTGATTGCCTTATGGGCTCCATCAAAAAACCAGGAGTTAATGGTTCATTTTTTTAAATAGAGAGTGAAAGAATGAGAGAGAGAGAGAAGAAATGAAGAAAAGGAAAAAGAGAAAATCAAGTAAATTCACAGAGTAACGCCCTAGAAGTGTGTGCCTGAGGAGAATGGCAGCAGTGCTGTGTGTATCGTGTTTTACACTCAGCATTAGAGAAAATGAATTCCAACTGGCTGTGTTAGATGTGCATTAACGTGTACTGTTAATTTAATACAAGGAAAAGCAACCCTACTGAGAAAGGCTAGAAGCAAAGTTATAAACCTTCGCTTTCGCATTGCGCTCATTCACATCTGACTCTTGCAACCTCAAGGTCTGTAGGCCACCGGTCTCCTCTGCCCGTGGAATTTTCTAGGCAAGAATACTGGAGTGGGTTGCCAGTTGCTATTCCAAGGGATCTTCCCAACCCAGGGATTGAACCCACATCTCTTTCATCTCTTGCATTGACAGGCAAGTTCTTTACCACTGACCCACCTGTGCCTTCTCTCCCACTGCAAAAAAAAAAACAGAACTTAAGTCATGGTAAAATTCTATAATCGGGGATTAGAATTACACAGGGAACTCTTTTCAATACTCTGTAATGAGCTATATAGGAAAAGAATCTGAAAGAGTGGGTATATGTCTATTTACTGTATAGCAGAAGCTAACACATATACACTGTTAATCAACTATACTCCAAGAAAAAATTTTTTTTAAATTCCATAATCTCGTCATTTACTTTTTTTTAATGAAGGTATAGTTGATTTATAACATTATATTAGTTTCAGTACAACACATTCATTCAGTATTTTTGTAGATTATACTTCAATTATATTTAAGATATATTTGTTAATATATGTATGAAGAAATTTTTTTAAAAAGCAAAATAGTAGAACTTACCACCTTGGGGGGGGGGGGTTGATGGACAATTTAGTGATTGTAATGCACTGTGAGAAGTACAAAAACCATTTGAGTGTGTTAGTTATCTGCAATGTGGGAGACCTGGGCTTGATCCCTGGGTTGGGAAGATCCCCTGGAGAAGGCAAAGGCTACCCACTCCAGCATTCTTGTCTGAGAAATCCCACGGACAGAGGAGCCTGGCGGGAGACAGTCCATGGGGTTGCAAAGAGTGGGACGCGACCGAGTGCCTTTCACTTTCGCTTTAGTTACTGCGCACAAGCTGCAGAAACTGGCAGGAGAATCCAAGGAGGCACAGAGCGCCCTCAGGACAGACGGGGCTAGTGACCCAATGCGGGTCCAGGGGGGACGGCTGGGGAGCACCCTGCGCCCCGGCTTTCTCGTCTGTACTGGAAGTGAGAGACCGAAGTCTCAGTCGTGTCCGGCTCTCTGCGACCCGTGGACTGCAGACCGCCAGGCTCCTCTGTCCACGGCATTCTCCAAGAAGAACGCTGGAGCGGGTTGCCATGTCCTCCTCCAGGGGAGCTTCCCGACCCAGGGATCGAAACACGTCTCCCACATTGGCCTCTGAATTCTTTACGGCCGAGCCACCCAGTGAAGCCCAGTTAGGAATCAAAGATGGGTTTTAGTTAATAATAATGTGTCCATACTGGTTCATGAGTCGTGACGGATGTGCTGAGTGATAGGAGATGACAAACAGCATAAACTGGGGGCAGGGCGTATGGGAACTCTCTGGATCAGGGTCTCTGTAGTTTTCTTAAATCTAAAACTGTTATGCAAAAGAAAATACATTTAAAAATAAATGAGATAATGCGTGGCGGCCTTAACTAAGGTGCCCAGCTTGTCCATGCCCACCTTTGAGACCGCAGCTTTAGGAGCGAGGGTGCCATGGCATCCCACGCGAGCCCTGCGTCTGAGGCGGCCTGGGACGGCGGGTCCCCCTCACCCAGCACAGGGCCGGGGGCGCCCGCTTCCCTCCCCCGGCGGTGGGCTGGGCGAATGCTCCGGAAGCCTGTGACCCCGCGGTGAGTGAGGGAACCTCCAGAGGTGCGAGGCCGCAAGGAGGGTGTGTGTTTGCGGTGTTAAGGCATGGGGCACGGGCCGACAGGTGGAAGGCGGGCGTCCCCAGCAGAGGAGCAGCCTGGCGGAGGTGGGGGGCGGGGAGGCGGGAGGCGGGCAGGGCATCCTCCGGGGACGATGGGAAACTCCCGTGGCTGGCGGGACCCAGAAGCAGCTCTCGGAGGTGAAGAGGAGGGGCTGCCAGGGAAAACAGCATCACTGGAGTAAGGCAGGCAGAGGTCGCGCCTCCAGCCGAGAAGCTCCGGGAAGCGTGCGCCGCTGGGAGGCTGCACGCGTGGGAACCCCCTGCTCCTGCGAGCTCTTCACCAGAGTCCATGTAGCTGCCTCACCAGGGGCGACTCGGCTCCAGGAAAAAGCCCCCTGGTTCCCGCGACTCAGGGACTGATCTGCAACATAGCTCACCGAACCAGAGCGTGCGGCGCGCACGTGTGTAAACCCAAGCCCCTTCCCTCCCGGCGCGGCCCGGTGACGCGGGCGGGCCGCCTCCGCCACCCTCGGCCTCTCTTCGCTCCTCTCCCCCTTCTCAGCGCCCTGCCGCCCCTAAGGCGGTGGCTGATCCCCGCCAGCCCCCGGGCAGTTCGTTAAAACCCGCCTCCCTCGCCCGCGCCCAGGGGCACAGCCGGCAGCCCCTGGGGCCGAGGACGGAGGGAGCCAGGCTCTGGGGGTGCGGCGGGGGGCCCTCCCTCCCGGGACAGGGACCCGAGCCCGGGAGAGGAGCCAGCAAACAGTTAACGGTTTCGTCCTTTGCAGAAAAAGTCAAGGCAGGCTCGCGCCTCTTGACGTTAATGAAGGTGTCACACATTGTCTAGAGAAAGTTGTGCCTGGCAATCTTCCCTTTTTCGGATGCCTACCCCAGTGACATTTCAGCTCACATCCACCTTAATGAAATGCATAATTAACATATTCTAATTGTGCTGAGCGCTGCGATGATTTTGACAGAACTCACTTTCCATGTCTAATTTGATGCTAATTTAATCTGTTCCTCTCCCGCTGACATGACCTTTCTTGATTGAGTTTCACTGAGGAAATTTTTTGATGGATTGATTTATCAGCATTGCAGAGACAACAAAGGCTCAGGGTGCACCACAGAAAATAGGAAGGGAACGGCCCTGGAAGCCAGGCACTCTGAACTTGCCCGCTGGAATGTCCTCTTTCCAGAGATGGCTTGTCTGATCTACTGACGGAATTTGAGAAATGTGACATCTCTGTGTGGGTTTGATCTCGCCGACAAAGACAGTAAATATCTCATTGTGGTGGTGAAGCTTTGCACGGAAGGCTCCTCCAGGGTTAGTCCAAGAAAGCTTAGGCTCCTCCTGTTGACAAAAAGTCAGGCCTGCGAGGCTCCTCCAGCGGCCGATAGCCACTTCCTGCTGGGATTCTGGGGTAGAATGCCTGGGCAGTTGGCATCACCCAAGAGAAAGCATGGAGGCCAGAAAGGGTTCCATCTCAAGTTAAGAGGGACAAGCATTGCATTTATGGGGGTCACCAGGTGTGCATTTCATAGGCTTGCAGCTAGCTAAAGGAAAGGTAAGGCTTCTCAGGTGGCTCAGTGGTAAAGAATACAGCTGTCAATGCAGGAGACACAAGAGATGTGGGTTCGATCTCTGGGCTGGGAAGATCCCTTGGAGAAGGAGGTGGCAACCCACTCCAGTATTCTTGCCTGGAGAATCCCATGGACAGAGGAGCCTGGTGGGCTACAGTCCACAGGGTTGCAAAGAGTCGGACATGACTGAAGCAACTTAGCATGCACAAGTGACTTTTGTGCTGTAGGTGGGTGGGTTAAAATCAGGATCACAGCTAGAAAGCTGCGAGACAGCAGTGCCTCACCTTGTGTTCCATGAAAGCCGCTTCATGAGGCTCGGGTTTGAAGGGGTTAGGCCAAGCCTTCTCAGCTTGGGCACTGTTGGCATCTGTTGGCATCTGGGGCAGACCTTCTGGGGGCGTGCTGTGCATTGGAGGGTGATTGGCAACTTCCTGGATCTCTACTCACCAGAAATCAGTAGCACCTCCTTCCTGAGTGGTGACAGCTAAAGATGCCCCTGGACTTTGCCAAATGCCCCCTGTGAGCAGAATCACCCCCAGCTGAGAACCACAGAGACAGATGTGATGCCTGTGACCCCAGCCTGTCTACACTGCCTGCCCCTCCTTCACTTCTTCCCAGGCTCCCCCCCTCCCCAGGTGGACCTTGCCTGACACTCTATCCAAGAGCCAACCTCCATCCACCTGCGTGTTCTTACTCAACTCCTCTTTTTTTTAATTGTGGTAAAAGACACATAACATAAAATTCACCACTTTCACCATTGTAAAGTGGCAGTTCTGTGGCTTTTAGTAACTCGACAATGTGCCACCATCACCATCATCTAGCTCCAGAACAGTCTTAGCACCCCGAGAAGACGTTCTGTACCCATTAAGCGGTCATTTCCCATTTTCTCCCTCCCAGTCCCTGACAATCAATAATCTGCTTTTTGCGTCTTTGGAATTTGCCTACTCTGGACATTTCCTAAAAATGGAATCATACAGTAGGTGGCTTTTTGTGTCTGGCAGTTCCTCGATATGGTAAATATGGAGTTACTGAAGGACCTGGCAATTACACTCAGGTATGTATTCCCAAAAGAACAGAAAACAGGTGTTCAAACGAAAACTTGTCCATGAATACTTGCACTAGAAGGCGCAATTCACAGCAGCCGGACGATGAAACAACCCTAGCATCCAACAGTTAATGAAGGAATAAGTAAAACATGGTCCATCCGTGCAATGAACAGCCATACCTGGCAGTGTTAATGCCAGCCACAACATCCATAAACCTCACCTCTATTTTCATTACTGCATCTTCAACACCCACAACAGTGCCTGGCTCTTAGCAGGTGCTCAATAAACACACACTGGATAAATAAAAGACACAGAAAACTAAATAGAGATAGTTAAGAGCTATGAATAAATAGAAGTAGCAAGAGCTACTGATATTAACCGTTTCTTACAACTCAGAGGTGGAGGTGGGAAGGAAGTAGAGTCCCAAAACTGTAGACAAGGAAACAAAAATTAACTTGATACTGAATTGGAATTTTGCTGTTGTTGTTAAGCAGTTTGTGGAAAATAGTTGAATCACAGAGATGGGCCTTGTGATCAAAGTGTCTAGATAGAATCTTAAAATTTCTGAAATCTCCTTGCCTTTTTTTTTTCAGTTTAAGACTCCATCTCATCTGTCCAAATGTTTCTTTTAGGAGAGGATGTACTTAGGATGTCCATAGTAAATAAATGTTTTCTTCAAAATAGCACCCCCACCCCGCCCACCTCAGGGAAGATGAGACATTTATTCCCACAAAGTTTCTGTGACTGCAAAGATTTTTGCAAAATTTCTTCAGGAGCTGCCTGATGAGCCCCACAAGGATAGGAAGCTAACGAGATTATAATCATTATAATTACACTTCATCATAGATCAAAAGCCGTTTAACTCAGCTAAATGACCTGGTCGGCTACACTCGCCTTTATTTTCAGCGACTTCTGGCTTTGCTCAGAGATTTCCAAGTCCAGCTGAGCCAGGGTGCCAAGTTGCCGTCCCAAGGCTCTGCCACAACCTGGGAAGCGGTGCCTCGGTTTCCTTGTTGGTAAATTGCAGAATACTAATCCTACCTTATGGAGTTCTCCTGAGGATTAAATTAGTTAACAATACAACTGCCAAGCATTCAGAACAGTATCTCACACCTAATGTAAGGCTTGGAGGTATAAGCTCTTCTTATAAGAAATGTGTCTGAGCCTTTCCAGTAATCATGTGGCTTTCCCAGAGGACTTTTGGAAAGGGGCTATACTTTCTGTTTTCTGAAAGAATTAAGAAATCAGACACACAGTTCTAAGGCATATTTTAATGATGTGTCCATGTCTACTGCTGTTGAAACAAGTCGCTACAGATTTAGGGGTTTAAACAACACAAAGTTTTTTTAACTTTTTATTTTATATTGGAGTATAGTTGATTACTGATATTGTGTTGTTTGTAGTTAGTACAGGCAAATGATTCTGTTATACATATACATGTATCTATTCTTTTTCAAATTCTTTTCCCACTTAATTTCAAAATGACACAAACTTGTTATCTTCTAGTTCTGGAGGTCTAAAGTCTATATCAGTCTCACCGAGTTAAAATCAAGGTGTCAGCAAGGCTGGCACATTCCTGAGGCTCCAGGGAGAATCTCTTTTCTTGCCTTTTTAACTTCTAGAGACCGCCTGCATTTGTTGGCTCATAGCTCCTTCCTTGAATTACTCCAACCACCTCTGTTCTTATAATCTCTTAATGACTCAACCTTCTTGCCTTCCTCTTATAAGGACCCTTGTGATAAAGCACACTTGTATCCACTGCATACTCAAGCTAAGCTCCTCTAGTCTCCAGATCCTTAATTTACTACCATCCGCAAAGTCCCTTTTTCCTTGTAAGGGGAGATGTTCACAGGTTCTGGAGATCAGGACGTGGGCATTTAAGGGGCCGTTATTCAGCCTACCACAAATGATTTTCTTTTCAGTGGCAAGTGGTTCTCAGTGGAGGGTATTGAGTCCTCCCCACCTCTCAGTGCCCTTCTGCGGTGCCACTTTGAGGAAAGAAAATTAATTTGGAGGAAGAAACTGGAATCCAAGATTGGAAGGGATGTGTAGGATGGTGCTATCTTTTGCAAGTCTCTGCTTCAGAGGCTTTGTGAGAATTGTGTTCAGTTGGACCATCATCCTCAGGTGGATGTGCTCAGTTGCTCAGCCGTGTCTGACGTTTTTGTGACCCTTTGGACTGTAGCCCACCAGGCTCCTCTGTCCGTGAGATGTCCAGGCAAGAAGACTGGAGTGGGTTGCCCTTTCCTCCTCGAGGGCATCTTCCCAATTCGGGGGTCAAACCCGCATCTCCCACGCCACCTCGTCTCCATTGTCACAGACAGATGCCTTGCCACTGAGCCACTGGAAAAGCCCTCAGCCCTAGACTTGAAGCTGTTCAAGGCTTCTGACCCGATTATGTCACGCTGGGGTTATCAGCTTGGCTGGGAGTCTGGTCATGACACTGCCTTCTACGCGATACACTGAGGACATCACAGCCCCTCATGCGTCCGGCCAAAGCCTTTCTTATTCCTTACAGAGGAATAGCTGCCATCAAGTGCTGAATTCTGCTGTTGATCTGTCCTCTGCTGGCTCTGCAGTGCCTAGAACAGTGCCCAACACCTTGCAGACAATGAATAAATAAATACTCACCAAAACAGGCTTCCCAGGCGTCACTGGTGGTAAAGAACCGCCTGCCGATGCAGGAGACACGAGAGACGCAGGTTTCATCCCTAGGTCGGGAAAATCCCCCGGAGGATGTGTGCCTGCAGGCAGGGTAGCCCACTCCAGTATTCTTGCCTGGAGAATCCCGTGGACAGAGGAGCCTGGCGGGCTACAGGCCATAGGGATTGCCCAGATTCGGACACAACTGAAGCAGCTTAGCACGTACACATACACGCCATGTCAATGAACGAGTGATTGATATTGAGAGGTTTCACAGTATTTGAAAACTATAGCTGTTTTTCATAAAGATGAAACACATTTTGTATATTCTGCCAATATTGCACCTGGAAAATCCTGGATTTCTCTGAGTATTATCTTAACCTGTGGTTACCTTGAAACTTCAGGTTTTCCCGTATAAAACCAGAGGACAGACTGGGAAGGCTATGCTTCTTAGAGCAATGCCTGCTCATCGCATCTTATTTTTCATTAGGATAGTTCACTTCAACAAGATCCTGGGCATTTTTGATAAGCCAGCATCCAGGGAACAAAGATGTTATGAAATGACTTACTTGGAGGTTCTAGCCATAATTTTTGGCCTCAGAATATTACTGAGTGTTTTTTCCTTTGTCAGTCTAAAAGGAAAATGTAACATTTCAATTGCCATCCTTTAGAAAGAAGCAAAGAAGGGGCTATTTGCATTTGATCCACAAATTGTACCAGAATAATTTTTGTCAATGTCTAATCTGCCAATACTGTTTTTTAGAAAATTAAACTAAATACTCATTAATTCACTGTTTTCTCTTATTGAGTGAAAAGTTTTTTTTCTGTCAACTGTGTTTTTATCCAGAATCAGTTATAGAATATTTTGCATTATTAAAAATCAGAGAGGTGAGAGTGACATTTCCTTTGAACTCCAAACAAATTGCAAACTTCAAAAAATGTTTGATGGAACAACATAGCATTATAGCCCAAAAAATCTGATGGAGGGGAAAAAAAAAATGAAGAAAACAAAGAGGGGTTTTTTCTGTTGTTTTTGCAAAAAGGATATTAATGATACTTTATGATGTTAATTTTAGTATTTACAAGTATTCATTGATTCTCTGTCAAAAGGAGTATCATTCCAGGTCCCATAAAAAATTAACTCAGTTATAAATACAAAATTTTGGAAGACTATACACAGTAGGCAAAATTCTAAAGATGGTCTCCCAAGATTCCCATCTCATATTTATTCAAACAATAAGCTAGGTACTTCAGAGAAAGGATCTTGCAAAGGATCTCAAATCAATTGACTTTAAGATAGCGAGATTATCTATCTCACGTGGGCCTGATCCAGGTATGCTGCCGCTGCTGCCTCGGCCGTGTCTGATTCTGCGCAACCCCATAGACGCAGCCCACCAGGCTCCACTGTCCCTGGGATTTTCCAGGCAAGGATACTGGAGTGGGTTGCCATTGCCTTCTCCAATCCGAGTGTATGACCCCTTTAAAAGCAGGGTGCTTTTGCTGGTAGGAAAAAAAGTCAGACATATACATGCCTACTGACCTCGAGGAAGAAGATTAAGGTCAAACAGATTTGAGTTCAGATTCTTCATTTATAGTTTTGTGAACTTTAGCAAAATCCTAACGTCAAATTCTTTCATTTCCTAACCTATAATACTAGCAACTGCATAAATTTATTGTGGAGCATTAAGAGACAGAATACACAGAAAGTACTTAGTACCGTGCCTGACACATACTATGTGCACAATAAAAAATAACTGTTATTTTCTTTTTATGTCCTCTTGATAAGATCATCATTCACGAACTCTTCTGCAATCTGGGTTTTGATTCTAAAGCCACGTGAGTCCGCATGAAATGACACAGAAAAGCACAATTCAAGTAGGAAGTGTTGCACTGTGTTGAGAGCTTGCTTAGAGTCAGTTCATCTGTCCGTGTTCCATTTTGACTCCCTGCCTAAGCTCAACTCTTCTTCAGTGCAACGCGTAACTGAGCAACCCTGCACCTTTCCAGAAGTCCGAACTTCTGTGACCACAGCTTTCTCAGCCAAACCTAGCTAGCCTGCGCCCTCCTCTCACAGGCCCCCGGGCTAGCGGAAGGCAGACCCCGCGTTTCTCTTTGGGGGCTGCTCAGGGCCCTCTCTGCTGCACACACTCTCTCTAGTCGCAGCGAGTAGCGGCTGCTCTCTCCGCAGCACACGGGCTTCTCATTGCGGTGGCGTCTCCTGTGCAGGTCGGGCTCCAGAGAGGGGACTCGGCAGTTCCCGGCCCCAGTCACCCCACCGCCTGGGGGATTGTCCCCGACCAGGAGCCAAATCCACGGCCCCTGCATTGGCAGGAAGATTCTTAACCACTGGACCACCAGAGAAGTCCTAGTCTTATAGACGAATTTGCACCAGGTTGATAACGACCAATGAATGATGACTTAACTTTCCATACGCGTTCCATTAGAGACTTTTAATGCCTTAACTCTTAGAAATAAAATGAGAATTCTAGGCATCAGCTTCAGAACTGATGGAAAGACAGTTGTGTGTGTGTGTGCTCAATCGTTTAGCCGTGTCTGACTCTTTATGACCTCCTGGACTGTAGCCCGCCAGGCTCCTCTGTCCATGGAATTTTCCAGGCAAGAATACTGGAGTGAGTTGCCATGTCCTACTCCAAAGGATCTTCCTGACCTAAGGATGGAACCAAAAGGACAGTGGGGAGCTGCAAATCTTTTGGGTATTACTAAAAATTACTCTACGTGGGCAACCATCGATACCATGTCCAGTAAAGGACATCAATTCCCAGCCCTCTTCTTAAACACATTTGCCTAATTTCTCCACTTAACACCATGAAGAGATCTGCCCAAGTACTTCTGTTCATGTTTAAATAACTCGTATTACTTAGAAAAAAGGTTAAAGTTTTAATGTTATAATTAGCTTATTCAGTAATTTATTATCATCATCCTGTAGGCTGGACTTATATATAACTAGAAGAGGACTAAATTTTAAGAGCAAGTTTTCAATTCCATTTAAAATAACCACTGGACTTCACTGGGGACACAGTGGTGAAGAATCTGCCTGCCAAGGCAGGAGACACGGGTTCAATCCCTGCTTCCGAAAGGCTCCCCACGCCTTGGGGCAGCTGAGTTCATGCACCACAACGACCAAGCCCCCACTGCAGAGCCTGTGCTCTGTAATAAGAGAAGCCACAGCCATGAGGAGCCCGGGCGCCCCAGGGGAGAGGAGCCCCCGCTTGCCACAGTTAGAGAAAGCGCACGCTCAGCATCAAAGACCCAGCACAACCACAAACAAACAAATAAATAAGAAAAAGTGAAGTAACCCCTAATGAATTGCTGGGCTTCCCTGGTGGCTCAGATGGTCAAGAATCGGCCTGCAATGTGGGAGACCCAGGTTCGATCCCTGGGTTGGGAAGATGCGCTGAACAAGGAAATGGCAACCCACTCCAGTATCCCTGCCTGGAGAATCCCATGGACGGAGGAGCCTGGCGGGCTTCCAAGGGGTCACAAGAGTTGGACATGACTGAGCAACTAACACTTTCACTTTCGATTAATTTCTAAGCTGCTGAAGACAAGTGATTAAAAAAAAAGTTTTTAGCTCCTGGAACAAAATCTTCTGGAAGCTGTTTGTGTTCAAAAACAATTACACACTCATGAAGATGGAATAATCCATTTTAAGAATCCTAGCAATGAAAATGGGCTTCCAAGTGCCACCAGTGCTAAAGAACCCGCCTGCCAGTGCAGGAGACACACGTTCGATCCCTGGGTCGGGAAGAGACCCTGGAGGAGGGCATGGCAGCCCACTCCAGAATTCTTGCCTGGGAATCCCATGGATGGAGGAGCCTGGCGGGGTACATACAGTCCACGGGGTCAGAAGGAGTCCACAGGACTGAAGTGACTTAGCACGTACCCATGCGGGAATGAAAATAGGCCCTTGAATTTAAAGAGAAAGGTTGCTTGCTCTTGGCTGTTGAGGTGCTGATTTCTCTGCATGCCTCGCCGTGGTTGTGTGAAGTCCCCAGATCTCTGAGCTCTCAGACAAGTGATATCTGTGTCTCCAGGGCTCTCCCCGGGCAGCTCCTCGTGGGGACCTCCTGACTCTGTTTATTCTTAGAGTGAGCAATGCATACAAATGGGAGATGTTGTGATGCAGACCACCAGAAAAGAATACAGAGACAAGAAGATCTCTCTATGAAAACAAAATATTAATTCTACTTCAAACCCAGTCTGAATTTTTCACAGTGGAAAATTCTTCCTAGAGAGAACCAGAAGTGGTTGTTTTAATTTTGTTTTCACATTTACCACCACAAACCCATGTCTCTTTAAAGGGCCATAAGGCACCCAAGACATGAAGACTCTTGCCGTGAGACCAAAGCAATGTTTTTTCATTCACCACCTAATACCTTTTTCACAGGGCTTTCCAGGTGGCATCTGCCAATGCAGGAGACATAAGAAATGCAGGTTTGATCCCTGGGTTGGGAAGATCCCCTGGAGAAGGAAACAACATCCCACTCCAGCATTCCTGCCTGGAGAATCCCATGGACGGAGGAGCCTGGTGAGCTAGGGTCCATAAGGTTGCAGAGTCGAACGCGACTGAAGTGACTTAGCACACGCCCTTTTCAGGTTTTCCTTTCTGTCTTTAAGGGAAAAAACACGCAAAACCAGCTGTGGACTGTTTCCATGTAGCCATTGAAACTGGTAAACTGGAACAGAGCTGTAGCAACCAAAACAGAGAGAGAAAAAGTTCTATTCATTGTTTCATTTTTTTCGTTTCCAGCTCATTTTCATTCCCATTAGACGGGAAAATTACCAAACTTATACATAAATTAAAATGGTAAAATAGACTTCTTTGGAAAAATAAATTGTGTAAACCATTCATCCATTCAAGATTTTTTTTTTTCAATAGACTTTTGCCACTTGAAGAAGCAAAAGTAAAACTTGACTCAGCTGGCAAATAATCCAGAAGAGAAAATCTTTCCTTTCCTCATGAGATAAATTCTTTGGATGTTTTGTTTTAAAAACCAAAACCCTGTGAATTTTTTTTTAATTTTAAAAACCAAATATGTATCGTGGACATATGTCTAGCAACTAAAAATGTGAATCTGTCCACGATGGCATGCTTTTGCTGTTGAAAAATATTCTAATACTTTTCCCGGGTTGCCTCTTGGTCCACATCCATAGGACTGCTTATTGGAGGCCTATGTGTACCAGGATTTTGTACATTTATTTCATTTGATCCTACCAGCAATTCCATGAAGGACTTGCAACCCTGCTTTGTAGACAAAGAAGCTCAGCATCAGAGACCGTCATTCACGGTCTCTGAAAAGAAAAGAGCCCAGCGGTGGCTGGGGTCAGAACCCGCCTCTGCCCTTTCTCGCTGTAAGATTTTAGCCAAGCTATTTAACCGCTCTGTGCCTCAGTTTCCTATCTGTAAATTAGGGAAAATGACGTCAGGCCACAATCACTTACCTATAATTCTAAAATCTCTGAAAATTAAAATGGTTTTGTAAATAGGGCTACAAGAGACACAGTGATGGTTTAGTTGCTAAGCCGTGTCTGACTCCTTGTGAACCTTTGGACTGTAGCCCGCCAGGCCCCTCTGACCATGGGATTTCCCAGGCAAGAATACTGGAGTAGGTTACCATTTCCTTCTCCAGGGGATCTTCGTGACCCAGGCATCGAACCCATGTCTCCTGCATTGCAGGCAAATTCTTTACCAACTGACTCACTAGGGAAACCCAAGACAAGAGATACACAAAAAATATTATTTGCTGTTTATCTGAAATTCAAATTTAACTGAGCATGTCATATTTTTATTTGCTCTGTCCAGCAACACTAGCTTTGTACCAACCCTAATTTGGCAAAAAAGGCTGGGCTGTGCTGGAATGAGGGTATTGCAAGCTTTATAATTTGCCTGATGGGCAAATTATATGAGCAGAGGGGCCAGCACGCACAGCCCCGGGCGTTTGGTGCATTGGACAGAAAGAAACCCACTGGGGACGGAACAGAAAGATGGGGAAGGGGCAGGGAGAAGGGCAAGAGGCAGAGTCAGAGGAGGCCCAGAGCGGGCCCCACGCTAACCATCTGGTGCTCACAATGGGACGCGGTGTCCCAGGGTCACACATCGGAGGAGCAGCAAAGCCAGGCTTCAACCCTTGGTCAGTTCTACCTGTCAATACTTCAGCCGGTCTCTCATCATGCGAGTAAATTGATCTTTAAGTCCTCGTTGTAGAGATATCTTCACGGGACTTCTCTGGGGGTCCAGTGGTTAAGACTCTGCCTTCCAGTGCAAGGGATGTGGGTTTGATCTCTGGTTGGGGAGCTAGGATCCCACGTGCTTGGGGGCCAAACAACCAGAACACACAACAGAAGCAACTGTGACAAATTCAGTACAGATTTTAAAAATCAAAAAAAAAAGAAAAAGAAAACGATATCTTCAGGCTCCGGGACTAATGAAAAAATTAGTAAATATGGCAATCTCTCAACTCCTCCACTGACTCTGCCACCATTTAAGGGTTGCGACTTCAATAGATTTTCCTTTGAGGTGGTGGCGTTGATGCCCACCCACACGAAAGCTCTTGCAGTTTCCCTGTGAAAGGAAAACATCTTAGTGAAAAACCAAGACTTCAGAATGAGGGGAGAAAGTTTGTAAACAGAGTATGAAACTATATTATAAACACAATATAATAATGACAAAATAATTGATTAATGGTGTGAGACTTGCCTCATTTTATCCCTAATCGTGTACACTGCTTGTTACACACATCACCTTCTTGTATGGTCTAAGATGTCATTTCCTTGGGGCTAGAATTGGTGGAATGTGGTTTTATGGCCAACCCACTCTGTGGACTGATCGGAATTTTCTATCTTCTTCACCCAAAATCCATAAATTTTTCTTGAACTTCTACTAACCATCAAGCACAGGGTTGGCCACTGAAGTCCTAAAAGTAGTTAAGATACTGTTCTGAATTCACCAAGCTTTTGGTAACTACAGTTTGCTTTATTCCCAACATGCCAAGCAAGTGATACTTCATTGTGCCAAGAGGTTGTGATTTTGTCCTGATTTTGGTAATACCAACACTGAGCACGTTCTCAGAGTGTGCCAGTCACTGTGCTCAGCTCTTATGCGGATTTTCTCACATAGCTGTTGTGTTTGTGTGCATGGTCATTCAGTCGTGTCTGACTCTTTGAGACCCTTTGGACTGTAGCCCACCAGACCCTGTCCATAGGATTTCCCAGGCAAGAATCCTGGAGTGGGCTGCCATGCCCTTCTCCAGGGGATCTTCCCGACCCAGGGATCGAACCTGCGTGTCTTACATCTGCTGCAGGCAGGTTCTTTACCACTAGGGCCGCCTGGGAAAGAAAGTGAAAGTGAAGTCTCTCAATCGTGCCCAACTCTTTGGGACCCCATGGACTGCATGTAGCCCACCACGCTCCTCCATCCATGGGACTTTCCAGGCAAGAGTACTGGAGTGGGTGGCCATTTCCTTCTCCAGGGGGATCTTCCCGACTCAGGGATCGAACCCAGGTCTCCCACATTTTAGGCAGACGCTTTTACCGTCTGAGCCACCAGGGAAACCCCACCTAATTCTTACATAGCCCCAAATGTAGCGTTATTCCCCATTTTTCAGATAGGGTAACTAAGTGCTGAAATTATCTTACTCAAGACCCAGAGCTTGTTAACCATCGACTTGAGGTCCCAAAGCTTGGCAGGTTTTATCTGTTGTGCTGTGATAAAACGTATTAGAAGCTTGTTTTTCAAGTTCAACACTAATTGCCAATCTCCCTTCCACTTTAGCTAATATGGACTTTTGCATACAGAGGCTGCTTCAAGCCTCTCCTTTGTCTCAGCCTTGAGGGCTGGTTCAGGCTTTGGTTTTGAATCAGTGAAGCTGAGAACGCAGTCACCACGTGCTCACACGGGCTCTGCAGCTCCTCGGGCCCAGCCCCCAGGATGGCCCCAGCCCCTTCTGCACCTCGCTGCTGAAGGACTGATGGACAGAGGACACGCCCCACGGCCTGTCAGACTCTTGCGCACTGATGCACACACCCCATCAACGAGCCAGCTCCTCTGTCATTGGCCCAGGATCTTTGAATTTAGACGCTGGGTCGGGAAAGAATGACACTCTTGCGGGAAACTGTCCTTCAGGAGAAATGATATTTTTGAGCATCTTCCCCAGGCCTGCAACATAATAGGCAGGTATTGCCCTGATGATAAATGATAGTTCCTCCAGGAAACAGTGACAGGGCCATAAAGCTGAGGATTCTCCAGCATTCTGCTTGCTCCTAGAGTCAGTAGGAATCTGGCCACAAAATCAGAGATACCTGCAAAATCAAAACTCTGCTGCAACTCAACCTGATTTTTCATTTCAGATTCCCATTGATCTCAGTTAATGGGAAATCATGTCTCAGTCATTCTTGGAGTTGTCCATCCACCCTTTATTTATTTTTATTTTTTTTAACTTTTTATTTTGTATTGGGGTATAGCTGATGAACAGTACTGGGATAATTTCAGGTGAGCAGCAAAGGGACTCAGCCATACACATACATGTATCCACTCTCTCCCTAACTCCCCTCCCATCCATGCTGCTACATGACTTTGAGCAGAGTTTCACGTGCTATACATTAGGTCCTTGTTGGTTATTTATTTCAAACATAGCAGTATGTACAGGCAACCATAAGTTTGTTCTTTAAGTCTGTGAGTCTCTTTGTTTTGTAAGTAAGTTCATTTGTATCATTTCTCTTTAGATCCCACATATAAGGGATATGATATTTCTCCTTCTCTGCCCAACTTCTTTAAATTTTTTAAATTATTATTATTATTGGCTGTGTTGGGTCTTTGTTGTGGCAATCAGCTTTTCTCCAGTTGTGGTACACGGGCTGAGTTGCCCCGATGCATATGGAATCTCAACTCCTCAACCAGGAGTCGAACACCCATCCCCAGCGTTGCAAGGGGGATTCTTAACCCCTGAACCACTAGGGCAATTCCTCCACCCTTTCTTTAAATCAACAGTTCATGAGTTGGTGAGATACTGCCCCTAGTGGGAATTTCCAGAAATTATCTCAGGGAGTCAGCAATCACGAAGAACTGGAGGTGACATTCGTCGCCCTTAGTGGTCAGAGACCAGAGGTGCCAGATGTCCCGCAATGAGCGAGACAGCCCCGTGCCATGCAGCACTGCCGGGGAGCCTGACTGAATGTTCACGAGACACTCCTAAAGGTGGAGAAGCCTGGATAATTCTCTGAGCCTAGACACTAAGTTCATTGGGCAGAGAGTTACAAAGCACTCTTCACATGGTTTTAATGCTGAGCTTTACCAGAATGTGACTATGCTGTGGGCTTCTCTGCTGGCTCAGACAGTACAGAGCCTGCCTGCAGTGCAGGAGACCCAGGTTCCACCCCTGAGTCGGGAAGAGCCCCTGGAGAAGGGAATGGCTACCCACTCCACCGTTCTTGCCTGGAGAATCCCTGCAGTCCATGCAGTCGCAAAGAGTCAAACATGACTGAGTGATTAACACTACCACTCCTACTACTAACTATGATATAAGCTGGAGGAAAAAACAAATCTATGCATTGTTCTAACCAAACCAAGACTGGTTCCACGTATCAGGAGATCTCAGTGTAAGGGCGACATTGTGAACGGCATTCAAGTCTTTGATGTAACACCTAAGCCTCGATCTGTGTTCGAGACTGTTGGGTTCAATCCTGTGTATGAGGGCAGCCATCTGACTGCTTTACATGTATTCTATCATGTCAAGCCCGGGTATCTCAATGTTGACATCCATATTTCATTATAAACAGTGTCCTCTTGTTTGTCCTTTAAAGAATCATGATTGTAGTTCATTGCGGCACTGTTTACAGTATCTCGGACATGAAGGTAATCTAGATGTCCATCGGCAGATGAATGGATAAGGAAGTTCTGGAACACATACACAATGGAATATTGCTCAGCTGTAAAAAGGAACACATTTGAGTCCGTTCTAATGAGGTGGATGAGACTGGAGTCCGCTATACCGAGTGAAGTAAGTCAGAAAGAGAGACACCGATACAGTATATTAACGCATGTATATGGAATTTAGAAAGACGGTAATGACGATCCTATAAGCAAGGCAACAAACGAGACACAGATGTAAAGAACAGACTTTTGGGCTCTGTGGGAGAAGGCGAGGGTGGGATGGTTTGAGAGAATAGCACTGAAACGTGTATATTACCATATTTTAAGCAGATGACCAGTGCAAGCTCAGTGTATGAAGCAAGGCAGTCAAAGCCGGCGCTCTGGGACAACCCAGAGGGAGGGTTCGGGAGGGCGGTGGGAGGGGGTTCGGGACGGGGGACACGTGAGCACCCGTGGGTGACTCATGTCGAGGAATGGCAGAAACCACCACAATATTGTAAAGTAATTAGCCTCTGATTACAATAAATACATTTTAAAAAAATGCTAGCTAGAACATACACTTCTGCCTCAACAATATTCATTCTAAAACTTGTAATTTAAATAAAACATTTTAATTTTTTTAAAAAGAATCATGATTGTAGATAAAGGATTTTAGGTTTGTAAAGGACTGTTTAACAGACTCTGCTGATGTTGGAGGCATCCCCAGAGCACTTATCCCCACAGAAAGACGCCCTCCGCCCCCAGCGGCCGCCCTGGGCCTCAGGCCTTCCCCCTGACCAGCGGCGCGGGCCGAGCAGACGGTGAGACCCCCGAGAGGCCCGGTTGCTGTGATGGTGACCCTCTCCATCAGGTGTCTGGAACTGGCTCCCGGCCACTCATGCCCCTGGCGGCGCCTCTGGGGATCATCACCCGTCTACACGTAAACTCGCATCTTTGTCTCAGGGTCTTCTGGGGAACCTCAACCCACACAGCCTGTTCCAACGCACTTGCTTGAAAGGGGGATTGCGTGTGACAGCGCTGGGCGCCGCCGCCCCAGGGTCTGTGAGCGTGCAATGCCGAGGGGAGACCACCGGGGCCTCGATTACCCCTCCTCAGGCAGCTCTCTCAGGACTGCGAGTCTCTCTGATTCTGGGCCAATCTTTCCTTTTTTTCCTTTGTAGTATAATCCATGTACAATATTATATAAGTTACAGGTTACAAAATGGTAATTCCAAATGTTTAAAAGTGATACTTCTTTTATAGTTACTATAGAATACTGGCTATGTTCCCTATCTGCACGATAGATCCTCCTAGCTTATTTGTACCCAGTACTTTCTACCTCTTAATCCCCATCCCCTAACCTGCCCCTCCCCATTTCCCTCTCCCCAGTGGTCACCACTTGTTTGCTCTCTGCATTTGGGTCTGTTTCTTTTGTGGTATGTTCACAAGTTCGTTGTATTTTTTTAGATTCTACTTATAAGTGATATCATGCAATATTTGAGTTTCTCTATCTGGCTTACTTTCCTTACATAATACCCTCCAAGTTCATCCATGTTGCTGCAAATGGCAGATTTTCCTTCTTTTTTAAGGCTGAATAATATTCCGTGGTATATATATATACACCAAATCTTTATCCGTTCATCTGTCGTTGGACACAAGCCACTTCCACATCCTGGGCTTTTGTAAATGATGCTGCCGTGAAGACTGGAGTGCGTGTAGGCTTCCAAGTTCGTGTTTTGTGTTTGGGGACAGACACCAGGAGTGGGGCTGCTGAGTCACACAGTCGTTCTACTCTCAGTGCCTTGGGGACCCTCTGGAATGTTCTCCGCAGTAGCTGTACCAGTTTGCATTCCCCGGCACTGAAAAACCCAGCCCTTGTAAACCAGCCTCTGGCCTCCAGGAGTTGCTGTGTCACATCCACAGCGTTAGGGCCCACCACACGACTGAGCAAAGCCGTCTAGGTGCAGGAAAAGTCACACAGATAGAAACAGCTTTTGTTTCCCACTTTGAACAGAAACATGGATTCACAGCATCCATCCTTTCATTCAACAATATTTATTGAGCACCTGCTCTGGGCCAAGCACTGGATAGACAGCGATGTACAACACTCACGAAATCATCTCCCTTATCATGTTAGGAGAGGGTGATGATAAATAAACTTGTTAACAAGTGGCTTACATTAAGTGAAAAAAATAGACAACAGTAAAACAGGACAGGGAAAGAAGGGGAGGCTACAGGTGACGGTGTGAACTTTTTTAAAGGCAGGTCAGAGAAGACCTCACGTGAGAGTGATGAACCGCAGACACTCAGCCTTAAGGTCCAGGCTTTGCCTTCTCCCTAAAACAGCAGCGAGCACGGTGTAGGCTGCAGAGGGTCCAACCCCTAGGAGGGACTTGCGCTCAGCGCGGCAAAGATCGCCATGTCCGACGGCAGAGCCCAGACTTGCAAGATCGTCTGACTTTCCAAGGAAAACTGAGGGACGTTTCACCTCCACAGAGGGCTGCCTACCAGCAGGGCAAAGTTCCTGGCAACTTTAGGATGTTCAAACTTTCTCCATAGTATTTTTCAAACAAAAGCCAGAAAGTTGTGCAGGTGGCCCGTCTCGAACATCCTGCCCAATCTCCCCTGAGTCAGCGTGCCCTGCATGCAGGATGGGGAGGGGAGGGAAGTCAGGGAGAAGACAAATCCTAAATTAGGATTATCTGCGCTCACTGGTTCTCTTCGCAGCACACCCAGAGCTTTGGAAGCATCGCCTTGCTGTGTCCCTGTTTGACAGGGAAGTTTGTGCCTTTTTTTTCCTCCAACACTTCAGGATGGCATGTTGCTGGAGACCCCAGCGGGAACGCCCCAAATGGAAAAGCCATCTTTTCTCCTGGAGCGCCAGGCTTGGCGGAGGGGCACTTCCTTGGCAGAGCTGCACCAGCATTCCCAGGACACAACTGCCAACTCTGGCAGAACTTCCAGCAGGAGCTTTACAACCAAACCACTTTCATCCAAACCACTATCTGGGCAGAAGCCTGATTACTCCCGACTCAGTTGCTATAGCGATGGCCAAGTCCTCCGTCATCCTGCCACGGCCTGGAAGGCCTTGCCTTTTAGGGACGACGTGCTCCTTGTAAAGCCTGGAGGTGCTAACGGCCTCTCTGCAGGATGTTGGCCTAGTGAGCAGAGAGGCAAGGCCGCCAAGAACAACCATGCCAGTGTGCAGACTGCCCCTGAAACCAGGGGAGGATTTGGCCCATTATCAAGGATGCCCCAACTCCAGAAAATCTTTGTCCTCGAACATTTGTGGATTCCTCTGGCTCCTGAAGAAGCCAAGGTCGGAGAATAAAGGGTGTTTTTGTGATGAAGATGATGCTTGGGCAAACTGACTGGCCTGTCTCCTGGTTCTAGAGCCTTCTCCCAAGCGGCCAGCTGACTTCACCGCAGGCTCCAGTGTGTTGCATGCATGTGAACTGGGGTGTTGACAACCGCTCACCCAGGTTGCAGGTCTGTGGCCCGTTCTTTTGGTGTGTGATCCTCACACACACACACACACACACACACACACACAGGGGTTCTATACCACCCCCTCACCCGATCACCACACCAGCTGTTTCAGAGGTCTCCCAGGGTCCACAGCTTTGCAAGCAGGGATTTCTTTTTTATTTCTTTTTTTTTTTATTTGTAGTGAATTTTGTCATACATTGGAATGAAACAGCCATGGGTTTACATGTGTTCCCCATCCAGATCCCCCCTCCCACCTCCCTCTCCACCCGCTCCCCCTAGGTTTTCCCGGTGCACCAGGTCTGAGCACTTGTCTCATGCATCCAACCTGGGCTGGTGATCTGTTTCACCCTAGATACCATACATGTTTCAATGCTGTTCTCTTGAAACATCCCACCCTCTCCTTCTCCCACAGAGTCTAAAAGACTGTTCTATAAATCTGTCTTTTTTTTTTCTGTTCTGCATATAGGGTTATCATTAACATCTTTCTAAATTCCATATATATGTGTTAGTATATTGTAATGGTCTTTATCTTTCTGGCTTACTTCACTCTGTATAATGGGCTCCAGTTTCATCCATCTCATTAGAATTGATTCAAATGAATTCTTTTTAATGGCTGAGTAATATTCCATGGTGTATATGTACCACAGCTTCCTTATCCATTCGTCTGCTGATGGGCATCTAGGTTGCTTCCATGTCCTGGCTATGATAAACAGTGCTGCGATGAACATTGGGGTGCACGTGTCTCTTTCAGATCTGGTTTCCTTGGTGTGTATGCCCAGAAGTGGGATTGCTGGGTCATATGGCAGTTCTATTTCCAGTTTTTTAAGAAATCTCCACACTGTTTTCCATAGCGGCTGTACTAGTTTGCATTCCCACCAACAGTGTAAGAGGGTTCCCTTTTCTCCACACCCTCTCCAGCATTTATTGCTTGTAGACTTTTGGATAGCAGCCATCCTGATTGGCGTGTAATGGTACCTCATTGTGGTTTTGATTTGCATTTCTCTGATAATGAGTGATGTTGAGCATCTTTTCGTGTGTTTCTTAGCCATCTGTATGTCTTCCTTGGAGAAGTGTCTGTTTAGTTCTTTGGCCCATTTTTTGATTGGGTCATTTATTTTTCTGGGGTTGAGCTGGAGGAGTTGCTTGTATATTTTTGAGATTAATCCTTTGTCTGTTGCTTCGTTTGCTATTATTTTCTCCCAATCTGAGGGCTGTCTTTTCACCTTGCTTATAGTTTCCTTTGTTGTCCAAAAGCTTTTAAGTTTCATTAGGTCCCATTTGTTTATTTTTGCTTTTGTTTCTAATATTCTGGGATGTGGGTCATAGAGGATCCTGCTGTGATTTATGTCGGAGAGTCTTTTGCCTATGTTCTCCTCTAGGAGTTTTATAGTTTCTGGTCTTACATTTAGATCTTTAATCCATTTTGAATTTATTTTTGTGTTTGGTGTTAGAAAGTGTTCTAGTTTCATTCTTTTACAAGTGGTTGACCAATTTTCCCAGCACCACTTGTTAAAGAGGCTATCTTTTTTCCATTGTATATCCTTGCCTCCTTTGTCGAAGATAAGGTGACCATATGCTTGTGGATTTATCTCTGGGCTTTCTATTCTGATCCATTGATCTATATATCTGTCTTTGTGCCAATACCATACTGTCTTGATGACTGTGGCTTTGTAGTATAGTCTGAAGTCAGGCAGGTTGATTCCTCCAGTTCCATTCTTCTTTCTCAAGATTACTTTGGCTATTCGAGGTTTTTTGTATTTCCATACAAATTGTGAAATTATTTGTTCTAGTTCTGTGAAAAATACCGTTGGTAGCTTGATAGGGATTGCATTGAATCTGTAGATTGCTTTGGGTAGTATGGCCATTTTGACAATGTTGATTCTTCCAATCCATGAACACGGTATATTTCTCCATTTGTTTGTGTCCTCTTTGGCAAGCAGGGATTTCTGTGTAGAGTAAGTCAGATGGAAACAGTGATGTCTTGGGATATGGATGAATGCCCCTTCAGCCTGGGAGTGACTGGCTAGATGCTGCATTTTGACAAACGGGCGGTGTGGTGACAAGCGGTGGTCCATGGTGATGGTACATCCTGCCTGCTGGCCCTGGCTGCCCAGCTCCATGACATCCGTCTCTCCACCGATGGCCTCGCTGCTGGGACGCCTCGTCAAAGCCACTCGTCCCCATCTCACTCCTTCTGAGCACCAGTCGGTCTCTTTTCTCTAAAGGCCTCTCCAGCTCAGATTGCAGGGACCCCTTAGAAGCCACGTCTTCTCCATCAGCTGGATCCCATGTGAGTCTGACACTCTGAGGACAGTCGCTTTGCCAAGATCAGGGCTCCCCGTTGCCTCCACCATAAAAGCCTTCCTCCTTCTTTGTTCTTTCTCGGTTCTAAATCTCGAAGATTCTTTTGCTCCATTTCTCTCACAGGAAGGGAAGGCTTAGCATTCGCATCTTCTGATAGAGCAAAGACAGGGAAAGGGGAATAAAAACTTCTAGGTGTCTGCATTAGGAGAACGTGAACTCCCGTCTCCTATCTTGGCAGGAGAAGACAGTTACTGGGGCCATTCTCCCAGAGGGTTGTCTTAGAGCAAATTACAAAAGGCAGAGGGTCTTCTGTCTACTGCAGAGGCCAAGGTTCCTGAGTTCTAGCCGATCACACCATCCACACTTTCCCTGAGGATTTTCCTGTAGAGTTGATGCACTATTGTCTGTCTGTCTGCACTTCTTTCCATCTGTCAGGAAAGTTAAGAAGCAAAACATTTAGCCAGTTTAAGAAAATAAATCCTCCAAAAAGAGTTTTGCCCATGTTTTGCATGCAAGCACATGGGTTGATTCCAAACATGATAATAAACATTTTGGTGCTAAATTTCCAACTGCCTGGGACTTAACGCAAGCCTCGCCTCTAATCACCTTTGTGGAAAATGGCTCAACCTCTGCCAGTCTGTTTTCTCATCACCAGTGCAGGCCACAGCAGGCTTGCCCTAGTCGAGCGGCTGTTACTGTGAAATGAGAGGCCGTGCCAAGGGCTTAGCAAACAGGAAGGACCTGGCAGGGTGGTGCTGTTCCGTCACCAAGTCGTGTCCAACTCCTCGCGACCCCGTGGGCTGCAGCACGCCAGGCTTCCCTGTCCATCACCAACTCCCAGAGCATGCTCAAATTCATGTCCTTTAAGTGGGTGATGCCATCCAACCATCGCATCCTCTGTCATCCCCTTCTCCTCTCGCCCTCCGTCTTTCCCAGCGTCGGGGTCTTTCCAGCAAGTCAGCTCTCCACATCAGGCGTAGCTGCTGTCGTTATGAAGATGAAGCAGGCAGCCCGGACTCTGCTCTGCTCTGTCCCAGCTTTGTCAGCAGCTTATGTTATTGCACGTTGTTTTTTTTTTAACTTTGACACTACTATTTTCATTCTAAACTTTTCCTCTCTCTTTAAAAAATTTATTTATTTTCACTGGAGAATAATTACAGTGCTGTGATGGATTCTGCCGTCCATCAGTGTGAATCCGTCACAGGCATACCTCTGTCCCCTCCGTCCCGAACCTCCCTCCCACCTCCCGTCCCCCCATCCCGTCGCGTGGTCACGGGGCACCCAAAGCTGGTGCTCAGTGACAGCTTTTTATTTTATACTAAAGTATGGCCAATTAACAACATCGCGATAGTTTCAGGTAGACGGCAGAGGGACTCAGCCATGCATACACAGGTATCCATTCTCTCCCAAACCCCCCTCCCATCCAGAATGGCACATCCTTGATAGTAATAGAACCACATGTCTCTTCAAACAATAATACACTTGCTGTTGCTGTTGTTCGGTCGCTAAGTCGTATCCGACTCTTTGTGACCCCATGGATTGTAGCCCGCCAGGCTCCCCTGTCCATGGGATTTCCCAGGTAAGGATCCAGGGGTTGCTTTCCATTTCCTCCTCCAGGGGATCTTCCCAACCCAGGGAATGAACCCGCATCTCTTGCATTGGCAGGCGGATTCTTTACCGTTGAGCCATCAAAAGTAACCTTAGGCGTCAGTATTCAATTCTAACTCTCAGTCAGGCAGTTTGCATGTGTAACTTCACTCAGGCCCGGCAATGCTTCCGTGATGTGCCGTGGGTGTCATCTCGGCTTTGCAGATGAAGGGCCCCGGCCACAGGGCTGGGTCAGGAACCTCCAGCTTTAAGTGTGGACACCAGGATCCAAACTACATGATTCCACAGCCCCTTCCCTTAACTAGCACTTGAGAGTGCCTTGCTTTTCAAATGCCAGCCAGCTCAGAATTGTGCTCATTCTGCAAGTGCTTTCTTCTAACTAATCCAAACTAGACTGCCTTTCTGTACATTTGCTTTATGTGACAATGCTGAGATGGTGAGCACTGCTGTGAAAAAAGTTACAGTTTTCCTTTCTTCTTTTTTCTCTGACAAGCTGATGACTAGAAATGAAAACCAAAGACAAATCTATTTATTTTTATAGTTTCATGAACTTCAGATATTAAAAAGTGATGAACACAGACGCAGTGTAAATTTTGCACACTTTACATGTGATGTATGTGTTTGGACTCATGCATTATTTCCCACCTGCCCTGGGACAGAAGGTCATTACAGAAGCTTGTAGAAGGCCCCCCTAAAGGATTACTGTCTGGTGGGTTTTTGGTGAGAGTTTTTTCACTCACACAGCTTTTGATTGGATATAGGGTTCTTTGGGGCTTCACAGGTTGTGCAGTGGTAAAGAATCTGCCTGCCAGTGCAGAAGATGCCAGAGATGGGGCTTCGATCCTTGGATGGGGAAGATCCCCTGGAGGAGGAAATAGCAACCCACTGCAGTATTCCTGCCTGGAGAATCCCATGGACAGAGGAGCCTCGGGGGCTACAGTCCATGGGGTCACAGAGAGTCGGACACGATGGAGCGACTGAGTCCACACACACAGGGTTCTTTTAGGGGAGGGGGAGCAGTCGAAAGCTACCGGATCTTTACACAAAATGACTGCTGCTATCCCAAACCAAAATCCCCGCAGGGGTTCAAATCCCAGGGGAACCCTACCCCCACAGTGTGATTCAAGAGTCAAACCGCAAACGGACAGGCCACAATATAAGATAAACATTCTCACCTGTCCCGAGCAACATGAGCAGAAATAAAGGTGATGTTGGAGGCTTTACAATAAGTGAAATTTAGTCAGGAGAGTGTAGTATACTTTATTTGATCCAGTTCAATACAATTTATTAGGCATCTTCTTATGCCAGGCACACTTCTAGGCATTGAAGAAGACAGAATCTTTTTTCCTCTGTAGTCCTTATCAGACTACACACACTTATCAGAGTGTGAACAAGAAAACAGGAAATAAATATATATGGACAATGTGGTAGCAGTAAGAATCCAAAAAAAGCCCAGAGAATCCAAAGGAGCCCAGAGAATGTTGCCAAGTGAGGATGGACCGTAAGGGACATTTTAGTTGAGACTCATGTGATTTGAGGAAGTGAATCTTGAAGACCTCAGGGAAAGGTGTAGCAGAGATAAGGAACAGCGGACGTACAGACTCTGAGGCAGCGATGGCCTCGTGCTTTCAGAGAACGGCAAGGAAGCCGGGGTGGGGGGCGGCAGGGGGCAGGAGATGAGGATGGAAGGAGGTGAGATTTGAGGGACACTCAGGAGCGGCGGACATGAGTGAGGTTTCACTCTGAGCTTGTGTGTTTCCCGCTTTCTTGGTGATAAAATCACCTTTTTTAAAAGGAAAAGATGGTATGGCAGTGTTCTTTTTTTCTTAAACATTCTTGGCAAAATAAAATGTGGGAAACTCTTTGTCGATTCCTTGAAATTTTTGGAAGCTGGTCTGTGAAATCTAGAAGTCTGTGCCGCCTGCTCCGGGAACATCTTGTGGCATTCTGTAGGTGGGAGCGGCCCGAGCGGGTGCCTGGACCCGGAGCCCGCCGTCTCAGACACGCGGGTGGGCATGCGGCGGGGGTGCTATTTATGGGCTTCACTTTTCTACTCCCTAAAATGAGGAGTGTTTAGAAGAATCCTGAGTCAATGAAGATACAAAGGACAGAGAAAGCAGGCAGGTGGGTAAACCAGCCAAGTGGACCCGGCCCTGGGGAATAAAGGGACCTCCTCGCTGGACCACATGGGCGTTTACAAAGGGCCAGCTCTGCTGAGCCCCGAGGTCACCACATAGGGGGGAATCCCGGGGTTACTCTCACCTCCCTGGATGTTTCAAGACAGCACAGAAATCAGGGTTTTATGTGAAATCTTTTAATAAAATAATCTTTTAAATAAATATTTTATTTATGTTTGTAAATATTAGCAACTATTTCAATTAAAAATAAAACCAAGGCACTTTCCTGGCAGTCCAGTAGTTAAGAGTCTGCCTTTCGATGCAGGGAACGTGGGCTCGATTCCTGGTCAGGGGACGAAGATCTCACGTGTGGAGAAGCAGCTCAGCCCATGTGCTGCAACTTCTGAGCAAACGTGCTGCAGCTGAGACCCACACAATAAACATTTTAAAATGCACACACACACACTCACACACACACTATGCGCGTCCACAAAACGCCCACGAGAGACGGGGTCGGCTGTTGCGTGGCCTCTCGGGGCCCTAGGGCCCTGTGATAATTTACTGCCCACTGCTTGCCTTAGAGCACAGAACGCACCCTCTCAGGTCTTGGAGGCCAGGAGGTGCAGGCTCACGGTGCGCACGGGCCCGCTTCTCCGGGGGCTCCTGGGCAGGGCGGCCCGGCCTCCTCCAGCTCCCGGCTCTGGGGGTACTGTCCAGCTGCAGCACGCCAACCTCGGCCTGCTCCCCGACACGGCCTTCTCCTCTGTGTCTCGGGGTCTCCTCATCAAGGCCACCAGGCATGAGTGTCGCCCACCCTGACCCAGGAGGACCTCTTGGGAACCTGATGACAGCTCACGGGCCCCACTTCCAAGCAAGGGCACAGTCCCAGGCCCCGCCCGTCAGGGCTCGCACGTGACCTCAGGGGGGACACAATCAAACAGATGAATATGGCTCTGTTATGAATTCTTTAAAATGGAGATTCTGGCCTAGAAATCTGAGAACTGTAATAGGATTAAAACCTACTTCTGTATATATATATGCAAGCTAGACAAACAGTACTGATGGACCTATGTGCAAGGCGGCAATAGAGACTCAGACACAGAGAAGAGACCTGGGGACACAGCAGGGGAAGCAGGCATGGGGCAGGCCAAGAGAGAAGCGCGACATGCGTCCACCCTGTGTGCGCAGCGGGCGGCCAGTGGGGAGCTCGGCTCGGCGCCGTGATGACCCAGAGGCGGGATCGCGGGGTCGTGGGAGGGAGGCCCCAGAGGGAGGGGCCATGTGGATATGTGTGCATATGGTATACACAGGCATGTGTATACATGTGGTATACATGGGCATGTGTATGCCTATGGTATACATGGTCATATGTATACATATGGTATACACAGTTATATGTATGTGTATACATATGGTATTGGAGAAGGCAATGGCACCCCACTCCAGTCCTCTTGCCTGGGAAATCCCATTGGACGGAGGAGCCTGGTGGGCTGCAGTCCACGGGGTCAAAAAGAGTTGGACACAACTGAGCAACTTTACTTTCACTTTTCACTTTCATGCATTGGAGAAGGAAATGACAACCCACTACAGTGTTCTTGCCTGGAGAATCCCAGGTTCATGGGAGCCTGGTGGGCTGCCGTCTATGGGGTTACACAGAGTTGGACACAACTGAAGCGCTTAGCAGCATACATATGGTATACACGGTCACATGTATGTGTATACATATGGTATGTGTATGGTATATACATGGTTGTATGTATGTGTGTACATGTGGTATACACAGTTATATGTATGTCTATACATATAGTATACACAGGTATATGTATATGTATACATATAACTGGTTCACATTGTTGTGCGGCAGAAACCAATACAGCATTGTAAGGCAATTATCCTCCAATCAAACAAAAATCAGCTCTGTCAAGTGGAGGGTGTCTGTCTCTCCAGGAAGTGAACATAAGTTGAAGACACTTGTAGATTTCTAAAGTGTCTTCTCCTGGCCCTGAGACCCAGGTCAAGTCGGGCACACTCAGTTCTCTGAACTGTGTTGCATGATTTTTCAGATTTCAGAGCTGCCATACAAAGTATCACATGCTAGGTGCAGAAACCACAGAAGCGTATTCTTTCACAATTCTGGAAGCTAAAAGTCTGAAGTTGAGGTGTCAGCAGGGCACGCTCCCCGGCAGGTTCTAGAGGAGGAAGCTTCCTTGCCTCTTCCTCACTTTCTGGGGGTTCCCATCTATCTTGGGGGTCCCTTGGCTTGTAACTGCATCCCTCAGCATCTCCTCCTTCTACTGGGTGGGTGCCTATGTTTTCTCCTCTTCTCTTAAGGACACCAGTCAGATGGAGTGAACTCTCATCCAGTCGTCTTGAATTTGAGAGCAACTCTATTCAGCCTGATACAGATTCTATCACCAATTCTATCCAACTGCCTGACTCTGTGAATAAAACTTTTCTGGCTTTTTTTGAGAACCATTGTTAAAATTTCTACCCAGGTACTTCCTCAAGACGCTTGTATCAACTTCCAAACATTGACACCAATTTAAAATCCAGTGTCAACTTGAAAATGCCATTAGTGGTAAAATATTTCAAGAGAAAAAAGGGCTTTATTTCCTCTGCCATTTTTAAACTTGATAGCTCCTGACTTGTAGACTTCAAGCTCCAGTAGACCCTTCTGAAAAACTACCTATAGAAATCCTGAAATAGAGCGCTCAGAGGAAGAAAACCAAACCACTTTTTCACTTTCTTTGTCCCAGTGAATAAAGAACCTGGAAGAAAAGTGTTCCAGGCCTTTCCCAATCATATTCCTTTATGGCCTTTTCTAACTCCAGATCTTTGTGAGTTTGCTTTCCATCATGTTTCTGATGAGTCCTTTTACTTTTTTGCACGACAAAACACAGCAAGCCCTAAAATATGGATGTCTTGCTCTTGGGGGAAAATGGAAAAGTTCTCAAGAAAAGAAAATGACATAAGATGAGTGAGTCCATTCTTAGCAATGGTATTCAAAAGTATGGAGATTAGATAATGATGCAATTAGAGCCCATTTCTTTGGTTTCTATAATTCCGAACATTTGCTGACTTCTTTGACTGCTTTGGTATTTATTCTTATATCATATCAATTTAAAATCACCCTGTATGCTATGTCCAAGAGGAATGACAAATTATGAAGAAAATACGTTCAGTGAAATTTTAAAAAGGACTCTCTGATTTTGACCTGAAATGTTATTATGAGGCCAACCCAATAATTCCGGTCTTCCATCATTTGTGTTCCAAGTGTTTTAGATATTCAAATTGTCTTTCTTCTTATTTCCCTAATGAGGGTTTATCTGCATCCAGTACATAACGGCCTAGAAATGGCTTTCTTCTTTTGCTTTCAGAGGAGAGGGAATGAGCCCTGTTAGGAGGGTGATGCCGTCAACTCCAGGAGAGACGATGAGGACTTAGAGCTGGGTGGAGGTCATGAGAGATAGTGGGAAATTCAGGACACATTTTCAGTTGAATCCACAGGCTTCGCTAATGGTTCCACTGATAGTGGAATCCTAAAGAAAGCAAGGACTCGAGGATGTCTCTAAGATTCTGTGAGTGAGGTTTTCATAAAGTCAGAGCCACAGATCAGTAGCATCAGGCTCCTGGAACCAGGATCTGGGTGGGGTTCAGGTGAAATGTAAGTTAGCAGTCTTCCTCGGCCAGCAGTTACCTTCACAGCAGCAATTTCAAACTGGTTTCCTATTAAAAGGAATAGATCACCTTGGATTTTATAACTGTTTCCAAACTGTGTATATACCACATAAGCTAGTTGCTGTTGCTCTTCGCTAAATTGTGTCTCTTTGCAGCCCAAGGGACTGCAGCACACCAGACTCCCCTGTCCTTCACGCTCTCCTGAAGTTTGCTCAAGTTCACGTCCACTGAGTCGGTGATGCTATCTAACCCATCTCATCCTCTGCCACCCTCTTCTTTTGGCTTCAATCTTCCCCAGCATCAGGGTCTTTTCCATTGAGTCGACTCATTGAATCAGGTGGCCAAAGTGATGGACTTTCAGTTTCAGCATCAGTCCTTCTAATGAATATTCAGGGTTGATTGCCCTTAGGATTGACTGGTTTGATTGTCTTGCTGTCCAAAGGATTCTCGAGAGTCTTCTCCAGCACCACGATTTGAAAGCATCATTTCTTCAGTGCTCACCCTTCTTTACTGTCCAGCTCTTAGATCCGTACATGACTACTGGAAAAGCCATAGCTTTGACTATATAGACTTTTGTCGGCAAAGTGATGGATGTCTCTGATTTTTCGTATGCTGTCTAGGTTTGTCATAGTTTTCCTTCCAAGGAGCAAGTGTCTTTTAATTTCATGGATTATTTTAAGTTGAAATAGAACTCCTATTTTTTAACATAGCTTTAGCCCAAGTCATAATTCATGAAAATATTGCTTTGATGGGCATGTTTTTAACTATGATTTAGGGGCATTTATTTCACTGACAGTTGTATAGGTACACACACACATGTGCATGCATGCATATACACACACATACATACACGAACCAATAAAACCCATGAGTGCAAGAATTACGACATAGGTTGATACCAACTTTTAAAAAACTGGTCCATTTTTTAAGTATTAAGAGAATAATAATAAAATGAGTTCTGGAATACAGCAAAAATACTATGAAGGTGGCCCACAAATGATCAGAGTTTGAAAAGCAGAGAATCATTTCAAACCTTACCTTCATGCATAAGAAAATGACAGGAGAATAAAATTCAAATTCAGTTAGTGAGAAATTGTTCCGATCCACAGTCTACCTACGTCTACAAATCAAGGCGACAAACTAGCGCAAAGCTCAGAGATGAAATGACAGAATCCAAGGGGTGGTATGAGCGGTACTTATTCCCCAAATGAAATAATGACTTACTAAAGGAGAGCTGAGTGAGGAAAAACATTGATAATTGTCCAATAAATCTTTCTATAACCTCCCATTAGTCATCGTAGCATTTGTCTCTTTTGAGCCTGCTAAGGAAGAGAAGTAAGACGCAGCGCACAGGAAAGCTGCTTCTGGAAACTTGCAAGGGAGCCGCTGAACTGCCTTTTCCATCTCTGCATCCTCATGGCATCAAGACCGTGAGATAAGATATTAGCCAACTGTCAATTGTCCTCTGTCCGCATGAGGACAGTTGTGAAAGACTCTCTTTCATTGAAACCATGTTTTCTGCCCTGGCCGCAGGACCTGTGTCAATGCAAGCCATCTCCTAATTACTAAAGGATCTGAGAAGTTCTGAATCTTTCCACCTTTTCCCTCCCTCTAAGACATAAACTGTGGTATCGAGTGTGAACCAGTGTTGCCCCTCTGCCTTCATTTGTTCATTTATTCTTTCATTTATTGAGCGCCTCTTATGCCAAATACTGACATGACAACGCAGCAAAAACAGAACCCTCACAGGCTTGGGTCTCACCATCCAGCAAGGGAGAAGGTGTTCATCAGTTAAATGCACGAAGAGCTGGCAGCCGGAGTTTGGTGTTATTCAGAAAGCACAAAGTGTTGTAAGAGTCTTTACTCCCTAGACTTGGGAGCCAGAGGAGACTCTCCTGGAAAAGGCAGTAGGGAGGGGAGAAGCCAGCCCAGTGGGGAAGGGCGTCAGTATGACTGCGCTTCCGGGCACGAAGCACAGATATGTTTAAAGATTGGAAATAGGGACCTCCCTGGCAGCCCAGTAGTTAGGACAGTGTGCTTCCTCTGCCGGGGCGTGAGTCCCACCCCTGGTGAGTTCCATCCCTGCAGCTGCACAGTATGGCCAAAAGAAAAAAAGTAAAGATGAGAAAGAAAGTCGCTATGGCTAATGGGCGCTCAGGGGGACCAAGTGTCCTGGGATGGTTGGCCCAACCGGGAGCTAGCTAGGTCTCACTCCCTCCCTTTCTCTCTCCCTCCCTCCTCAGCCTCCCCACATGGCTGCTTTAGCTTCCTCACACCATGGACGTGTATCAGGCTTCTTACTGGATACTGACTTTCCATGAGACCTGCAGAATTTGCAAAGCTTTTTATGACCTAGCTTGGAAGTCACTTCTGTTGCCTTCTGTGGGTCAAAGTGAGTCACAGGTCTAGGGCAGATTCAAAAACAGTGGAAATAGATTCTTTTTGATGGGAAGAATAGCAAAGAAATGTGTGACCATCTTTACTCTTCCAAAGATGCTGCAGGGCAGTTTGCTCCATCCCATCACGGTAGACTTGACGGACAACAGGACACACCTGGCCCTATGAAAACGGGCAAGGCGTCATTGCAAGTCTAGTTCACAAGTACATATTTTGACTAAGGCTTGTGGAAGTCAGGGTTTGGTTCTCACAGTACAATATTTTCTAATCCCTTTCGAGAGCATTACCTTGCTCTCTTCACCTGAGGAAAACATCTCACGTGACGGTGTAAAAAGGAACAAACCTGTGAATAAAACCCCAGTTCTAGATTTTTTTATTTGATTTATAGATTCACTGCAAGTATAATACAAATATCTAAACAGGAAAAAAAAGATTTTTTTGCCCTGAGTGTTTCCTGCAGTGATTTTGCCCTCTTCTTGCAGAATGTAGCATTTAGGGAAGACTTACATCCTCCCCTCCCTAACAGCTCTCATCCTCCTAAAAGTTCCCAGACAAAGCAGAGCTCTCTCAGCTCTCCCTTGTAGAGCCGAGGGTAGATAATAAATATTTTAGGCTTTACAGATCTCACAGCCTCCATTCCCACTATTCAACTCTGCCGTTAGAGCCACAAGTGACGCGTAAACAAGTGAGTGTGCTTGTGTGTTAATAAAACTTTATTTACAAAAACAGGCTATTGGCCAAACCCCGGGGCCACAGTTTGCCCACCTGTGGACTATATGACAGCCTCACGGACATACAGGGGAGAAGTGAAGACAGAATATCCTAAGACGAAAGGAAAGCTAGCTTCTGCGAGGTGATTGAAGGGTTAAAATCATATGCCACAACACAGAGAACCAAGATAAAGTCCCAGCCAAGGAAAGCTTCAGTCTCCCAAGCCTGAAGCTGGAAGCCAGAAGGAAGAAAGCCTCTTCCCATCCATGCTGAATTTGCACTTTTAAGTCCCACCAGGTTTTCCCCCTGTTTTAATGTAGACTCTGAGCATTCATGGGCTTCCCTGTTGGCTCAGCTGGTAAAGAATCTGCCTGCAATGTGGGAGGCCTAGGTTCGATCTCTGGGACGGAAAGATGCCCTGGAGGAGGAAATGGCAGCCCACTCCAGTGTTCTTGCCTGGGAAAGCCCATGGACAGAGGAGCCTGGTGGATTACAGTTCATGGGGTCGCAAAGTCGGACACGACTGAGCGCCCAAGCAGCAGCAGGAGCTGAACCTCCAGGACAAAAGTAAAACCGCAGATTGTGCGTTTCTCACGACAGGAGTTCAATTAATGCATCTGAAAATTAACTCAGTGCTTTCCAAAATGTAAATCGTACACCTCTGATTGGTAATAAGTGAAAATACCTGAGGTAATGAGATTAATGAACTCTTTTATTTGAACTGTCCATTTATTCATTATAAAATTTATTTTAATATGTATTTTAAAATACATAAAAATATAACTGCCACACGGAAGCTGTTACTTCACAGATGCTGCTTAGGACAAGCTAAATATTCTAATTGCATTTTTTAAGTGAGTTGATATAAAGTTGCTAAAGAAAAATAATTTGGAGATGATCAAAATACGGAAAAATTGTGAAAAAGTATTCTTTCTTGGGAAACACTGGATTCAACATTTCCTATCCTACCTTGCTTACTCAAACACCAGAATAACCACCTAGTGAAGACAGGTACCACGGAATTCTTTTTTTTTTTTTTTTTTGCTTATTGTCTGTTTTGCCTTTTTCATCTCTTTTACCTAACACAGTGCTTGCTACATAAAAGGCCGTCAATACACAGAGTGAGCAAGCAAATTAATAAAGTTGTCGTTCAAATTATTAGGTTAATTTTGAGTCATGGAAAGTAATGTGACACAGACTCAAGGATATAGAATTTCAGAGGCTCCTCAGCAGTCAGAAGTTCGTGGAGTGGAAGAGATGAGCTGGTTTAAAATCAGTCAATTAACAGTGGACAGTCTCTTGGGATGTCTTTGCCAAGAGAAGCCCAAGGGTGCCATAGATCGGTCTGTCTAATTGAAGCAATGTTTTAGGAATCAAACAGCAATTAAATGAAATGGGAAAGTTTCTAAGGGACACCTTTGACACCATGGGGGAAAAGTCAAAACAACCCCAAGAGTCTATGGGGGAAAATGGTTTTCTTCCAAGGGGCTTTCTGGTTAATAATCATCAAAGACATCTGTGATTAAAATCCTCTTCCTTCCAGAAGCTTTATGATTGTGCCATAGATTTCCCTCATGTAAGATCATACGCCAAAGCGGAAAAATCACTGAGGTGTCAAACATGTAGCAAACCATGGAAAAAGGACTTGGAAAGCGAACATGCAGCAAAAAGTTTTGGCCTGTTCAAAACTAGTCTCGAGAAACTAGTTCCCAAAAATAGCCACTATAAACTGTGCCTGTTTACCCAGCGAAAGTAATTCAGGTCATTTCAACATCAATGTCACCAGCTTCGAGGAGAGGCAAACTTGAAGGCGGAT
>CM035277.1:2315527-2441280 GCA_020226075.1 Hydropotes inermis | reverse complement strand
ATATGTGGACAGTGGGAAAGTTTCTTTAGAAGTTACGTACTATCTTATATGTGCATGTGACTGACTCTGCGACCCTACAGACTGTAGCCCCCCAGGTTCCTCCGTCCATGGGATTCTCCAGGCAAGAATACTGGAGTGGGTTGTCATTTCCTCCTCCAGGGGATCTTCCCGACCCAGGGATCCAACCTAAGTCTCCGTCTCCTGCACTGGCAGGTGGGTTCTTTACCGCTAGCTCCATAAATAAAAGTACATCTCATGCCCCCATGATATTATGAACTGTTCCTTAGAACAAGGTGAAGCTTCTTAAAGGTATGTTCATTTTTCTGAAAGGAATTTTAAGGAAACAATTGAACACAGAGATAGCTCTCAGACATGGTAAAATTCAAGAAAGTTTTTTCCCAGATTGTTGAGAGTTGTGAAGTCCTAGTCTATACAGAGCTTAGACTGTTTCTATTAATAATGGACAATGCAAAAGAGAAGTCCACATCCTTCATTTAATAAAATATAATGAAAATATTAATAGGCAGAGAGGGTGGGTATGCAGAATTCACTTTTCAAGCTTAGATCAATCCAGATTAATTATCAATTGATTGGTTTAATTGAAAAATAACCTTCATTGCTAACATTTAACTGAGCAAGCAGGTAACCTCTTTTTTGGAGATTTAAAAAGGATTATTTATGTGAAGCCTCAAGAGAGTACCAGCTGTGCACGTTTCTATTTTTTAATAATAATGACTATTATTATTATTATTCAAGTTTTATTAGGAAATCCTCTCCATCCCAAGGAAGGAGGAAATATTTATAATAAAAGAGTGATGACTATGCTGGCTTCATCAGTTCTGATTATATTTCAAGCCCATCCTATGCAGACTCTTATGTTCCCCTCTAACGCCGAGGTTGGGGATGACTGAAGATGAAGATCAGCTGAGAAAGTCTTTCACCAAATCAATTGTTTACGCCAGGCTCCTTCGGTTTCTCTGTAACTACCTTCCAAACAAAGGGAAACAGTCATGGGGTTAAAGGAACTGGAGAAAAAGGGGAAACAAATCAAAGAGTCATCCCAATGTTATCTCACCACCTGAGCCAGGGCAGCAGACGCAAGAGATGCAGGTTCCATCCCTGGGTGGGGACCATCCCCTGGAGGAGGGCATGGCAACCCACTCCAGTGTTCTTGCCTGCAGCATCCCATGGACAGAGGAGCCTGGGGGCTACAGACAGCCCACAGGGTTGCAAAGAGTCAGACAAGACTGAGCAACTGAAACAAGAACAATCCCTACTTTACCGGGCTCTCGAAAGACTGTCTATGCAAAGGCTTCGTGCCCGGATGTCGGGCATGATTCCACTTGCAGTTTGCGACCCACCTGAGTGCAGCCCTAATGCTGGTACGTGCCCTAGTCCAGTGGAGGCAGATGAATCTACATGATTTTATTTTATAACTGCCTGACTGTTCCTTACAAAAAAAAAAACAAGCACTATTCCCATTTCCTCCTAAATACCTCATTTATTTAAGCTTGCTGGTTATTTCAGTTCTGGAAGTTTACCATGGTAAATGATTAGCTGTTCCCTTAATATAATTTCAGGAGGTAACTAAAAAGCTTAGGCTTCCTGAAGAAGCCAGATCTGATATGTGCAATTTGAAGCGTTCCCAGAACGCTCTCTGGATGACGTGGGAATCCACCCGAGACTCTGCTCAGCCTTTTCGCCGTGTTGGAAACCTGAAGCGGTCAGAGCGATGCCCCTGGGAAAGCGCCTGTGACCTTGGCCAAGGGGAGGTGTGAGCGTCAACCAGGTTCCCGGAGGAGCTGTGAGACGGAGGGTTTCCTTCCAGAAATACAGGGAAATTTATGTCAGGGGCTCACTGTTGGGAGCTGTGAGTCGGTTCTTGCTTTCAGACAAATAGCAGGAAGGGATGGAAGCAGGAGAGAGGAAGACATTCGTTATAGTTGGCGAGAGGTTTGATCCACGCTGGAAACCCCGGGAGGAAGGAAAGCGAAACCGAGCCCCAGATGGATTCGTGAACAGAGCCACCCGCTTCTAGCCACAAGCGGCCGTGTTTATCCAAATCAAACTAAGATGAGAATACAGCATCTTTAACAATTGTATTTTTTTGATGGAGAGGGCGTTACACTGTCCATATCCTCTTCTTTTTCAATTTGTTTTTAATTCAAGGATAATTGCTTGACAACACTGTGTTGGTTTCCGCCATACATCACCATGAATCAGACACAGGCGTGTATGTGTCCCTTCCTCTTGAAGCTCCCTCCCCATCCCACCCCTCTAGGTTGTCAGAGAGCACCGCACACCGTCTTTCTTTACAGCCTCACTTTTTAACACCCCTGAAGCCCCGCCAGAGTAGCGGCTGTGAGCTGTGTGCTGACTTTGCCATCTCCAGCCCTGGCAACCAGTCCCAGCCTTACCGCCTCCCAGCTGTGTGACTTCAGCAAAGGAGCCTGACCCCTCTGGGCTCCTGTTCAAGATTGCAAAATGACTGCACCGCGCCTGTCTCAGCCGGCTGTAAGTCAGAACACCCCCTGCGCAGAACACAGACACAGTGACGGACCAGGTCGCCCCTGCTCTGCTCAGCATCCTCAAACCAACTTTTTAACCATAAACAGAAGTTATTATAAAATTGCAGTGAAATGGCATTTGTTACAGTTGTTTGTTTACTAAGCCGAGTCCAACTCTTTTTAGAATCTAGGGACTGTAGCCCGCCAGGCTCCTCTGTCCATGGGATTCTCCAGGCAAGAGTACTGGAGTGGGTTGCCATTTCCTTCTCCAGGGGATCTTCCCGACCCAGGGATCAAACCTGCGTCTCCTGCACTGCTAGGCAGATTTTCTTTTTTTTAATGCTGAGCCAGCAGGAAAGTCCCCAAATGACATTATATTTGCTCATATTGAAAAATAAAAAGAATCAACCACGATCTCATTATCTAGGAAAAGTATTCCATGTGCAGTAGGAATAATGTGGAAACAGCAGGCAGGAAGGAGATAACCCTTTCTGAAAAGGGGTTTTCATTGTTTTGGAATGTCACGTTACTACTTCCGAGAGTTCAGCTTCTCAAAAATGAGAAATAAAGGAAAAGTCAGAAGCTAGTACTGCACACCCAGCCTGGCTACGTAGATGGGTTCACCGTCACAAGCAGAAAAAAGCGAATTAACGTGCGGTGGAGACGCACCCCGAGGACCAGCCCTGCGCGCCTCCTGGGGGAAAGCAGGTCACAGCCCCAGCCTGGTGATGAGGGCGCCGGCTGTGCAGTGGGAGGAGGCTGTAGACACTCCCCTGGCGGGGCTGCCGCATCCTTAGCATTGCCCTCGCCCCCTCTCCCCACGGAGGCGTCTTTAAGGTCGCCAGTGGAACCGGGGCTTTTATCCGGGGTCCCCAAACAGAGTCGGGCAATAACTGGTCCACGGGGAGCTTCCTTCACGCATCCCACCAGTTTGATTTACCTCCTCCTGGGGCGCTGGGCTGGGTGCAGGGGAAAATGAGGAGGAACAATGCCCAGTCTCTGCCTGAGGCAGGAAGGAACTCAGGACTTCCGAGACTGAAAGCTGCGGAGGCTGGGAGCTAGCGGGCAAGGCAGGGGAGCGGTCCAGACAGGCAGGCGAGGAAAGCCGGGAGCACATCTCGGGCCACCACACGGCCCCGCCTGCGCGTCACAGAGGCAGCCTCGCCCTCGTCTCGTTCCGTCCCCGGCGCCCACCAGCCCCTAAGTGAGCCCGGCCTTTCGCCCTCCACATTTAGCCAGAACCCACAGCTGGGGTGAGACTCAAATGCAGTGACAAGGTGCTGTATTGATACAAGAATTGCTGCAGTATTTCTAGGCCCACCGTTTAGAAACACACGGAGAGGGGAGAAGGAAAGAGAATAAATATGGAAATCAAATGTAAAAACTTCTGGCTCTTGCAACCAGCTTCCTGGGGGAATTTTCCTCTGTGTTCTTTCCACTTCTTCCACTCAGCGGAATGACTGCTAGTCATTAAGGAAATCTGTGAGGAGCTCACGGTACGGGGATCGTACACCAAGGCTCCATCCTCATCTGCATATCCCATTTTTTGATTGGCAGCTGTACATGAAATGCCATATCAGTTGAAAGTATGTTGTGAGCTGGCACTAATGATCCCGTAGCTCCAGGGAAACCTGCCATATTGTAATTTGGCTATCAGGCATGAAAGAAATAATTCTAAGTGCCAGCAATGCAAGACTGAATAAATGTTTCACTGCTGCAGGTTGCCAAGGGTGACACTTCTGATTTAGTATAAACGAATGCCCCGTTGCCTTTGGGGTACTGAGAGTTTGCATTGTAGCTGAGCTGTGTGTATAAAACATTAGTCTAAGAAAATGGCTTCGGTGTGAGATGGGGAACAGAGGCCTGCTCCCAGAAGGCGGCGGAATGTTTACAACTAATCACTGGATGAAAGGGTTTTGCTACCTTCCATAATGACAGGCAAACAGGATTTGCTTTTCCTGAGATGGAGAATAATGGTTATGTTAACTCTGCCTCGCCTTGCCTTTTTTTTTTTTTTCTTTTTTTAATGAAATGCTCTTTTGTAAAGAAAATCACATCTGTTTCCTTTTATATATGAAAGGGATATAAATTCTTTTCTTCCTCCCTCTGTGTGAATAGCACGCTGGTGCACCTTGGAATTAAATAACCCTTTCTGATGTCATCTGGATTTCAGAGGTCGGGAAATGTGGCTGTCACCTCCTTCTTCCTGGCTTCTGACTTCACACACCCGCCTGAGCAGAGAGGGACTTTAGAAGTGAGACACGACCACGTTCACTTGCATTTTCATTAAGATCCCGATGCAAATGTCCAGCATATAGCTCCACAGGATCTCACTTTCCGTTACAAACACCCCACACATCCCCTGTATGCAATGCAGAAAGCTGCTGTCTAAGAACACTGCCTTCCTGGAAGAAACGACCCAGGAAATTTGCCCCTTCCCGGGGTCTCAGTTAACCATCCGGGTCCTGGCTTTAGAATCCCATTAAGATCTGGGTCACTTTCCCTTGATTCTGCGTGGGGATATTCTTCAGAGATGGTTTCTAGTTTGGGACTTCTTTCCTTGGCCATCCTTAAAGTACAGATTCAGGTGCCTGTTAGAACAGAACAGTGGTCACGGAAAACACCGTGATCATTTTGAAGTAAAGGCAAAAGTCATTGGGGGTGTAAATTAAATCAGGTTTGGGGGATGTTCAGACCTCTTATTCTCGATTCTCCATTTGAGAAAAAAACAGCCTGACTCTGCGCCTCTCTTATTCAAATCGTCATCATTGCACCTCGCCAGTGTCGGTGGATTTGGCAAAAGTGATAGTGAAAAGCTAAGAGCACATGAAAAGGTAAAATGAAGAGTATGCAAATAACCATCTCTACCAAACCACGTGAGAAGACTCGCTTCATACCAGTCCTGTGAGCAGTTCCACTGTTGCCATCCTGCCACTTCTAGAACATTGCAAAGACTCGATAATAACACACAAATACTTGGTGGGCATGTCCTATGTGTTGAAGAAGAAGGTATATGCTTTTAATACACTACACAGATCCCATCAGATATAACATCTTACAGTGTTCCTATTCAGTAGGAGAAGAACTTTAAAACTGGAAATAGGATACAGGAGACGGTAATTAAAACTCATATTTTTCAGTGCCTTATTTGACATGCAAATTATTGGGCATTTGCTCTGCAGCAGACTTTCAGGAGACAAAAATAAATGAGGCAGGGCCTGTGTCTTGAAGTTGCCCATAGTCCAGTGGGAAATGGCATTCACCAAAACACACACACAACAAAATCTACCATGATGACACAGGCACTTAAAGGGTTGTGAGAAGAGTGGGTCACGAGCCCAACTGCGGTCACACACAAAAAAAATGCCGGTTTGGAAACACACACAGCGGATGCCTGTGCTCTTCTCCAGAACTTTCAAAGAACAGTGTAGGGAAAAAAACAGTTTTCTTTTCTTTAATTTTGTATCTACTTGAGGTGATGGACATTCACTAAACTTACTGTGATGATCGCGTGTGTGAGTCAAATCAAGGTGCGGCCCACCCTCAGTGTACACAGTTGTGGTGGTCTAGTCGCTAAGTCATGCCCAACTCTTTGTGACCCCACGAACTGTAGCCCACCAGGCTACTCGTCCATTGGAGTCTCCAGGTAAGAGTGCTGGAGTGGGACGCCATGCCCTCCTCCAGGGGATCCTTCTGACCCAGGGATCAAACCGACGTCTCTTGCATCTCCTGCGTGGTTAGGCAGATTCTTTACCACTGAGCCGCCAGAGAAGCCCCAGCTTACACAGTGTGAATATGTCAATTATATCTCAGTAAACCTGGGAGGAGGGAAAAAAGGGACCTTAGCTTTAGATTTAAATTCAGACAGCCTCAGTGTGTGCCTTTGTGCCTGGCTCTATGTTTAGGTAATTTTCACATATATTATCTAGTTTGATTCCTTCAATGGTAAGTTTGTCAGTGATATTAAAATTATGGAGGTTCAGTGTTAAAACAAAATGAAGTAAACTCTGCAGACAAGTAGGGACATACTGTTCCCCACTCGTGTTCAGAGATTTTCTAAATATACAAATGTTTGAAGCCCAGACATTGCATATAGAGTGTCCTAGTATTCCTTCCTTCAGTGTAACTCAGTACTTCTTAAACATTAGTGGTTATAAAAAGTGACTAAACAGAGCTGACTCAACAAAACCACTCATACTATATTTTAGACAAATTAAAGGAATTCCCCAAGGGTAAGTTTTTCTATATACTTTTTGCTATAAATTGACTTAAAGACCAACTCCTCTGTGATAATCTCCCTACTGCCTGAGGAAAGGGCCATGAGAGCCCAGAGGAAACTAAATCTAATTCCATGTTAGGTCTAGAGTAGGGATAGTCATGGAAGACTTCATGGAGGAGGTGACTTTCCAGAATGGATAAATTAGGAGAGAGAATTCCAGGCAGAGGGGCCAGGACAAGCAAATGCCAGGAGGTGGCGGAGCAGGCATGCTTTGGATTGAAAGGCTGGAGGCAAAGTAGTGAGAGAGAGGGAGCTGGAAAGGTAGACAGATGGCCATGCTCTGCCGTTTGGTACATTATGGGGTTGGCTCCTCGCTAGCTTTTTTTAAAAAGTTAATGTCTCTATTTTTGGCTGCCCTGGGTCTTCACTGCTGCCCGAGGGCTTTCTCCAGTTGCCGTGAGCACCGGCCACTCACTGAGGGGGCTCCTCCTGTCGCAGAGCAGCCAGGCACGCAGGCTTCAGTAGTGCCCCGCATGGAGTTAGCAGCTTCAGTGAGCGACTCCAGGGGGTGTGGGCTCTGGCGGCTCTGGCGTGCAGGCTTCGTGGCCGGCGCCACGTGGGACCCTTCCAGACCAGGGAGCGAAGCCGCGTCTGCCGCACTCGCGGGAGGATTGTTATCCACTGCAGCACCAGGGAAGTCCTCTACTGGCTTGTTTCAAAATCTCTAGACCTGTGGGTTTTCATCTGGGGTGAGCTGACCCCCAGAGGAGACTCGACAATGTCAAGAGATACTTTATTGTCAAAATCAAGACAGGCAGTATTGGTACTAGTGATTAGAGGTCAGGGCTGCTACTAAGCATCCAAGATGCACAGGGCAGGCCCCCACGACAAAGAGTTATCTGACCTGAAATGCCACAGTGCTAAGGCTTCAAAGGTGACTCAGTGGTAAAGAACCCACGTGCCGATGCAGGAGACCCGGGTTCAGTCCCTGGGTCGGGAAGATCCCCTGGAGAAGGAAGTGGCAACCCACTCCAGGATTCCTGCCTGGGAAGTCCCATGGACAGAGGAGTCTGGTGGGCTACAGTCCAAGAGTCAGACACGACTGAGCAACTAAACAGCAAAGACTGGAAAAGGCTGTGGTGGACCACTTGCTGCTTGCATTCAGATTGTTCTGGAGTCTTGGAGGTAGATGAAAAGCTGATTTAAACTTTGTACCTTGGAACAAGGATTTCTCAGGACAAATATTTATTTGGAATTCCTGTTTCCTTTTGAGCTGGGTATGGGGAGTAGGCAGGGGAGAGAGTGACTTTAGAGAGAAATATTAACCTTGCAAATGTGCACATTTTCAATTCACATCCTAGTGACAGGCTACAACTTGTAATCAGTATAAAATGATTTTCCGGGAGACTAAATGCTTATTTTCACTGTCTTGATGTTGGCACTGGATTACTTGGTATTAATCCCAGGGTGACACCGTCACATTTGGAAGCCGCAAGATTTATTCGGATGTCTTGTGGGGCCAGGGGCAGCCTTCAGTTTCCATCCTTGATCTTGGAGAGTTTAAATAGAGCTGTTTTTCTCTATACACCAGTGGTGTGAAAAGGAAGTTATCCACCCAGGACAAATTCCAAGAGCCGGGCAAAGATGAGAGAAGGGAGGCGGGGATGTCAGCGCCATATTTGTTAACCAGCCTGTGCTCAGCAGCCAACAACACGCACTTATTAAATGCCAACTGTGTACTTCTCACTTGGCACAAGATCCGGGAGCCGTCCCACAGGCTTTGGTGAACACTATTCCAGCATTTTCTTCCAAGTGGACCCACACTATGAGGCTAGGCTTGGTATAACTGTGTTGACTGAATTTCCCATTGTTAGCTCTTATCCAAAGCTTTTATCTAGAGCAGAGGCCAGCAAACTTTTCCTTTAAGGGCCAAATAGTAAATATTTTTCGCTTGCTAGCCATATGGCTTCTTTTGCAACTAGTCAGCTCTGACATAGTGTGAAAGCAGCCGTAGATGATGTGTAAACAAATGAGCATATTTGTTTCCAATCAATATGCTGTGTGCCAATAAAGCTTTATTTACAAATTAGGCAGCAGGGCCGGATTTGTCCTGGAGACTATAATTTACCAGCCTCTGATGGAAAGTGCCCAGTATCATATTTTTAAAGAAGTTGCCTTTCAAATATTTCAGCGATCCTATTAAAAATCATATACATTTTCTTATGTTTCGACTCAATAATTTCACATCTCAGAATCCAGTCCTAAGAATATTTTTGGATTTTTACATATAAGTTTTTGTACAAAGATGTTCATGCTGGTCTCACTTGAAATAATAAAAACAAGGAAGCCATTTTGTTGATCAACAAGAGGGCATCGGAGAAATCTTGTTCCATTGTAAAACAATGGAATTTGGGGCAGTCTTTGAAAATGATCATTCTGAAAAGTCTTAATGATGTGTAAGATATGAAGTCGAGAAAAAGTGAGATAGAAACTGTACACAGAGTTTCATCCCAATTAAGTTTAAATCTGCATATTCATAGAAGAAGACTAGAAGGAAAAACACCAAATTGTTAAGTACACTTATCTCTGAATGGTGAGCTTATGGGGTGATTTTTCTTAAAATTAATCCCAGCATGGAGTTAATAAGAGGGTGTGTACTTCCACCCAACAGATTTAGCTTTGCTATTTCACTGCCTTGGGCAGATGACCTTTACAAGGTTACTTCAGTGCTCTGAGCCTCATTTTACTTCTTTTTAAAACACATGTAGCTTCTAACTTGCCAGATTGTTGTGAAGCTAAATAATGTTATATATATAAAATGCCCAGCAGAGTGCTTGTAACATAGTACATACCCAACAAATGGTAGCTGTTAATATCACTATTCTTTGTTCTGAGCAGTTTTGTATTTGCTTGTGGTGATATTACACTAATCTATACAAGGGGTCAAATTTCCCAGAACTACACGCGCACACACAAATCTAAAACCATCAGAACTAAGGTGTGTAGCCTATTTCACAATATCGCACCCATTTTGATATCCTGGCTTTGACATAGCACTGCAGCTATAAGATTGATGACACCATTAGGGGAAACTGGGGGATGAATAAACGGAGCTCCTTCTTTGCAACTTACTGTGAATCCATAATTGTTTTAAATTTTAAAACTTTACAAGTTCCAGCTGCTTCCATAATTCACATTTGTTCTCCTTTATAAGAGGTAAACCTGAGGTTCTCAAATACTGCTCTTCTTTGGGTCAATCAGAAAGTGAGTGGAGGGGATCGCCCTGGTAGTCCAGTGGTTAGGACTCAATGTGCCTCTGCAGGGGCCAAGGAGCAGATCCCTGGTCCGAGAACTAAGCCATGTGATACAGCCAAAAAAAAACACAGAAAATCAGCAGGGGAAAAAAATCAACTCACCAAACACCCAGGACTCTTCCAAGGTGTTGGCCAGACCTCACAAGTTGTCCAGTGTTTCATGGGTTAATGTTCCCTCAACAAGGAACGTGGCCTCTGATGTTTACAGGGAAACTGCTGTCCTTCATATTCTTATTAGTTTTATTATTTTCACATGAACTATTAAAACTGAAAGTTAGTTTTATATAAATAGAGACAACTGGCTTAGAGTTGGTAGTTACAGCTAGCCTTGCCAAAAACTCAAGTCATTGATTCAATAAATATTTGTTGAATGTCCACTGTGTGCAGGCAGCATTCTAGGTGCTGGAGATGTGCTAGTGAACTAGACTGAACCAGTTTCCATTCTTGAGGGACGTGGTTTGGGTCAAAAAGCAATTGGTTACAACCTGAGCTCTCCCACTTGCTTGCCGTGTGCCTTAAAAAGCTACTTAGGGGACTTCCCTGGTGGTCCAGTGGTTAAGAATCATCCTTCCAAAGCAGGGAATGTTGATTCAATCCTGGTTGCAGAACTAAGATCCTACATGCCATGGGGCATCTAAGCCTTCTGCACAAAACTACAGAAAGACTGAACACTGCAATGAAAACCCAGTTCAGCAAAAAATTAAAATTAAAAAAAAAGCTACTTAGGTGTTACCTCCTCTATGAAATAGGCTTTTGGCCCTGTATCATGATGACCAACACATACTCCCTAACTCCACCTCTGGTATCCAAGGCAGACATCACTAATCAATCGCACTGTTCTTTCCCTCTGAGCTTCAGGGAAGAGAGACTCTGGGATCCTTCAGAACAGACTGGCACTATTGGCATCTGAGGGTTGGACTGCACGCTGTAGGATGTCAGGTCTCCTCCACCTAGATGCCTGTGGCACACGCTGCCCCCGAGCCTGTAGGGCTTCCCAGGTAACGCAGCAGTCAAGATTCCGCCTGCCAATGCAGGAGACCCGGGTCCCATCCCCGGGCCGGGAAGATCCCCTGGAGGAGGAGAGGGCAAGCCACTCCAGTATCTTGCCTGGGAAATGCCAAGGACAGAGGAGCCTGGCGGGCTACAGTCCGTGGGGCTGCCAAAGAGTCAGACACGACTTAGTGACTGAACAGCAATGCCTGCTATGGCAGCCGTAACTGTCTCCAGGCGCCGCCTGGATAGGAAATCACCCCGGCTGAAAATGACTCTCTGCACACACCACTGCTTAGAGCTAACGGAAGTTGTTTGCCGTCTCAGGACCAGTTCATTTCTTCAGACTTCTTCTGATCCTTGCCTGCAGTGCAGGAGACCCAGGTTCGGTCCCTGGGTCGGGAAGATCCCCTGGAGAAGGGAATGGCAACCCACTCCAGTATTCTTGCCTGGAGAATCCCATGGACAGAGGAGCCTGGTGGGTTACAGTTCAGGTATCGCAAAGAGTTGGACACAACTCAGGGATTACACTTACTTTAGATTCCACGATTCCATCAGTTTAGAAACGGGAACCTCGTTGCTCTTTTTCAATAATCTAGAGGAAACAAAATTTTCTGATAAGGACACTGAGGCACAGAGAGGTTAAGTAACTCACCCAGGCAAAGTTGAGATGCAAACCGACAGCCTGAGCTCACGCGCCCTGCCCGGCGTGGGTCCATCGCAGACGACGTAACCTGAAGATGCGGGCAGTCCATCGGGCGTTCAGGAGCGTGCACTCACCAGGAAGGATGTGCCTCCAAGACGTGGACAAATGAGCACTTTTCACTAAAGAAACCAATCAGGAGTAGAGCCTCACCGATAACATGAATAAAAACCCAAATTCTGCATTCAGGAAGCTTCCTAGAGTATGTGTGTGTTGAGAGATTGGGGCGAATACATACATAAATTCTAGTGCAGACATCAGCTCATTAAGGTCGGGCCAGCTTTGACCCGGGCGTTGTACTCGGGAGAAATGCCCATCCATCACATAAAGATATTTGTAAAACAATATAAATCCTACTGCAGCCTCTCCCCAAATGCCAAAGGCATGAGAACATCCATTCATTACAAACTACGTTTTGATTCTTTCTATTCATCCACTTCCCCCAGAGCTCCACTTTGCGTGAAATACCAATGGTCCCTAGCAGCTCACCAAAAAAGTGCTCCAAAACCGCCTCCATCTCCAGCCTCCTGGGGTCTGTTTCTTTTTGCCACTTCCTCACCTTCAGGTCGCCTTTCCACATGAAACTTCTCTGCTTTTTTATTGCAAGTGAATCAATATAGCATTGGCTTCTTTTACTATTCCCTTCACCCGTTTTCCAGACTTCCCTGGAGGTCCAGTGGCTAAGACTCCACACTCCCCATACAGGGGGCACAGGTTCGATCCCTGGTCAGGGAACTAAGATCCCACATGCCACAGGGCACAGCCAAAAAAAAAAAAAAAATAGGCTTAGTAATGGACAAGACCGAGAAGCCTGCAAGTAGAACAAAGTTCTCTTAACACAGAGAAGGTAAGCGGCTTTAACTTCTGTTGTGGGGAAGGAGAGTTTGGTCCTGTATGATAGCAAGTGAATGGTTATAAAGAATACACCCAGACAGCATTCAACCAGATTTAGTGAAATAATATCTGCCAAAGCACTTCAAAAAGTGCAAAGCACAATATTAATATACGGCATTGGAGAAGCAGTTCCTAGAATAAGAAAAATGTGATTTTTCGATGAATCTTGAAGAATTGATGGACTCTGGACCTGTCGAAGGAGAGGTGATGAGTGTGTAAAAGAGAAGCAGGTCCAGCTGGCAGCAGCAGCAATGATTCTGTGCAAGAAATGGTTGGGTGTGTTCAGAGAGCCCAGATCAGTCTTTAAACTCAAGCTTCTTAAGTTTATTTCCTGTCTGGGGCATTCTGTGACACGTTTCCAAATGGAAAACTCATTCCCGGTTGAGCTGGCCAAATATCTTGAATAAATAATGCAGAAATGATTAAGACATTTTCCAGAGGACCCCAACATCTCCTGCCTTGACAACGGGGCTGGATTTGACATCAGCTAACTCAGGAGGTTAAAAATAAAATCTGTGGCCAATTCAAGCTTCCCTTCCAACGGTTCTTCAATAATCTAAGGCTGAGAGACAATACGGAGCGAGCTTCTTCCGACCATCTTCACATCATTCATTAGGCTGTGAGCGCGGCCAAGGGGATCTCACTGTCCTGGACAGTGTGAGCAGGAAGGAACCTGGAAACAATGATGACGTCATTGGCCCAGCTACGGATGTTAGCAGAAGAGGGTGCTTTTACTTTCTTTATTTTCTTTTGTGGCCGCGCCACACGGCATACAGGATCCTGCTTCCGCCACCAGGGATCGATCCTGTGCCCCCTGCAGTGGAGGTGCAGAGTCTGAACCACTGGACCTCCAAGGAAGTCCCAGAGAGGAGGCTTTTAAAAAAGGACAGTTTCCAATAACATGCTAGATGACTCTGGGTTCATCAGAGGGGCACGTGTTAAGCAGTGTTAAGGATCTTAAGGGGAAAAAAGCAAAAATATCAGCTCACATGTAAACAGTGTTTCCTGTTCCCCAGCTACCTCCCTGTTTCCCCTGCTCATTTCTTCCTGACAAGGACCCTAAACGACGCGGGCATCTAACTCCACGGTACAGACGAAGGAACTGAAGTGGAGGAAGTCAGGTCATCTGCCCAAGGTCACACAGCAAAAGAAAAGTCAGTGTGTGTGTGCTAAGAAGCCCCCAGAGACAGTGATCAGGAGAGGATATTGGGGAAACCCCTGTGCCCCCAAGACCCTAAAAAACACAGAAGCTGGAGCAACACCACCACATCATACCCCGGAAGACTGGTTGTCTCATAACAAAAGGAGGAAAACCAGGGCCTGAAAAGGCGCTCTCACTCCCAGGAATCAGTCCGTCTTCTGGGCACGAGTTTTCTCATTTGTACAATGGGTGTCAAACTCTCTACTTCCCAAATGACAGATGATCTGGGGAAGCTCTTCCGAAAGTAATTGCATGGTTAATCCATAAATACACAAATATGAAAGTGTTAGTCGCTCAGTCGTGTCCGACTCTTTGAGACCCCATAGACTGTTCCCTGCCAGGCTCCTCTGTCCATGGGATTCTCCAGGCAGGAATACTGGAGTGGACTGCCATTTCCTCCTCCAGGGGACCTTCCTGACCCAGGGATCAAACCCAAGACTCCTGCGTTGTGGGCAGATTCTTTACAGTCTGAGCCACCAGGGAAGCCCATACACACACACACACATACACACACACACACTCTTATATGTGTGTGTGTGTGTTACAATTAGGAGTATCTGAAGTCAGACAAATTGACTTGAATCACCACTACCAATTTTTTTTTTATCTCTCCATATACCTTTTTATTTTTTTCATTTATTTTTATTAGTTGGAGGCTAATTACTTTACAGTATTGTAGTGGGTTTTGTCATACATTGTCATGAATCACCCATGGATTTACATGTATTCCCCGTCCCGATCCCCCCTCCCACCTCCCTCTCCGCCCAATCCCTCTGGGTCTTCCCAGTGCACCAGGCCCGAGCACTTGTCTCATGCATCCAACCTGGGCTGGTGATCTGTTTCAACCTAGATAATATACATGTTTCGATCCACTACCGATTATTATGAGACTTGCTGTTGTTCAGTTGCTAAGTCATGTAGGACTCTTTTTGACACGATGGACGGTAGCCCACCAGGCTCTTCTGTCCATGGGATTTCCCGGGCAAGAATACTAGAGTGGCTTGCTATTTCCTTCTCCAGGGGAATCTTTCCACCCCAGGGATTGAACCCACATCTCCTGCATGGGCAGGCAGATTCTTTACCACTGAGCAACCAGGGAAACTCATTGCGAGTCTCATCCACGGACAATGTAGATCCCTCCCTTGTTGTCAGTTTTTTTACCTGTAAAATGAGAAAGAGAATCAAAACTATCTCATGGGCTTCTGGTGAAGATTAAATAATATTAATGCATACAAGTGTGACATCCTTTGCACTATGCTTCGCACATAATAAATGCTCAATAAGTGTTAAATAATAATAATAACAGTAAAGAAATCATAGCTACAGCATGTATTTAGCTGTGTTTAATTACAAGATTGCAGTAGCTGTTCTGATGAAGCGGAGCATGGTAACTTGGGTAAGGAATAAAATAAATATGCAAACGACAGAACTTTAACCTAATAACGTGACCACTCCCAAAGTTTAGCATATTACTGGAAATCGCTAATGGAGCACTGCCCATTATTCATGATCCGAGCAGTGAGGAATCATGCATAATGGAACAGAGCCCCTGCTAACAGCAGAGTCACGCACGATAATTTAAACTTGTTTGTATGGAAATACAGGACAATCTTTGAAGTGAGCCTTAATGAGATTCTGCTTGATCTGCGGTGTATCCTGGGAGAAGGAGTTCAGTTTTTCCTCCAGCATCCGGCTCTTGGTGGTGGTGTGTAGGAAAGAAAGGGCGGGCTTGAATTATGAATGGCCCTTCATGTCTTTGTGGCAGCAGGTGGGAAGCGGGGGGCGCTTATCCGGGGGCACAGGGTGTGGGAGGAGACAGAGAGAGAGGCCCAGTTCTTGTCCAAGGTGGCTTCTGAGTCAGAGACGTTCGGAAGGGCTTGGTGGACTGGAGTCTCAGCCGTCATCCGTCCTGGGAAGGAGCGCGTTACAGGCCCCGGGGGATCAAAATGAGCTTGGGGTCCTGGGGGGAGATGCTGCCGTGTTAACGCGGCCCCTGCCCCTTGGCAACCCGGCCGGTGTGCCGGAGGAGACGGCCGACAGTGGGCACCGCCCAGGGGCTGCTGAGCGGGGCGCCTCCAGGGTCTGAGGAGGCCCAGTGTTTGGTCAACTGGGCCTGACCGTCAGAGGCTCCCAGGAAGCGCGTCTGTGTTTGCTGACTGTCAGCTGAAGAGTTCCTGAAATGGGTGATTTGGGAAAAGCGCGATTCAAGCGGGGGTGGGCTCTGCCCACCCTGGAGGGCCGCGGGCAGGCCGGCCTGTCCCCTGTTCCTCCAGCACCGACTTAGAACCTGGTCGTGTCTGCAGCCCTTCAGGCCGCACTTACTGTGGCCACGCGTCTGAGGCCAGGGGAGCTTGTGGCATCCCTTCCGCGGCCTCCACATAGTCACAGCGCAGCTGTCTCTGTGCCGCGGTCCTCTCTTGAGACCTCAACCGATCCTCAGTCCAGCCCCATAAGGAAAAAGGCATTTTTAGTCCCGTTTTGCAGATGAGAAAACTGAGGCCCGTGAGTTTCTCACCCAAGAGCTCAAGCCAGGAAGCGATGGGAACTGGGATGTCGGGGCTCTGTTTATTATTGGAACACGGTTGCTTGGCAGCGTTGTGCTGATGTCTGCTGCACAGCGTAGGGGGCCACCTGGGCTTGCACGTGTCTCCCCTCCCTCGGGGGCCTCCCCGCCCCCCACCCCTCCCGGTCATCCCAGAGCCCCGGGCGGGCTCCCAGTGCTGCGGACACCCCTCAGCAGCTGGCGTCTCACAGCGGACGGCGTGCGCGCGACGCTACCCTCCCCGTCCATCCCCCCACCCCGTCCCCCATGTCCACAAGTCCATCCCCTACACCCGCATCTCCACTCCTTCCCGGCAGTAGGCTCATCAGGACCATTTCTCTAGATCCCATATATTTATAACTGTGTTAATGTCCAATATTTGTTTTTCACTTCCTGACTTCCCTTAGCATAACAGGCTCTAAGTTCATCCGCCTCCCTGGAACTGACTCAAATTCATTTCTTTCTATGACTGAGTAATATTCCACTGTCTATATGTACCACATCTTCTTTATTAATTCTTAAAACTCTTTTTCCCATTTTGCCAATGAAGCTACTGAACTACCTATGGACTGAGTCATCAGACCAAAAGCAGGCGTCTGGTGACCGCGTTCGGGGACACAGCCCTGTGTCACTCACATGATGTGAGCACGTTTCCCTGCACGCGTCGGATGTTGTGCTCCGCTTGGGAGCCCAGCAGGGAGCAAGACACAGCCGGTGTCCTCCCCTGGGGAGCCGACATTCCAGAGGGGTGTGTGTGCTGAGTCACTTCAGTCGCGTCTGACTCTCTGCAACCCTATGACTGCAGCCTGCCAGGCTCCTCCGTCCATGGGATTTCCCAGCAAGGACACTGGAGTGGGTCACCAAGCCCTCCTCCAGGGGGTCTTCCCAACCCAGAGACTGAACTCATGTCTCTTATGTTTCCTGCATTGGCAGGTGCCACCTGGGAAGCTCCTCTTCTGGGGAGAGACTGGCAATGAATAAATAAGCATCTGCCACAATATATGAAGGAGAAAATCAGGCAGAAGGAACTAGGAAGTCAAAGATATGGGAGTTTGGTGGCTGTTTAAATGGGACCGCTAATGAAGGCTGCCAGAGGATCCCTGGACTGATATTTGGTCTGAGACCTGATAAACAAGGGAAAGGAGAGGAATTCATCTCAGAGAATGGGACTGTCACATGCAAAGGCCCTGGGGCAGGAATGTGTTAGGATCATTAACATCAAGAAAACCCTTCTGCCCCGAGTGCATTAGAGGAAGTGAGTGAGTTAGAAGGGTGAATCACGCAGGGGCATATCCAGCTGAACAGAATCTGTATCCTGTTCCTCTGCCCACCACACTGTTCTTCCCTCCAAAGCTGCAAAATATCAAATTCCTTCCTGATATCCACTTTGCCTGAGGCTCCTCCCCTCTCCCAGTTTCCTCGATTCCTCCTTCCTTTATGTTTAGATGATTCCCAGTGTAGAGGCTCTGGGATCCATCCTCTCTCTCTTCTTTGACATTTTTGTTTATACTTTACCCATCACTTTTTTTTTTTTTTAGCTACCCTGGGTCTTGGTTGCAGCACACGAGCTTCTCTACTTGTGGTGTGTGGGCTTAGCTGAGGCCTGTGGGATCCTAGCTCCCCAGCCAGGGATCAAACACCAGCCCCCTGCATTGGAGGCACAGAGTTATAAGGCTCTGGACCACCAAGAAAGTCCCCCTGGGGTCCATTCTCTTTTTAAATGTCCACCAAGAGATGAGGAACAGAGAAGACCTCTCTGAGAAGCATCTGTGAGAGGTACATTTTCATATTCACTGAGGTCTTCACTGACAGAGACACCAATCTGGGTGTGCATGGGGTGAGACTATCACATAAAAGTGGCATCATGTGCCTGAGCCCACCGAAGCTTCCATCTCTAGGGATGTAGAGTTAGGATGCATTTGCACCCTTTTTTTTAGTTTTATCAGAATATAGTTGATCCCTGGGTTGGGAAGGCCCTCCCACCCCGAAAGAAGCGACTGGCAAACCATTCCAGTATTCTTGGGGCTTCCCTGGTGGCTCAGATAGTAAAGAATCTGCCTGCAATGTGGGAGACCCAGATCCCATCCCTGGGTTGGGAAGATCCCCTGGAGAAGAAATGGCACCCCACTCCAGTGTTGTTGCCGGGAAATCCACGGACAGAGGAGCCTGGTGGGCTGCAGTCCACGGGGTCACAAAAGAGTCAGACACGCTTAGCAACTAAACCACCACCACCACCACCACCACCAATTTTTAAAAGATGGGTTGGTACTTTTACTATTGAAGCAAAGTCGCTACAGGGGATGCTCATTCAGGCTTGAGTCCAGGCTTTCCAGCCGAAGGTCTGAGACTCAGGCTGCTCGCGGCTCTCCGCCCCCTCTCAGAACAATCACCCCAGACTAAGTCCGCCACTTCCTTCTGCTGAGTAGATGCATTCTTTTTGCATTTGATTACTAACCACAGCCATGAGCCAAAAAATTATAATTAAATAAAATAAACAGGTCATGGGATGAGTCTTGGAGGAAAAGGTTGTCTTTTAATACTCAAAATCTTTATTCATTTCATCTCATCTTTATGCTAAGATGCTGAGAGAACCAGATTTTTAGAACAAGTCTTCTCTTTGAGCTCAGAAAAAAAAAACACATTCCTCCATTTAATCTGGCCCTGGCTCCGTGTCTTCTCAATGACAAATTTAAGCTAACTACCCCAGTATCATGGGGCTTGCCTTTTTTTTTCTTTCCTTTTTGAAAGAGCAGTACTGGAATTTCATCATACTGAATATAAACGGGAAAAAGTACATGGTAGAATAAAACTTAAAATGCTTTTATGGAATTTTCATTATAAGGCTGTCTGTAATGGAGTTGACCTCATATTCACCTAAGATTTCTCTGGCTCCGAGTTCAGATTTCATGCCAATTAACATGTTAATGACATATATCATTTAAAGAGCCCATCATAACTTTTATCACATCATGTTACATCTATTTCCTTGTAATTAAATCAGAATTACAGGGTGTAATTACTTTTCTTTTCCTGAATACCCATTCCTTTTCAGACATTTAAGTGCAAGTACAAGTACTAAAAGACACTTGGAAGTAACAACCTCGTGAAAATATTATCAATTAATGAAAGTGTTGGGTTTCTCCTCCTACCCGGTTTCTTTTTGACAAATTCCTTTCTCCCCCTGTGCTTTGGATGACATGGAATGATTGGTCGTATCCAGTCAAATGCTTCACAAGTTTTTTAAATCCTCAAGGCCCTAGTCTTCATTAATATGCAACATTCTCACACATAAATATAATTACATACAATTATTAGCAGAAAAGGATCAGATAAGGTTTATTAAGGAAATATCCTATAATCACCCAAGTCCAAGACTTCCTTTTACATGTTAATCCAACCAATGGTTGGAATCTGTAATCACTCCACCTGCAAAACAACTACAGACTTTGATTACACTTTAGGAACCTGAGATTTCAGGGCAGGACTGGAAAAGGGGTACACCTCTGTTTAAAAGACCTAACCAGGACAATTCTAGAAAGACAAAACACAATGGCCCAGATCTGGCCACTTCTGGTCTTTCAAACCCTTCCAAATATCAAACTGAAAATTTAAATTTATCATACTCACGTCATACAGCAAAAACTCGCACAACATTGTAAAGCGATTCTCCTCCAATTTAAAAAATAAAAATTTTCAGGGACTTCACTACTGGTCCAGTGGTTAAGACTCTGCGCTCCCAATGGAGGGGGCATGGGTTTGATCCCTGATTCGGGAACTAAGGTCCCACATGCTACATGTCCAATAAATAAATAAAATAAAAAATAAAATTTTTTAAGTGACATCATACTTAATTTTTAGGTCTCATAACTTCAAAGGATAGCTAAGAAATGCATGTAATTTACAGGCACATGGTCTTCCATAAGGATCTGTAAGAATCTGTGGGTAGAGCTTCCAAGGGCTAACATATATGATTTGAGGAACTGGGCAATGAAAGGCGAGTGGAAAATGACTCCTTTGTGGTCAGGGTGTTCTACGTGTGTAGATCCATCATTCACTTGACAAGTACTAACTGAGCATCTATAGTGTGCTATGTTCTGTCCTAGGCATCAATGAATAAGATGGTCAAGGTCACTGCTACCCAGGTGCCAACATCCTAGGGAAGGAGAACAGACCATAAACTAGAAAACAACACAGTGAATTAAACAGAATTACAGCTAGTGATAGGAGCCAAAAGGAAAAGATAACGCAACAAGGGGATGTGATAAAAAGTGGCGGTCACTGGGGTGGATGATTTTATTTTTTAATATCTATTTATTTATTATTTGGGCTTCCCTGATGGCTCAGACAGGAAAGAGTCTACCTGCAATGCAGGAGACCCAGTTTTGACCCCTGGGTTCAGAAGATCCCCTGGAGAAGGAGATAGCAACCCACTCCAGTATTCTTGCCGAGACAATCCGGGGGGTCACAGGGAGTGACTGGGTGAGGATGCACGCTGTGCAGAGACTCGGCCCTGGATTTGGCAGGTGGACCAACAGAAGCTACTCCACAGGCTGTGGCAGTGCGTTGGGTCCCCTGCAGCTCCTGCCCATTTGCTGAACAACTGTATTCTCTCTGCCACACACCAGAGATTGTTCCAAGCCCCAGAGATGCTGAAGGGAACAAACCAGATACCATCTCTGCTCTCTCTCATGGACCTTAAATAGGGGGAAAAAGGCATCCGACAAGAAACCAAATAGCTATATGATTCTGTGTCAGGGGATGACAGGTGTCCTAAAGAAAACTAAGATAGGGCACGGGGATTGGGACGATAAGAGTGAAGGGAAGGGCAGCTCCTTAAGAGCGGAGGCCAGGGGAGGCCCCAGGGAGGGCAGGGTATCTGCTCAGACCTCAACGAGCACCATCCAGATGGGAACCACAGGCGCCATCCAGATGGGAGCCAGAGGTCAGCCTGTGCCTCCCTAACCCCAACACACCACTGCTGTTTTCACTGATGCCAACCCCCAGGAGAACACGGCCCCACTCCAGCTCCCCTCGAAAGGCTCCTCCCTCACCAAAGTGCCAAAGGATGAGTAACAGAGAGGGAGGGGCTTTCAAAAGGGGAGCCCAGAAGTGGGGTGACCTCGCCCCCCACCAGCAGGAATGTGTGATTTATCAGCGTGTGATAAAGCCGCTCATGCATTCCTCTAAAACCTCAGAGGTTTCTTTTCTCCCGTCTCTGCAGGGGGCCCACAGCTTTCTTCTTGATTCCTTTTGTCCGCACCAACGCCCAGTCCTGATTTCTCTCTACTAAATGAAGCAATTCAGCTCAGCCCCAATTTCTCCCACAAACACTCCTGCACACTCGGCAAAACAGGGCTTTCTTCGGAAAGGCAAGTGCTGACCATTGTTGCCCACAGGAGACCTCATGTTCCCCACTCCTATCCCAAGTGGCTCAATGCACTATCTCTCCTTAGAGCACTTGCTGAGGGAAATTCTGGTGAACGCAGCTGTCCCTTTGCAGATGGGTTGTGGAACACTCACCCCTGCAAGCTCCCTCCCTCACACTCAGCCCAGGACGGGAAATTCCTGTCCATGGTGTCTCTTCCTGTCTGTGGCTTCCTGTGTTTACCCTTTCTTGACGTATAATCAGGCCAAGATGAGAAAGTAGCTGAATTCTTGCCTTGCACCTATAGACTCTAGTTCAGGCAGAGGTTTGTGAACTATGGAGATCCAAGTAGAAGTTGTGCTCAAACACAACCCCACCCCCTTCTCAGAAGGTCACCTGTGGTGATTTGGGCTGAAATGCAGAACATCACTCCCCAGCATAAAAGCAGCCACATGCATGAGACTGGGCATGGCTGTGTTCCAACACCACTTCACTTCTAGACACTGAGATTTGAGTCTCATTGATTCTCGAAAGTCGCAACATATTGCTACATTTTTATTTTATTTTTTTTACCATTGATGTATGCGTGCCTGTGTGCATGCATGCTCAGTCATGCCCCCCTCTTTGCAACCCCATAGACTGTAGCCCCCCAGGCTCCTCTGTCCATGGGATTTCCCAGGCAAGAATACTGGGTTGGGGTGTCATTTCCTACTCCAGGGGAATCTTCCCAACCCAGGGATCCAACCCTCATCTCGTGTCTCCTGCTTTGGCAGGTGGATTCTTTACCAACTGCACCACCTGGGAAGCTAGTTAAAAAGGTGAAAACCGTTCTCAGCTTTCAGGCCTCACAGAACCAAGCAGCATCCTGGATTTGGCCCAGGGGTCCTGGGTTGCCGCCCTGATGTCCGATGACAAACATCAGGCTCTCTGGGTTCTTGCCTCCATCTGGGGAAGGCATCAGCACCCTCCAGGAGGAGGAGGCAGCCTGGGCCCGCCCCTGTCCCCGGACCGCCAGGGCCTGGAGCAGCTCCTTCCACCGAACCGCCCCTGACCGCCCCACGGCGGGAGCCCGAGCCTCCGGGGCGGGGCTGCTTGCTCACCCCAGGATCTCCAGCTTTGAGCCCCGGCCAGTGCCCAGCAGACACTAAACCACATTAGAGGAGAGAAGAAACCAAGAAATGTTCGAAAGACATAGCATCTTTGAGTGGTTCTCAAGCCCGTCTCCAGTATCGCTCATGCTTATGATAAGATAGAGCCATTACTTACTAGCAAAATGAATAATTAACCATTTCTCAAAGCCTGGCGGAACGGACAACAAGGAAGCTTGCTGTGAGTGATATGTCTAAATGCCTTCTTGAAACACAGCCCAGAGCCCCTACTCTGCAATATTTCCATCGATCGCCAAAGGAGTTGAGGCCACTTCCGCAAGTCTGAGGAGGAGGAGGAGCGCCAAACTGCTCGACTCCGGTTCTGTCTTCAGCATTTTGCAATTAAGACCTGGCCTTGTCCATAGCGCGATCTGTCATTACCTTTAATGTCGAGACAGAATGCTCTGATCCACATGGAATCTGACCGCCAGGACAGCCGGAAGGTAAACCGCGTCCCATCACACCTCTCACTTTGTGCATCATCCGGACCAGCTGACGTCTGTTCCAGCCGAGCAGTGGGCTGTTCCCACGACAGTGCGAGGAAAGCTGATGTTCCATGAACTTCTCTGCTGGTGCCTCTTTTCTGACTGACAGCTTCACCCTGCACCCTCCGCCTGTCTGTTCATCCCAGAGATAGTGTTCCCGCTCCTCCGATTAGCTTGGGCAACGATTGGGATAATTTAGGACTTGCCCCGTGTGATCATCTGTACAGTCACGACAAATAAGACATTTTAATACGAGCAGTCACTGCATGTTTATTATATCGTATTGCTGAGACCTGAATGCATGCCAAATGCTGTAATACAAGGGGGGATATGAACTCTAGAATGATGACACTAATAAGGAAATTACAAAAGGCCCAACAAATGGCATTTGTGTTAAATCAATAATGCTCTGTTTGTTTTTTTTTAATTCTAATCTTTCTTCGAAAAAAAAAATTATCTTTCTAAACAGTTGGCGATTCCTATTCTTGTTCGTCTTCCCGAACATAATTAAAAACATGTTGTGGCGTCTACTTAAGACATCAACTTTCCCAAGTCTGTCTTGTCCACTGTGTTTTAAACAAAGACACTTGTTTTGGCATTGCGCCCTTAATTAATCATCGGAGGCTTTATTGCTGCATCAAAAAAAAAAGTGTCTCTGTTTAATGATTCATCAGAAGTCCAGTTTCTGCAAAACTTAATCAAATACAGAACCAACTTTCTAATCAGCTTAAATACTGAGAAAAAAATAATCATGCAGGTCTTGTTTTTAGGATGGTATTAAATATCTGATTAAAATGTTGGAACGTGACGCCTTGCTAGTATAGTATGAGCATGCTAAGTTGCTCTGTGGGCCTGCATGCTGTCGCTTCAGTAGGGTCTGACTTCGTGGCCCCATGGACCGTAGCCCACCAAGCTCCTCTGTCCAAGGACTTCTCTAGGCAAGAATATTGGAGTGGGCCGTCATGCCCTCCTCCAGAGAACTCCTCGACCCAGGGACTGAACCTGCGTCTCATGCCTCCTGCGTCGTCAGCTGGGTTCTTCACCACTAGAGCCACCTGGGAAACCCTGTTAATAGAAGTTGTTTCGGAATTCTTTCACGGGAAAGATGGAATTCTTTCAAGAGGATGGAAACTCTTTGTTTGTTGAGAAAAAAGAACCTTTGGTAGCTCAGTGAATGTCATTTGGCCCTGGGTCTTGCTGAGGAAGAGAGGCCCAAGTGAAAAGCGCCTAAGAATGCTTGTCTTCATGGGCAAATTTTACAGTTCACTCTGAGAATCATCGCTGGTTAAGGCTGACTCCAGAAATGCTAAACCCGCCCTTGCTAACTCTGATCAGGCCGCAGATCCTTCCTCAGTTTCACTCTGCCTTAAAATCCTAGAATGCTTGTCCATCAAACATCCGTTCTCTGGGCACATCCCTGAACAGAATCCACGCAGAAGTCCGGAGACAAGACGAAGCAAAGAGGGGCTTCCCTGGTGGTCCAGGGGTAAAGCGTCTGCTTGACGATGCAGGGGACACTGGTTGGATCCCACGTCCGGGAAGATGCCATGGAGCAACTCTGCGCCTGAGCGTGGCTGCTGGACCCGCACACTAGCACTCAGGCGGACAGCTTCCGGGGCGCACGCCTGGAGCCCCGCTCTGCAACCAGATGCCCCCGCGGCGAGGAGCCCGCTGCCTGCAGCCAGGGCGGAGCCCCGTCTCTCCTAAGGACGGGGCGCGCCACCAAGCAGCACGGGAGGCCCAGTGCGGCCGACGAGCACATGATAATAACATGCTAAAAATAAAAAGCAAAGCAAACGCAGCCAGCTCTCTAAATCCTACCAAATCAGATCGAGGATTTTAAAGACAGTCTCAGTAGAAAAGCAGAATACCTGGAGAAGAAGAGTCTCATTTGAATTCAGTCAGCTTAACAAAATGTAACCCTTTCTGGGCGTGCGATTTGTGACCTCCCGAAGAAGTTCTGAGCTGCTGAGCTTTTGTTGTTCTAATAATAACAATAGCATTCCATTATCACCATCACTGCGGTAGGGGCACCAGGAGTACGTCTGCTGTATTTGTGAGAATTTACAGTGTGATGTGCTGATCACTGGTATAGTTTTGAAACTACATTAACATGAGCTGTAACTCAAGGTGCCTCCACTCAGTCGGTATGTCAGGTATATTGCAATTGTCCTTTATGGAGCCCTCACCTTACACCAGGCAGACACACACACATGCTTGGACACTGTCTGTCACGAACCTAACACCGGCACTCTGAAGTCGTGTGCCTCGAGGAGCCAGGCAGAAGCGAGCGTGGCAAACTGCTGGGCGCTAGCTCAGTCCAAAGCGGGTAGCAGCTAGTCATTTCCATGTAGATATTTGAACCCAGAGTTTCCAGTTGCCAGACCTTTTTTTTTTTTCAATTTAAAAATATATATATCTTTATTTATTTGACTGCTCCAGGTCTCAGCTGCACCACGCAGGATCTTCAGTCTGAGTTGCAACATGCTGGGTCTAGTTCCCTGACCAGGGATCGAACCCGGGGACCCTGCATTGGGCATGCAGAGTCTTAGCCACTGAGCTACCAGGGAAGTCCCTCAATTTGTTTCAGAAGAGCTATTATGTGAAAGTGTTGGCATTCCCTCCAGATTTTTCAAATGCCCGGGTAGCTAGCTCAGCTGGTAAAGAATACCCCCTAACAAAAGTATCTTCGGGCCAACAGTAGCTCTCCAGCCAACAGTTTAAGGCTTCTACTATCAAGCAACACTTGAGATAAAGGATATTTCTCTTACCCTAAACTGAAAGTAAAATCATCTTTGACTTTGTCTCCACTAATAAAAGCCAGTGCTCCATATTAACTGCACAAATAGGTTTGGCCACCTAGAGGCAGGGGGAGGAATTCAATGACCTCAGGGACCTTCACACACCTAGATTCTGTTCACCCAGGCACGTGTGGCTCCTCAGCCAGTGGCCTTCCCCTCTCCACAGCACTCCTCGCCTGCCCTATCAGCTGATTAACGTGACTCAATGGTCGTAAGAGGCCCAGGTGTCCCGCAGGTGCTAAGCACTGTCTGAGTAGTTCTGAGTGGGCTGGTATGGTTGCTAGGCAGCCAGAAAATGTGACTTTTCCACTGGGGTAACGCAGGAGAGAGGTTTGTGCATCAGAGAATGATGAAAGCTAGACAGCAGAGTCACTCAGAACAGAAGCAGAGTGGCTTCTGTTCTGTCCAAAGGAGATACACACTTGTTGAGAGGGCAGAAGTCCACTCCATCTACCCCCAGCCAGAATGAGGAAACTGACACTCCAGAGGTGGACCCCTGTACTCTAGATGGGAGAAGAAATGGCTTTGCTTTTTTAAGGAGGAATTTGGCAAGAGCTGACAAAATTTTAAGCCTTTATTCTCTTCAACCTGCAAGTTTATCGCTGGAAATTTACCTTTTACCTTGATTTGTTGTTGCTGTTGTTCAGTCGCTCATGTGTCCGACTCTCTGCGACCCCATGGACTGCAGCATGCCAGGCTCCCCTGTCCTTCACTATCTCCCAGAGTTTGCACAAATTCAGGTCCATTGCATCAGTGATGCTATCTAACCATCTCATCCTCTGTCATCCCCTTCTCTTCCCACCTTCAATCTTTGCCAGTATCAGGGTCTTTTCCAATGAGCTGGCACTTCACATAGGTTGGCCAAAGTATTGGGAGCTTCAGCTTCAGCATCAGTCCTTCCAATGAATATTCACAGTTGATTTCCTTTGGGATGGACTGGTTGGATCTCCTTGCAGTCCAAGGGTCTTCTCCAACCCACAGTTCAAAAGCATCAATTCTTCAGTGCTCACCCTTCTTTCTGGTCCAACTCTTACACCTGTACATGACCACTGGAAAAATCAGTGTTTTGACTACCTGGACCTTTGTCGGCAAAGTGATGTCTCTGCTTTTGAATATGCTGTCTAGATTTGTCATAGCTTTTCTTTCAAGGAACAAGAGTTTAATTTCATGGCTGGGCATGTATTAATATAGGAAGGTGTGTTCATAACGATGTTGCCTCCACATGGAAGGCAGTGGTTCAAACCATAGCCTCTGGTGCCAGCTTGAATCTTGGCCCTCCTGGGTACAAGCTGTGTTGTCTTAGGCAAGCTGCTTCACCTCCCTGTTCCTCTGTCTTCTCTTCTAAAAACTGGGACTGTTAAAATATCTATTTCATATGGTCACTAGGAGAGTACATGAATTAATACAGGTGCAGCCCTATTTAAATGTGGGATATTTTCACCCATTGAAATTGCACAAGCATTTTTCAGTTTTCCATGCCAGAAGATTCAATAAAGTCCTTCAAAATAATGAAACAATCTCTATGTGTTGGTAGAAAACAATCATAAGATTTATTATTTAACGGAAATACCAAGTGGCTACCGCATTCACCTTTGTGTTAAAAATAACATATAAATCATATTCAACAAAGAACCTGCTATTAGCCACTGGGGTAATCCTGATTTTTCCTTTTTTATAAAATTTTTATTTAAAATCTTATTTAAGTAATACTTAATGTGTGAGTAAACACACACTATCTTAAACATAAATATTATGTTTATCTTGTTGTTTAGTCACTAAATCATGTCTGACTTTTTTGCAACCCCATGGGCTATATAGCCCACCAGACTCCTCTGTCTATGGAATTCTCAGGCAAGAGTACTGGAGTGAGCTGCCATTTCATACTCCAGGGGATCTTCCCGACCCAGGGATCAAACCCAGGTCTCCTGCATTGGCAGACTGTTTACCACAGAGCAACCAGGGAAACCTGTGTTTATCTGTGGAGAATATTTCTGCACTGACCTGAAAGAAGCACATGGGTTGGACAGAGCAGTTTTAATTTTTGTAGTGTCTGAAATTTCTGCCAAGCTCTTGTGCTATTTTTTTTTATACAAGAAGAATCTTACTTGAAAGGAAAAGCCAGGACTAAGCTCAGTGTCTGACAGCACTAGACTTTACCCCAGGGCTCAGGAGCCCGTATTTCCACATGGACCTTTCGGCTCTACCTTACTGATGACGCTGCCGCCAGCGCCCAGGTGGGGCGGGTCTGTGGGAAGCCCTGATTCCACCCCTTCTGGCTGGTGACCTGACGCGGAAAGGTCACCTCCCTGAGCCTCCCTTCCTTTTTATTCGGTGAGCATGCACGGCTCCTCCAGGATTTTTAGAGGACTGATTGAGCAAAGGTTTGCAGGGGCGAGGACAGGGCCTGTCGTATATAAAAACGGGTTATTACTGCCTATGGTGGCTGATTTCCAACTACCAGCTTTACAAAGGTGGCACGAATCAAGATGTTCACTATTGTCATTTATGCAAATTAAGGAGACAACACCTAGGGAAGAAAATATCTTGCCTGTCTCTCTTCTTGTTTTTCTTCTGTCTTTAACATACCCCATTACCAAAAGCCCTTAAGGTTTCTGTTGATTACTTCCACAATAAACACATTAAAATCAGCAAAGCACCAGGTTGGCTATTGTCTAAGCTTCATCTTCTTAGTCCAGTGCACAGCTTGAGAAATGCCTGTGGGGGGAAAATTAAAATATGCAATGATAAAATTGTCGATATTGTTGATTCGAGAGATGCAAGAGCCACAGTTCAGACAGGCGTGCCCTCCACCCTGGCCCAGGACCCACGGCCCCCTGCCACAGTTCCGGCCCCTTCTGATCCCCACCCATGCCCACCCCCTCGTACCCCACACAGGCACAACTTTCTCCACACATGCCTCCTGGATAATGCCATCTTTATTACCCTAAAACTGTTTTTCAGATAATCTACCTATCTCTAGCTGCTTGTACAGTTGCTCCCAAATCCACATAACGTCTTAACTCCATAATACAAACAATAAGCAAAGAGAAAATACATCATAGGAAAACAGCATGATATATATGCATGTGTGTACATATTATATGTGTGTGTGTGTATTCTATATGTGGACATGCATGTGCTCATATGCTCAGTTGCTCAGTCACATCTGACTCTTTGTGACCCCATGGACTGTAGCCTGTCAGGCTTCTATGTCCATGGGATTTCCCAGGCAAGAATACTGGAGTGGTTGCCATTTCAAGCAGTGTCCACACTGAGGAATTTGCGATTTGCAGTGTAGGAGGGCTACCCTGGTGCTCCTGTGAAAGGCATGTGGGTGGAGACAGGAGGGGGCAGGAGACCGTCTAATGACCGCCACCCACACCGTCAGCTGCAAGCTCAGAAGGAGAGGAGAGAGCGACGACTCTTGGCGGCCCCGCCCCGCTGCTGATCGGGACGTCTGCCGGAAGTCTCGGCAGTTGTCAGGGTGATGCGGCGGGTAGCGCAGCCTTATAGGGAAAGAACACAGGCTTCACTGACAATATCAGGGGAACTGGACCTAATAACAGTATCCAGGAAAATCTGTTCATCGGGTCCTTTCTTCCCACAGTAGTGGGGTTTGATTCACCGGTCAGTTTCCGCTGGTCTCTGAGCTCCCTGAGAGCCCAGCCTCTGCTCTTTCAATCTCTGTGGCATCAGGGATTAGGACATCGAGTTTGGGGACCTGACCAAATCCTGCCCATCACCTAGCTGTGTAAATAAAGCGTCAGGGACGCAGCCACGCCTGTTCGTGATATGTTACCCGCGGAGCCTTAGCCCTACGATGTCAAGGTTGAGGACTCGATACAGACACCCTCTGATGAGTGAACTCTAAAATATTTACGATCTGGCTCTTTAAGAAAAAGTTTACCGTGCTCTGAGCTAGCATCATGCAAAGAACATACAAATGTTTATTCAACGCACGAGTGTGAATGTCAATCATCACAGGACTTCCACTGATTGCTTTTCGGCTGACACACCCCTTGAACGGTACCCCCAAAGGTGAAACTTTTTTTCTGGGTCACACTCCTTGTCCTGATTTGTCCAGTTCGTTGGGGAATCCCTGAGGAGAGTCGGGTTGGGGAGGCAGGGTGGGGAGGGCTTGAAGCCAGCGAGCTGACCCATCAGGAGCAGACGCTGCCGCAGTCTAGGTCCGGGCGCCATCTTGGGCGGGGCAGTTCCCTGGGGCGCCCTACACGGCGCAAGACGTCACAGGCGGCGCAAGACGTCACAGGCGGCGCAAGACGTCACAGGCGGCGCAAGACGTCACAGGCGGCGTCACAAGAGTTGCATCTCCAGCCTCCAGCCCCTAGATGGCAGTGGTGCTCCCTCTCCTCCAGGGCGCGACATTCAGAAATGGCTCCCAGGAGGCAAACATGTCCCAGTTGAGAACCATGGCTCTAGAGAGAGAGATTGCAGGTAAGAACTAAGTACTGGGGTCTTCTTATAAATGTCCCTGAGAATAGTCCCCACATTAAAAAAAAAAAATACTTGACAGGCATATACACAGCCTCCGTCTGTAGTGCAATCTAATTACCCACCTCAGGAAATTTCTGATGTCCAGCCCAAATCCCTTCAACTGCGTTTGCCCCTCTTTTTTCTTATTCCATCATTAATGAAAAATAAAAACTAGAACCGGTCCATAAGCTCTCCGTACCAACCCTCCTCGCATGACAGTCCCTTCTCAGAGGAAGCTGGGGACCCACAGTAGAGTCAGTCACTCAGCTGCTGAGGGCCCCGGCCAGCACTGCGTTGGGGGCTGAAACAGGACAAGGAAGAAGACGGACCCAGTTTCTGATCTCCCAGAGCTACGATGTAGTGAATAGAACAAATTAGTAAGTAAATAATCAAAACAGCGTCAGTGATTGAGTGTCTGATGCTGTAAGAGTGAGTCATAGCAGAAAAAGAGACACAGATGTAAAGAACAGACTTTTGGACTCTGTGGGAGGAGGCGAGGGTGGGATGGTTTGAGAGAATAGCATTGAAACATGCGTATTACCACATGTGAGACGGATCGCCAGTCCAGGCTCGATTCGTGAGACAGGGTGCTCAGGGCTGGTGCCCTGGGATGACCCTGAGGGATGGGGTGGGGAGGGAGGTGTGAGAGGGTTCAGGATGGGGGACACAGGTACACCCGTGGCTGATTCGTGTCGATGTACGGCAAAAACCTCCACAATATTGTAACGTAATTAGCCTCCAATTAAAATAATTTTTTTTAAAGGGTGAGTCATAGGGGGCTTCCCCTATGGTCCAGTGGTTAAGAATCTGCCTTGCAATACAGGGGATGAGGATTTGATCCCTGGTCAGGGATCCAACGCAGCCAAATAAATAAATAAATCTTTAAAAAGAAATGAGTCAAGGTCAATTACATCTCAATAAACCTGGAGGAAAAAAAAGAGTAGGTCTACCCTTAGCTAGGAAGGTAAGGAAAGACCACCCTGTGGAGGAGGTATTCAAACAGAGGCCTAACTACCTCTAAGGAGCAGAACCGCTGAGAGAGATGTGGGCAGAAAGGCGTGGTTTCACTGTGTTAACGCTTCAGAGTGTGTGTTCTGGGATGGGTGTGGCGAGTCCTCTCTCCTGATGTCCTGTCCAAGTTTCCATCCTTCTGATGTGAGGGGAGCAGCCTCCCAGTGGGCCTCTGTTCTCTGAGCAGCTTCATGAAACAGCCCTGTTGGGACTTCCCCACTGATCCAGTGGTTAAGACTCTGTGCTTTCAGTGGAGGGGCAACAGGTTCAATCCCTGGTCAGGGAACTAAGATCCCTCATGCTGTGCAGTGCAGCCAATAAATTTTTAAAAAGAAAAAAAAAGAGCCTTATCAATCAGCCTGACTCTGCCTCAGGCTCTCAGGTGGATTTCCTGTGACTAGTCAGTGCCAGACCTAAGGGATTCCCCCAGTTCTCCAGGAGATTAACCAGAACCTGAGGTCTTCTCCCCACCCCACCACACCCCAGCTCAGTCCCCACAAGTCCCAGCAATGAGACAGGCATGTGGAAGGGAGCAGTGAGGCTAGGATGGCTCAGAGGATATTCATGTGAGCGGGGAGGCCTCTGGTCACTTCCGCTGGCCCAGGATGCAGACGTCTGGGGTCTCCTTCCTCTCTTCTACAGCACCTCCAGTCATTCCTTTCTTTGTCCCAAAGGTTGAGCTACTTCCTACAATAAACCAGATCCCAGAGGTTACTTATAACATGAGAAAAATCCAGACAGGTGGAAAAGTTGTACCTAGTTGCTGGTGGAAGCCAGAAGGGAAAAAATCAATGGCCTGGGGCTTCTGACAGCTTTATGAACCAGGCTGTTTTGTTCTACTTGTGATCCATCCTCCCGAGATACATGGCAGGTGAGAGGATGGACTCTGGGGTCCTATAGATGTGAGTGCAAATCAGGGCTGCCTTTACGGGCTGCCAGACCTTCAGAAAAGCAGGTAAACTCTTTGAGCCTTTGTTTCTTTCTCTGCGAAATGAAAAGTTCTACTTTGGACAGTTGTTATAATGATGAGAGAGAGGTGTATGCTAATAATAACAATAACATCCATCATGCATTGAGTTTCTACTCTGTACTAGGCACTGTGCTAAATTCTGTTCATAAATATTCAATCTTCACGGTGGCCCTACGGGCAGGACCCATTTTATGGGTGAGAAGAGTGAGGCTTAGAGATGCTAACCAGCATGCCCACATCTACCCACTTTGTAAAGAGCAAAGCTAGTTGTCGTCGCCAAGTCGTGTCCAACTCTCTGAGACCCCATGGACTGCAGCACGCCAGGCCTCCCTGTCCTTCACCACCTCCCAGAGTTTGTCCAAGTTCATGTCCATTGAACTGGTGATGCCATCCAGCCATCTCATCCTCTGTCGTCCCCTTTTCCTCCTGCCTCCATCTTTCCCAGCATCAGGGTCTTTCCCAATGAGTCAGTTTTTCGCATCAGGTGGCCAAAGTATTGGAGCTTCAGCATCAGTCCTTCCAACGAGAATTCAGGGTTGATTTCGTCTAGGATGGACTAGTTTGGTCTCCTTGCAGTCCCGGGGTTTCTCGAGAGTCTTGTCTAGTGCCACAGATCGAAAGCATCAGTTCTTTGGCACTCAGCCTTCTTGAGCCCAAATGCTGGGCTCTTACCACTGGTCCCCTCTGCTGGGCTATCCGTAAAAAATGCTGTGTCACGTGTTGTGGTTTTCATCCCAGGGGGAATAAGTGTGTGAGTGGATGGACAGAAACCTGCCCTCAAACGAGAGCAACATGAGTAGCTGCTGGGGCAGGAGGAGCGTTTCAGAGAGAGCAGCTGCTGCTTGTTGGAGGCGCCCTGTCCCAGGGCCCGAGGGCAGCACTCGGCTGGCGTCCTAACGCCCACAGCTGAGCCTGATGGCTGACGCGGTCACTCTGGGACCGTGGGCACTCCACCCTCTCTGTGTCTGCACCCCACGTGTAAAGCAGGGGTTCGCAAACTCATTCATGTGGTTCGCAGCATTTATGTACTAAGTGCCCCCTTCCCCAGTGCCTGGCACTGCTCTGTAGAAAGGTGCATAAGATGAACATAAAAAGTTAAAAGATTAGTCACTTAGTCGTGTCTGACTATTTGTGACCCCAAGGACTGTAGCCCACCAGGCTCATCCATTCACCAGGCAAGAATATGGAGTGGGTTGCCATTCCCTTCTCCAGGGGATCTTCCCCACCCAGGGATCAAACCCAGGTCTCTCAAATTGCAGACAGACTCTACCAACTGAGCCACCAGAAAAGCCAAGATGGACATAAATTCTGCCCTCAAATAGCTCGCCCTCTGCAACGGAAGGCAATCCAGAGTCAAACGTGTAACAGGACCACACAAGGAGAATCAAGGGTCTGTGTCTGCAGGAAGGGCGGAGGGGAAGTGTTGGTGCTGCAAGACGCTCAGAATGACGTGGGGGTCAGAGAAAGCCTGGCTGAGAAGCGGGGTGGGTGAGGGTGGGCCAGGCAGGAAGCTGAGGGAGAAGGTTCCAGGCGGGAGAAACAGGGAGAGAAACTGGCCCAGAGTCAAGCCAGCCCATCGGGAAAATGTCACTGACTGTGTCCCTCAGAACACCAACCCCACAAGAGGCTCCTCAGAAAAAGCTTGTGTGGTCCAGTTGCAAATCCGGCATATCCTGTGTTTGGAGTTTGTCTTGCCCATTAGCATAAAGACAGACAGACTGACCGAGGTGCTAAGTGGAGCCTGGTTCAGCCCGCCACCATCTCTTCATGCAACACCTGTTGGCATTCTGCAGAGCTTTGTCTCCATGGGAACCAACCTCCAGATGTGGTTTAAACTTAGGCCCCTTTCTCTACAACATGCAGGTTTCTTGACTCTCTGTCCCACATCGGGGCCATTCAACCAACATTCACCAAGTGCCTCTTGCTAAGTGCCAGACACTGAGCCAGACCCAGCGGGACACGGAGCAGGGACAAGGCTGCCGCCTCCTTTTCAAGAGTCAAGTTGACCTTTTCATGGTCAACCCAAGCAGAGGTGGGCAGAGAACACAGCGGGCAGATGCTGAGGCTCCCCTGGGGGTTCAGTGACCCAGACTTTCCAGTGGACAGCTTTGGGGACCGAACGGAACAGACGTGTCCCAAAGTGCTGCTCTTCTCTCCTGTGATGTTTTCTAGACTGACCCATAGCAGGAGCGCACACAGAGGACCCCTACCAAATCCGAGTGCTTTTAAAAGCAAGAAGCGGGTGGCTGCTTAGAGGTCAGATGAAAGGCAAACCCGCCCAGCAGTTTGTACCCCCTCAACACCTTCCCAAGAAGGGGATTGCAACCTTCAGGACCACCCCCAGCAGATCCAATTGCAAATGAACACCTTTGTACAGTTCCCCAGCCCCACGCAACCCCTGAGTTAGAATGACCTGGCTTGCACCGCCACGTACACACCATCCGCACCAACCACATCAGGCACCACCTGCATAGGATTAGTTTTCAAAGGCTAGGCTTTCCTCTCATCTAGCATCTAAGAACAGGATGCACTGCTGGGCAGAGGGGAAGAACAAACCTTCTTTACTGACTTGTAAAATCTACTTATTTTTCAGTTCAGTTCAGCATTCAGTCACTTGGGTGTGTCCGATTCTTGGCGATCCCATAGACTGTAGCCTGCCAGGCTCCTCTGTCCATGAGATTCCCCAAGCAAGAATACGGAAGTGGGTTGCCATTTCCTTCTCCAGGGGATCTTCCTGGAGAAGACCCAGGTTCAATCCCTGGGTCTCCTGCACTGGCAAGCAGATTGTTTTGCCACTGAGCCACCTGGGAAGCCCATACTTATTTTAATCACCGCTGAATATATTCATGTTTAGTTCAAAATATTGTCTCCTTTGGTTTACAGTCAGGACTTGAGGAGCAATGTAACACAGTGTTAACAGCATAGAACCCAAATAACGATGCCTACATGTACCAGCAGAACTGTAAGTCCCTGATTTGAGCCAGCTACTCTGAAGGGCATTACCTATTAACCCCTTGCCTCATTCTTAGCCCCATTTTACAGATGAGAAAACAGAGTCTTAAAAAATGGTGCAATGGTTTATCCAAGGGCACACAGGAAGACACACAACCAGATTAGACACCTGCCTCGAGTCGCCTCCTTACGAGTGGTGTGTGGACCTTGGTGTGCTGGAATTTCAGCCCCAGAGCTTTCCTGCAGGGGAGCCTTTGGGAAAACCTGCCAAAACCTGCAGTCGCCCTGAGAACTCCCGTCTATCACCTCATTCCTCCACTTCATCCACACTCCAATGTTAAAAGGTCCATTAGGTCTTCCTCATTTGACCAGTTAGACAACTGATGCTTTGAGACCATCCAAAAACTGGTTCAATAAACCAAGCTGCCAAGTAACCAACTCATGTCCTACACCAGCGATTCTAAGCCAGGGCGAGTTTGCACACCAGAGGACGTTTGCATTACCTGGAGACCTGCTGGGTGGGCGTGACTGGGGTTGGTGGTACTGCTGGCATCTGGAAAGAAGCCGGGGCGCCGCTCCACCCTACAGAGTACACGGGACAGCCCCCGTCCCCCCGTGAACAATTATCCAACCCAGACGGCAGGACGGGCAAGGCTTCACCACCTCGGTTTAATCCAGGTTTATCCAGCACCAGAGTCAATAATTATCCTGCACCATTTTACTTACCTAGGGTTCATAAGAGCTGACTCATTGGAAGAAAAGCCCTGATGCTGGGAAAGACTGAAGGCAAAAGGAGAAGGGGGCAGCAGAGGATGAGGCGGTTAGACAGTATCACTGACTCCGTGGGCATGAGTCTGAGCGGACCCCAGGAGACAGTGAAGGACAAGGGAGCCTGGAGTGCTGTGGTCCATGGGGTCACAGAGAGCTGGACATGACTTAGCGACGGAACAACACAAGGATTCATAGACCTCAACAGTGTGGACATTTGGGGCCAAACGTGTCTCTGATGCGGAGGCTGTCCTGGCGCACATGCGCGGGATTTTCACAGCATCCCTGGCATTTATCCCTTAGATACCAGTAGCCCTGCAACCTCTCCGTGTCCTGACAACCAAAAATGTCTCCAGGGATCACCAAGTGTCCCCAGCACCCAGCTCCTACTCCAGGATTCCCTCTCCTTCCCCTAGTGGGGAGGCACATCACCCCCAGTGGAGAACCATCACTCTAACAAAAGAAAAATCAGTTTAGCTTTGAAATGAGAATTAAAAGCTCCTCTGGGAAATATTAAGAGAACGTTCTGGATAACCATTATTTAAATATGTAAAAAAAAAATGTAGGTCAGGGTATGTGTGAAGATATATTAAATACCCGGGCATGTCTGTCAGAAAGGAATATGCCCTTTTATGATCTCCTGCCCAAGTACTGTTGGGGCAACAAATTAACCAACCTCTTTAATTCCCAGCTCTGCCTTATCCATCACATTGAGCTTCAGAGACTATCCAGCACAATAGAAATATAGAGCAGTATTCCCTTCTTGTTGTTACCAGTGTTCTATTTTGGGAGCCCCGTTATTATTCCAAAATGAACTAGATCTTAACTTGCAGCAGTGTGATAGGAGAGGAGCCGTGAGCGGCCCGTGACTGACCCCACAATGGGTGGCTGCCAGCCCCTCTCCCTTCAGGAAGCAGCCTGTGCTCAGCCCCCAGGCAGCAGGAGTGGCCGGTGAAAGCCGGACAAGCGCCTGGTCTGGTTCCAGGTGAATGGAGCGGTCATTTCGCTGGAAGAGCGCTTGTCCTCCAGCAAGCTAAGAATGGACATCTGCAAAACCGGAGCGTCTTCACCAGGGACCATCTATTCCAAATGTCCACACGACAAAGCATCATTCCAGGAGAGAGAAGGCGGTTCTGCTGTTTGCAGCAACGTGGATGCACCCGAAGGACAGTCTGCTGAGTGGGGGGAGCCGGAGGAGAAAGACAAATAGTGCGGGGTCTCACTTCTGTGTGCGATCTAAAAAAAGGAAGCCGAGCCGAGAGTGGGGGTGGCTCCCAGGGGCTGAGGGAGGGGGACGCGAGGCGATGCTGGTCACAGCGGACCAGCGCTTGGCGATAGCGTGATCACGTTCCGGGGAGCCAGGACAGCCCCGGGATCTGTCGGTGATGGTACCGAATGGCATTCTTGCAATTTGCTGGAAGAACAGAGCGTAAGCACTCTTGCTACACACGCATAGACACACACACAACCCTGTGAGGGGTGTGTCAATTGACCTGACTGTGGTAATCATTTCACAGTGAATACACATGTGAAATCACCACACTGCACATTTAAAATATATACAGGGTTTTAAATAGTCTTTGTTTGGCTTCCCTGGGTCTTCATTGTGGGGTACTGCATTTTAATTTTGGCGTGCAGGGTCTTTGGTTGTGACATGTGGGTTCGAGTTCCCTGATGGGGGATCAAACCCCAGGATTGGGAGTGCAGAGTCTTAGCTACTGGACCACCAGGAGGTCCCACAAGCTGCAAAGAAAACCTGGCACAGACAAATAAATAAATACATAATACATATTATATATGTGTGTGTGTAATATTTATACACAGTTTTTTTGTCCATAAAAAAGAATTTCCATGGCTTGGGAACTGAGGCACAGCTAAGATCCAGCAAACTTCCATGATGATATAAATCAGAGGTCAGCAAATGTTTTCGATAATGAGCCAGACAGTAAATATTTTCAATTCTGCAGGTCATTACAACCTCTGTTGCAGCTGTTCAATTCTGCAGCATGTAATATGGCCTAGACAGGATGTAAATGATGAGCTGTGTTTCCGCTAAAACCTTATCTATGCGATCTGAAATCTGAATTTCATGTAATTCTTAAATCATGAAATATTCTTTTCATTCATCATCAACCATTTAAAAAAAATGGGGGAAAAAATTTTCTTTGCTCCTGAGCCACAGGTGAGCAGGCAACAGCCAGGTTTGGCCTGTCCACCTCTTACAAGGAGCATGACAAGAGAGCGACATCTCATCATCTCCCCCCAAAACCCCGTAAATTCCCACTTTTCTGTCTTTGAGACGAAGGAGATGGGACTCGGTTTGGTGTCGCTACAGGAAACAACCTTGCTGACACCTGAGTTTCTGGAGTATCCTGTCTTCATAGGATTGAATCAACATTACAGGACAGACGTGGAGTAACTTAGTGCTGGCTTTTTTCTTTTCCTGCTATGATTCTATAAAACAGGAGTTTATAGTAGAAAGTAGGGCTTCCCAGCTGGTCAGTGGCCATGAACCCACCCGCCAATGCGAGAGAGGCAGGAGCCCTGGGCTGGGGAGACCCCTGGAGAAGGGAATGGCGATCACTCCAGTATTCTCGCCTGGAGAATCCCGTGGACAGAGGGGCCTGGCGGGGTCACGCGGAGGCGGACACGACTGAGCGACTGAGCACACACAGCAGAAGGTGACCGATGAGCTGGATATTTTAAGGACCTCCCGGTTAAAAACGAGAGAAGAAGAAAGAAAAAGTCCTTGGTTTCTAAACCGGATAAAATACAAAGATCTCAGTTCCCATGTGAAAGGAAGGTCTCAAAAAATGTGCCCCCAGCCTCTGTCTCTCTGAGCACAGACAAGCAGCCAAACCAAGAGGAGAGAGGCTTATCTGAGAACGTCTTGGAGGTTATAAATTCTTCATCAACTCCAGATTAAGTTTGTAAAAGGGATTTTTTTCCTACTTCTTTTTTTTAAGTCACCGTGATCACAATTTTCAGATTTTCAGCTACGTACAAAACTTTTTTTCTCCCTCTTCTCCCTCCTCCTCTCACAGAGAAGGTCAATCACTTTTTAGATATAAGAGAATTTGAGAAGAGATTAATGACAAAGACAAATGATGATTTTTATTTTAGCAGAAGTTTCGGTGCGTTTTCTGCCCGGCCCGGGGACTGATAATAAAGTATACTTGACATATAACTGCGTAAGTTCTTTGCTTTCAAGTTCCACGATGGATCAAAAGAGCCAATTCTCTCTTTAGAAAGAAATGTCCTGGAAGGAAAAATAAAAGGAAGGTTGGGGGGAACCTCATCCACCTCTTTTGTCTTTTTCTCTTTTCTTTGTGGCCCAGAGACAGAGCCTTGAGTGACTTCTTCAGAAAAGAGATCAGTGAAATTGTCAGTTGATTACTTCTCCTTGATTAGCATTTATAAGAGCCCTGTGATACAGTATTTGCATTCCTATTTAGCCGTGATTTTTGTGGGGCACCAATGATTAAACTTGTCACGGGGCTTGATTGACGGGGTCAGATCTTCACTTTCTACTCTTTTGAAATTAAAAACAAATGTGTCAGCTGCCTTCATGGGCCGGAGCGCCGTGAAGCTCGCCTGCCTTGTCATTGCAGATAGGTCAGGAATGTTTTAATTTTAGGGATGGATTCTGCTTGTCAAGTAGAGTGTGATGGCGTGTGGTTCTGGAGATGAGATGTGAAGGGTGTAAAACAAAGAAGGGGAAGAACAAAGACAAAGACACTCGCATTATTAGACAGATTTAATTAGTCTGAATGGATATTATGCTAGATGAAGCAGTGAGCTGTGAAATTAACCCTTGATTACAGACTGGCGGATCATCCTCGGGAAGAGAATCAAACCCTTGTGAAGAGATGCGAGGTGTGACTGCAGTTCCTCTGCCCTCCTGGGTTGCCTGCCCGATCCGCACCCCCTCCCGGTCTACTGAAACACCAGGGGAAGCTGGTCTGGAGCGTGTGCGAGCGGTGCGCATAGAGGAGGGGTCCCCTTCCACTTCGGAGAAAGTGACAAGCCAGCGGCGGTTGGGCGCGAAAGCGAAGGAGCTCCGGATGATGATGCAGGTTTCCGAGTCCACAATGGAGATGACGAACAGCCAAGTTTGAACGAGCATTGTTTATTTTGCGCGTCTTCATTGAAGAGCCCTGGCAGTCACCCTAGAAGTTCACCTCCCAGCCATGCCCCTGAAACAAGCTTCCCCTACCTGTCCCTAACGCAGCCACGGTCTTCTCCAGGGAATCCCAGCTACCGTGTGACTCCCAAGAATTCCACGCATATTAACGGAGAGGTGGAAGGCCTAGACACCTGACTCAGCACAGATGCCCAATTAAGCAAAAATTGCTTATACCGAGGACCTCAAGAAAGGGGACGGTTGTGAGAGACAACGTACACACGAGGGTCCCTGGGTCTGCGATGCTGTGGCCGTCCAGAAAGCCTTTCATTTGTACAGGGTATCAAGCCTGTATAAGCCTGTATAAGCCTGTATAGGCCTGTATAAGCCTTCAAACAAGCCATGTGTAAGCTGCACCAATTAGTGTCTCTACTTTCGAGTGACTCCGTCTCCATCACTCCCAGCACCAGTCTCAGGATCGGGAAGCCTCCAGGAGCATCACACAGGGAAGGAGGGTCTGTTAGGCCTGCCCAGGCTCAAGTGGAAAGTCAGCAAACTGGGAGGAAGCAGAGTTGTAGAGTATGCTTTAGGGTCCTTCCCCAAAGCCAGTCTTCTCATCGGTTAATGCGGAGTGTGGCTCCTTCCCTAAGGGTCTCTCCCAGTCAGGCGGAGAGTGAAGTCTGAGCTGCGCACATAAAGTGCAGGCAAGGCATCCTGGGCCAGGACTGCGGTCAGTGTCAAAACACGGGGCACTAATTCTCACTCACTCTTCTGGCTCCGGTTCCTGTCTGCCTCATCCCAGCTCCGCGCCTTCGTGTTTAGATGGCTCCCGTTTAGGAATCCCCCGGGCAGTTTTCTGCTGTGGTCTTCGGACTCCGGATGAGCTGCAAGAGATTGCGCATCATCCACTCCCCGTTGATGTTGAAGGCTGAGGGCGGCCAGTGGACTCACCGGCAGTACACTGGAGTTTTCACTTTTGAACCCTTTTTATTTTGGCCGCCTTGGGTCTCCGTTGCTGCGCGGGCCCCTCGCTGGTTGCCGGGCAGGCGTCTCAGTGCGGCGGTGTCCCCTGCAGCGGAGCGCGGGCTGCAGAACTTGCGGCCTTGGGTAGCCAGTGGCGCTCAGGCGTTTGTGGAATCTTCCCAGACCAGGGATCAAACCCACATGCCCTGCCCTGGCGAGCAGGTTCTCGACCGCCGGACCACCAGGGAAGTCCCACCCTGAAATTTTCTGAATGTTAGAGATGGAAGGGAAACTGGGATCTTCACACTGCGGTGCTTCTGGGAGCCAGGCCTGTGTGTGTGAACATGTTCACAGGTCCGGGTGGGGGAATGTGGAGAATTACTGCTCCACCGGGAAAGCGAGGCCTCTTTATCAGTGGGTGCTTTGGGTGACCAGACAGTGGGGGTCACAGTGCTCCAGGCAGATGGATCTCAAGGTTTCCGGAAAGTCAGACTTTCTACAGGTAAACACAGCTCCTTGGAAATAAGGACTGTTTTCTTCCCAGAGGTGAGGTAGCATTTCTGAAGAAATTCCTTCCTTAGCTCTAAGCAATAAGAGAACCGACCTCCGGTCTCCACTTTGCAGAGGAAGGGACTTAAGCTCAGCAGGACTTGAGCTCAGCAGCATTAGCGCACTTACTCCTGAACACACACAGTGGTAGCACAGTGATTTACACAGAACTTTGGGGGCTTCCCTGATAGCTCAGGTGGTAAAGAATCCGCCTGCAACGCAAGAGACTCCGGTTCGATCCCTGGGTTGGGAAGCTCCCTGGAGAAGGGAAAGGCTACCCACTCCAGTATTCTGGCCTGGAGAATTCCATGGACTGTCTAGACAGTGGGGTCACAAAGAGTCAGACACGACTGAGGGACTTTCACTTTTTCACTTTGCAGGGGGCGGGGAGGGGGACAGCTCTGTATTTGTTTTAAAGCATATTCAAATGCATGTTGGTGTCAGCCTTCTCAGCTTCATCGCGATGGACGTCATAACCCGCATCACCCTCTGCTGTGACGACTGGTCTGTGCACTGTAGGATATTAAGCAGCATCCCTGGCTTCTTTCTACCTACGTTAGAAAGGTAGAGGACGTTAGTCCTCTCACTCCCCAACACGTCTCCAGACATTTCCAAAGGCCTCTGGGGGTCAAAGCAATCCCCAGTTGAGGACTGACATGTATCTATGACAAACCTAGACAGTGTATTTAAAAGCAGAGGCATCATTTTGCCAACAAATGTCCATCTAGTCAAAGCTATGGTTTTTCCAGTAGTCATGTACTGATGTGAGAGTTGGACCATAAAGAAGGCTGAGCATCAGAGAATTGATGCTTTCAAACTGTGGTGTTGGAGAAGGCTCTTAAGAGCCCCTTGAACAGCAAGGAGATCAAACCGGTCAATTCTCAAGGAAATCAGCCCTGAAGACTGATGCCAAACTGGAAGCTCCAATCCTTTGGCCACCTGATCCAAAGAGCCGCCTCATTGGAAAAGACTCTGATGCTGGGAAAGATTGGGGACAAGAGGGGAAGGGGGTGACAGAGGATGAGATGGTCAGATGGCATCACCAACCTAGTAGACATGAGTTTGAAGAAACTCTGGGAGACAGTGAGGGAAAGGGAAGCCTGGCATGCTGCAGTCCATGGGGTTTCAAAGAGTCAGACACAACTGAGCAACTAAACAACAAAAATGTATCTGTAATCCCATAGACACTATTGCCTAAGATAAAAGCTAAGAAAGAAAAACGTGAGCCAAATTAAAGATAAAATTAGGTTAAAACAAACAGTAGAGAGAATACAGGTGATCATGATGTCGCAAAAAAAAAAAAAAAAAATTAGGAAATGCTAGTTTGGCATCAAATTCACATTTTACAAATGAGGATAACTGACACCCAGAACATGGACTAGGTTGGAGCAGAATCACCCAGGTTTTGTCCCTGTGTTAATCTCATGGAAATAATACAGGAAAGCACAGCACACGGCAATAATAACAATCCATAACCTACTGTGTGACAGCTTTTTACATGTCATAACTTGTTTAATATTTACACCAATGCTGTGACGTAGGAATTACCATCATTCCCATTTACAAAAAAAAAGATGAGAAAATTTGTTAAGCAAATCTATGTTGGGAAAGGAAGATAATAAGTAATTTGGTGGAGCTGTGGATAGAGTATGCAATTTATCACTTATGCTTTCATGCCATGGTGGTGGTGGTTTAGTCACTAAGTCACGTCTGACTCTTGCAACGCCATGGACTGTAGCCCCCAGGCTCATCTGTCCATGGGATTTCCCCCAGGCAAGAATTCTGGAGTGAGTTGCCACTTCCTTCTCCAGAGGATCTTCCTGACCCAGGAATTGAACCCAGGTCTCCTGCATTGCAGGCAGATTTTATGACTTAAAATATTTTTCTTGGAAATTCCCTGGTGGTCCAGTGGTGAGGACTCTGCTTTCACTGCCAAGGACCCAGGTTCAATCCCTGGATGGGGAACTAAGATCCTGCAAGCTGGGCAGCTCAGTCAAAAAACATAATACAATAAAATAATTCTCTTAACGCCTACTATGTTCCAAGTTGCTGTTCGGTTGCTCAGTCATATCCAACTCTTTGAGACCCCATGGACTGCAGCTAGCCAGGCTCCCCTGTCCTTGACTCTCTCCCAGAGTTTGCTCAAACTCTTGTCCACTGAGTCGGGAATGCCATCCAACCATCTTGTCATCAGATGCCTGCTTCTTCATCTGCTCTCAGTCTTTCCCAGCATCAGGGTATTTCCCAACGAGGAGGCTCTTTGAATCAGATGGCCAAAGGATTGGAGCTTCAGCATCAGTCCTTCCAATGAATATTCAGGGCTGACTTCCTTTAGGATGGACTGGTTGGATCTCCTTGCAGTCCAAGGGACTCTCAAGAGTGTTCCAAGTGAGATGCCACATCTGAGCCAGCATCACCACTTAACTCATATCACTGTTATCATTCATCATTATTGCCATGGGTTTGTGTGCAGACCCTGGTTCGATTCCTGGTTGGGAAGATCCCCTGGAGAAGGGATAGACTACCCACTCCAGTATCCTTGGGCTTCCCTTGTGGCTCAGCTGGTAAAGAATCCGCCTGCAATGTGGGAGACCTGGGTTTGATCCCTGGGTTGGGAAGATCCCTTGGAAAAGGGAACAGCTACCCACTCCAGTATTCTAGCCTGAAAAATTCCATGGACAGTCCATGGGGTCACAAAGAGTCAGCGCGACTGAGAGACTTTCACTTCACTCACTGCATTAGCAGAGGTAGGCTATAGCTGCTATTTCTGAATATTATTCACACCAAACTAGAGAATTCGTTTTTTCAGTTGGGCTTCCAGAGGTTTTTCGCTGTCAAAAAAAAAAAAAAGCAGGAAGTTTATAAGTTAGAAATGCTTTAGGCAGCAAATAAAACCCAACTTTATGTAGCTTGATTTAAGTAAATCGAAGCTTTCTCCTCTCACCATCATGGCACCCAGAAGCAGGTGCCTGTGACATTGTGTCGATGGGTAACGGTGTTAGAAGGTATCTCTGTGAGTCTCTTGGTGGTTGTCTCACAGCCGCAGGATAGCTGCTGGCATGAGACAGGACGTCTGCATTCAAGGTTGGGAAAGAAGTGGGATGACTATTCTGATCAACCGGGTCCCCTTTTCTCAGGGGTTGGCAAGTCTTTCCCAGAGACCCAGCAGAATTCCACTTAAGCTTCCTCGGCCAGAGCTGTATGTCTTTCTGTCACTCATGGAAGCACAATGCTGCCGCATGAGTGTTAGGTGGGCACATGGCCACAGAGAACGAAGCCGGAATTTTACCAGCAGGAAGAAGAGGGAAAGGGATACAGAGTAGATGACCAACAGCATTTATCCTGAGGACCATTCTGGGGGCAAAGGTGCTCTGTCTAGCCTCTTCTCCTTTCCTTCCCTGTCCCTTCTTAACCAGCAATTGGCTGGAGATCTTTTTTCCATTCTGAGTTAACGTTAATTAATCACCAAATGTGGACTAAGGAAATACTGTTGACCAAAAATGTCCTGAGTTCAGTGGAATATTTAAAGAATATTATAGGGACTTCCCTGGGGGTTCACTAGCTAAGACTCCATGCTTCCAATAGAGGAGGCCTGGGTTCGATCCCTGGTCAGGGAACTAGCTCCCACATGCCTCAGCTAAGAGTTTACATGCCGCAACTAAAGATTCTGAGGGCCACAGCTAAGACCCAGTGTGGCCAAAGGAATATAAACAAGCAGCCCTGCCTGCTGTCCTCAGCACCACCACAATGACCAGCGCTGCACGGGCCTGAACGCGGACTGTTGCACATAGACCATCTCATGGAACCGTCACAGTGACATAAGTGTTATCGTTCACATTTAGCCAAAGAGGAAATCAAATTTCAAGAGGCAAAATGGCTCACTGAAGCTCGCTGAGTTGCGAAGTGGCAGGTCTGGGTTTGAACCCAAGCCTGAGGAGCCCCAAAGCCCACCGCCTTCACCTTCAAAGTGCTGACAACACATCAGGGGAGTCAGGTTTAACTCACTCTCATGGGAGGTGCTTTACCAGCATTGCAGGCCAAAACAGAGTAAATGCTTAGACACACGGTCCTGGAAAGAGGTTTCGGAAGAATAACAAGGAAGACGGGTTTCATGAGGGCCAGACGTAGTCAAAAGAGATGCTTGAGCTGTCCCTGAAGACTTGGTTTCCATAAATAGTGGTTATTAAGGTCAGCGCTGGGCTCCCAGCTAACAGAAGCAGAGACGCAAACAGAACTCGGAAATGTAGACCTCCGCAAAGCAAGCGGAGACTGTTAGACCCAGTGAGACCTACTTGGGGGTTGCGGGCATTCTGGAGGTTTCCTAGTGTTCCCCGCCGGTCCTGGGACCACGTGCCTGTCCTCGGGCTCCGGCTGCTGCCGCACCTTGGCCGGGCTGAGAGCAGGCAGCGCCGAGGGCGTGCCGGGGGCCTCTCCGCTTCTGGAGCGTGTTTGTGCAGACACGTTTTCCGAAACTAAACCCAACAGCCCGCCAAGCTGAAAAAGGAGGCTGTGTTCTTTCTCGTCACACAGCGTTTCTGAATGCCCATGGATGTAAAAGAAAGAAAACAGAACCCAGAAAGTCCGGGATATGTGATATTCCCAAACCACACAACAGACAGGAAGCTTTCTGAAAGAGAAATCCGCTCCTTTCTTAAGGGGCTTCCTTGTTGGTTTGGAGACTACTCTGGCGCTTTAAAAACTCTGATAAGGAACAATTTTAATTCGATACAGCTCAGTTTGACCAACTATTTCTGAGTACTTGCTTTGTGCCAGGCTCTGTGCTAGGATCTCTCGCAAGATACTGGTGGATGCAAAGATGAGTACGGCCAAGAGGGACCCTCATGGGAGAGAGAGCGGTGAGGACATCTTGGAGAGGACAAGGAGGTGGTGAGGAGCACGTGATGATGGCCCATCTTCCTCCATTCCAGAGCGATGGAAAAATGATGCATGTGGTGATTTCCCTTGTGGTCCGGTGCCTAAGAATCCACCTCCCAATGCAGGGGACACCGGTTCAACCCCTGTTCTGGGAAGATCCCACACGCCTCGGAGCAACTAAGCCTGGGTGCCACGACTACTGAGCCTGCTCCCTCTAAAGCCCGAGCCCCGAAACAAGAGCAGCCACTGCAGTGAGAAGCCCACTCACCATAACTAGAGAGCAGACCTGGCTTGGCCCAACTAGAGAAAGCGCTCACAGGCCCAGTGCGGCCAGAAAAGGTGTCAATAGTTTTTTTAAAGGATGCATATGGAAAAACAGAACAAGGGAAGGCACTGTACCAAGGTAGCAAAGAGCATTTATTTGAGAATCATATTCTTCCAAGATCTGAGCCTGCTCCCCTGCTTGTCCTCTTGTCTGGATGCGTCATGGTAGCTCTCAGGGGCCTCTCAGGTTGCTCAGTTGGTAAAGAACCCGCCTGCAATGCAGAAGACTGCAGCTCAACTCCAGGGTCGGGAAGGTCCGCTGGAGAAGGGATAGGCTATCCACTCCGGTATTCTTGGGCTTCCCTTGTGACTCAGCTGGTAAAGAATCCGCCTGCAATGCCGGAGACCTGGGTCCGATCCCTGAGTTGGGAAGATGCCCTGAAGAAAGGAATAGCCACCCACTCCAGTATTCTGCTCTGTAAAGTCCACGGGAGGCAAAGAGTCAGACACGACTGAACGGCTTTCACTTTCACCTCTCAGAGACTCAGTTTTCTCATCTGTAAAATGGGTGCGGTAAAACTCCCTACCTCACAGGGCTGCTGTGAAAGCTCATCAAGATCATGCAAGAAAAGCACTTAGCAGAGTACCTGGCACACACTGAACTCTCCGATAATCTTTGTTTTCAGTCATAACAATTGCTGATAATGTGTTGTTGTTTTCATTTAACTTAGTGCCATATCTGGAATTTAGTAAGCATTCAGCTATGTTTTGCTAGTTATTATTGTTGCGGTTGCTGTTGAAGTATTTAACACTGGTGTCTGGCAAAACAGAACCGCACAACGGGCACAGCTAGGATCCTTCTAGAGCCCTGATGAGTAAGCGTGGCAGTCTCCCTGTGGGAGACTCTCTGGGAGAATGAGCCTGTGGAACCCTTACCCATGATTCACCTTGGAGGGCAATATGCTTTTTCTCTTTCACCTCTGAGAAAGCACCTAGTCCCCTCAATCCTTCCAAAGCCATCATAAACGTAAAATTCACCAAACTGAAGCCAGAAACTTCCAGACTGCCCTGGCTAGGCCACACACTAGCCGGTGGTGTATCTGTGCTTCTATGCTTGACACCAAGTATGACTCCACTAGATAAAAGATGCAAAGGGTCTGGCGCCACGTTTCATTCCATTTGGGCTTCCCTACCTGCAGGCAGTATGTCCTAGAAACTGCAAGCTTCGTGCAAGCCTTACACTTAGCTTGAATTCCAGCTTCTTGCTTCCTTTCTCTTCCTTGTCTCCTATGGTAGAAAGTCTTGCTTTATTTCAAAGGGCTACTGAAATACCACCTCCTCCAGAAAGTCTCCCTGGATCCTCTTTCTTTGCCCAAGCTGGAAGAGAAATCGTCCCTGCCTCTGGGTGTCCTCAGAGTGTTCTCTGAGCTGTGTCAAACCCTATCTTGGTTTTTAACCATGTATATGTTAGTCATGGCTATGGATTGCCCGTGACAGAAAATCCACTCAAACCAGCTTAAGTCCAGAGGGAATTTATCAGCTCCTCTCAAGGTCAATGGTGTAGCTAGATTCAGAGGAAGCTGAAACCCGCGTTCAAACGGCTTCCTTGAAAATCTGGCCTTAAGCTCTTAAATCTCACTGGCTCTTCCGCAGCGCGGGTCTCTGACTGTTTCCACCACGTGGTGGCTCCAAAGCTCCAGCTGAGCCCCTCCGCAGCGACGGGTTCCAGCAGGCGTCCTTCATTGGACGGAACTGGGCCAGGTGTCCACGCCTGGGCCAATCACTGTGGCCAGGAGAGCAGAGGACAGGGATTGGCCAGACTGGAGTCACGTGCCGGCTGGTCGCTGGAAAGCGGCGTGAGCCCCAGCCAAGCCACTGGCCTTAGTGTGGGAGGCGCTTCCCTAAAGGAAGACCGGGGCTGGCACCCAGAAGCAGCAACAACTGTGTATGGCAGGCATAAAAGCTCTGCGGGTTCGTCTCTCGGCACCTCCCGGGGCCTAGGCTTTTTTCCTCATGCAGTGGATGCTCCATAAAATTACAGAATGAATGAAAAAAAAGACGGGACAAAACGAAAGTACCTACCTGTTGGATTTGCATGCTTCGTCCTGGCTCAGTTACCTTGGCTAAGCAGAGGTCACGCATCCATCTGAGTATTTCTCCAACAGTCTCTCTTGGGGAAAATCTTTGTGAAGCGGACATCACAGACCTTCCATCTAGAGTCGGAAATGATGTAGAAGATCCTAACCTTTAATAATCCAAAGTGCCTCACAGCCTGTTTTTTAAAATGTCGTTAACCAAATATGTGAGACTTCACCATGACCTAGTCCTTGACTCGTCTGTTTGGATCTTTTCTTTCCAGCCATTTCTGGTCATGAAAAAAGGGCAGGATTTCTGGCATCCTTCGTGTTTCTTTGTTATTAAAAGCAGGATCAGTTAATAAATAATTATGATGCTCAGTTTCTAGGGAACAAGGAGATAAGGGCAGGAACACTTGAGTCTCACAAATTACATGCTATAGGATAGATTTTCACCCAGAGTGGAGAACAGCCTAGCGTTCTTTTTCTTTCCTGTGGCATAAATTGTTCTAATTATATGTGCAAGATCCTCTATCCCCAAAGATATGAGTTGGAGGCACTGTGTCTGTTCTTTTAATTCCAAGCAGCATTTGCGGTTACGTGTCCCCAGCCCCCCTTGTTTTCAAACTGAATTGTTTCACTGGTAGCTTGGTGTGTCAGCTTGTAAGTCTATAAAACAGTTTTATACCAGCTGGAGATTCAACATGCTATATGAATACATAACAGTGCCTAACCAAGAAGGTTGGTAATTCAGTAATTAGCTGTAATTAATGAACACAAAGTGAAGACTCATTTACAGTTTAAATTATCACATTAGCTCCTGTCACCCTCTATGTACACAAAACAGCAGGAATTCAATTATTTTTATTCTTCAAAGCTAATTTAAAATTTAAGGGATGCCATTACATGAAATAATAGGTAGGGAACGCAATCGAAATCACTGGGAACAGTTGGCCGTCCTTAGAATAAAAAAAAAAAAATGCGATCGTTGACGATTTGGAAATGTTTTTTCATCTGTGAACAGATGAAGGATTGAAATCTCTGCTCTTTTCAGTGTGTTTAATTTAAAAGAGGAAGCGAGCTTGGTGGTTGCTGAATCTTTGTGCAAGAGAGAATCATTGTGCATAATTGTAACAGCAGTTGATAACGGATAATGCTGTTGATAGTAATGAGATGACAGCCTGGCAGACTCACGTTCCATTACCCTTAACCAGGGCTGGGCCCAGGCTGAGCCTCCCACCACTGCACGGGGCTCCTGGACCTGTCACCCATTTTTGAGGCATGCTTTCAGCTCGGGAGGCCTTGCGTCACTGTCACATTGCTGCAGCCCTCAGTTCCTTGCATGTATATATGATGAATATTGTTTAATTCATTCATCGAACATTGACCCGGCACTTCCTCTCCCTCAGGACCACATCCTTGATCTCATGGAGCCAGCATTCCATGGGAAGAGACAGACAGTGGTTCTCAAGTTCGTCTGTTCACAGAATCATGGGAGAAGCTTTAAAAATATCTGCCTATCAGTGTCTGGTTCCCAGTCCCAGTGAACCAAACCCAATTTTCTGGGAATCAGGTATGGGCATCAGGATTTTTTAATATGATTAAAATTCTAATATGCATCAGAGTTGCGAACGACTGTGATCGACTAGTAAATGCAACCAGTAAATTAGAATTCCTTGATGATGGATGCTGTGATAAAAACGAAGCAAGGGAATGCAGAAGGTGACTGAGGGCTGCTCTGGGGTGAATATTCGGGGAAAACGTCTCTGGGTGGCTCCTTGGGAGGAGACCTGAATGATAAAACAAAGGAGCCAGTCCTGAGAAGATCTGGGAGGATCTGCTGTTAGAACTCAGGCGTCGGCCACTCTACCCCCTCTTCCTCCCTTTCCTTCTACTTCTCCTTCTTCTCCTTCATTTACTTACTGTTTATTTATTGCCATTTTAACCCTTTAAAAAGGTGAAAGCTTCCTTAGTTCAAGCATCATCCAAAATCAAGCTGCAAAGCAAATTTGGCTCACTCAAACCATGTTCCAGAAAACAAACAAGCAAGCAAAAAGACCCACACATGCAAAGGCCCTGAGGCAGATTTGAGTTGAATGCATTAGACCAGCAGAAAGAAGGCTTGAGGAGGTGGGGCTTAATAGTTTGGAGAAGAGACGACTAGAATTTTTAAATGTGGGTGGATGTTTAGGTGTTATTTTATGTATAATGAAAGGCATTGATATATTTCAAGCAGGGGGTGAATGAATGTGTGTGTGTGTATAAAAGAGACACTTGTGTTCCCACACTCACCACAGTGTATCTCCCGGCAGCTTCCACTTATCTCCTCTCATGGCAGTTCCAGGAAGGGGAGGAAAAACACGTCTGAGTGAAATGAGAGCAGTGTCTGTTGCTTTCGACTCTGGTACCATGCTTTCCCCTCCTCTTCCTATGATCATTTGTCTTTTCCTTTAAATAGGCCACTCGGAGTGCACTGTCTAATTTTTCATAGGTGATCGACTGCTGAGTGGGGGTTTAGGTAGACAGAGGGAAGGCGCTGATAAGCCGGAGCACGGATTCTATTAGGGAAATGCGGAGGTAATTAATGAATCCTGCCAGTAATTGGGAAGGTGTGAGTCCCCGTAATATCGTAATGATAGTCATCCGTCTGGGCACCCCCGTCACTCCGAGCCATCTCTCATCACTCTCTGATCTCAGACTCTTAGCCATGCAAATCTCCCTGACAGGCCGCTGTGTCTCTGTCTCCCTAATTGGCCGGTATAGAGTTGTTTATGAATATTGTCGGCATTTAGGCCTCAGTTGGAGCTTGTTCAAAAATCGTTAGCAAAGTTGCCTTAACAGCATTGTCAAGAATGTATTCCCCTGTTTCGATATCTGTTTTTAAGCCGGCAGAGGTTCGGGATGAAATTAAGTGATGCATTGTGTGGACTGGAGCTCTGTGTGTGTCATGGTTATTAAACTATTTTTGAAGTAAAAACCAATTTACAGTAATTTCTCATCCCACTTAGGGTAAAACTTCCGTTTGCGTGCGGGAACGGGATGTCTTTTTAAGAGCACGTCCTCCGTTCTGAATAGAGCATTGAGTATATTAATGCCATCTTCAGACAAAACCATTTGCAAAAATTACAGTTTTGCATCAAGACTGGTTTCTAAACATCCGTCACCATTTCATTCCAAATGGGCACCTTTACGGGAACCATTTGCCATGTTTTCTTGCCAACAATTTTTCCTGCACTCAAGTGGCTATCCTTTCATCTCCCCCAACCAAATTAGGTGATGGATTGTTTGAAATGCTACAAAAAAAAATTGTTTTAAGCCCTCATGAATCTGGTAAGTGAGTTTAATGTGTCATGATGTTTGAGAGGGATCTTTTAAATATTTAGAAAATATGGGAAATAGTGTTTTAACATATAATCAACACACTTTCACATATTCAGATATGAAACAGTCCAGTTCAGAGTGCATCTTTATCAATTCCAAACAGAAGAGAAATTTAGGAAACTCTGGTTTCCATTTTGCCCCCGTGGAGGAGGAGAGAGGCTTGGTTGCAAAGGACAGCCCGAATTCAGAAGTTTCAGGCTCATCTTCTGCTGGCCAGCTCTGAGTGGCCTTGATTCAACTTCCCAGCCTCACTAAGCTTCAAGTTTCCCATCTGTCTTCCCATCCCTGCATCTCAAATGTAGTTTACAGCACATTCATGGACACGTATGTACTTAATATACGTATGTACATGTATATGTAGGTGTACTCAGGTGGCACTACTGGTAAAGAATCTGCCAGTGCAGGAGACCCGGGTTTGATCCCTGGATCCGGAAGATGCCCTGGAGAAGGAAGTGGCAACCCACTCCGGTGTTCTTGCCCGGAGAACCCCATGGACAGAGGGGCCTGGCGGGCCACAGTCCCTGGGGTTGCAGAGTCGGACACGACTGAGCGCGCGCGCATGCCAGCAGGCTGGAGTGATGAAGCATCTCTGGAAATGTGCTTCCCAGAGCCTCGCTAAGGGGGTCAGCCGTCCCCCTTCGCCTGGGACTGAGGGGCTTCCCGGCGCGGGGACCCAAAACCAGGGCAGCCCAGGCAAACGTGGCCGGGGCGGCCCCCCGAAGAGTACGCAGGACTCCTTCAGCCTCCCATGCAGGCCCTCCGCGCGCCACGGCTTGCCAAAGCCCCCAGTTCACAGAAGATCTTCGCTCCCGTCTCCAACTCTGCAGCTGAGTTGCGTTTCTCTGTAGAACCGTCTGGAATGTCCCAAGTCCGCTCGAGGGATATGAATGGCTGCTCGAGGGGCCTGCTGGCGGCCCAGTGGGTAGGGCTGCGCTTCCGTCGCCGGGGCTCGGGCTCCCCCCCTGCTCGGGGCACGATGAGTAAGGTCCCGGCCGGGCCGTGGCGAGGCCGCAAGACAGAGCCGCCCGAGCCAGGCCTTCGCTCCGCGGAGGGCCGCGCCCGTGGGCTCGGGGGCCCGGGCCGCCGGCCGCCACTCTCCCGGCCGCGTCAGGGCGGCGGAGCGGGCCGGGTGGGTCCGTGGGCCGCGAGGCGGCAGCCTGCGGGACTCGCCGGGAAGCGGCCGAGAGCGGCGCTGGGCCGTCGGCCCGGCAGGCCGGCCGGGGAGCCCCAGCGGCATCTCAGCGCCGTCCGCGGGCAGACCCGGCGGGCCCACCGCCGTCCCCACCCGCCGACCTCCGCTCTGAGGACGGCCCTGGCCGGGCAAGCGGCTAGAATGCGAAGGGCCCCCAAGCCCTGTAGCCTTCGGTGTCTTTGCCACACACCTCCCGGGCTGGCCTGCCCTGACGGCCAGGGCTTTCTCGCGGAGGCCTTCGCTCATCCCCACAGCGCACCAGCTGCACCATCTCCAAAGGAAAGGCTTCGTTTTGCAGTCCCCCACGCCACCCCGCCCAGCCCCGAGAACTTTTTTCTCGTCTCTCTTCCTTAAATCTGAGTGAATCGCTGTGACAGACAGCTGCTGGTGGGCCTCTGTCGTGAGCAAGGAGACTGACACGGCTCCGAACCTAAGCCTCAAACCGCAATGCCGCAGGGGCCCCAAGACTCCGTTCTTGAAATAACATACACGGGGGGCGCCCAGAGAGGGAGGCAGGTGGAGCGCAGGCACCGGCTCCGCAGGCAGCGGCGGCCAGCGCTGGAGGCAAAATGCAGCGCGGAGTAATTGTCAGAGGCTCGCGTAAACACATAAATAAGATGGATTTATTTTCATTATTCATATTTGGTGCTCTTCCCTTCCACTTATTTATGCTTTAAACAAGGGCTACAGTAAATATAACGATAAAAAAGTGCCTACAGCGGACGGGAAGATGATCCAGAAACCCTGATACACAGCAATACCTGCCTCTCCTTTCCAGCCGCTAACGAATCTTAACCGGAGCCGTGTTATGTTCCCATGTGAGTGATAAGCCGTGATTTATTACAAAGTGTCATGAAACCGGATTGCCATCCAGTGAGACATGAGCTAGTGGAAAATATTTTCCCTGTTTCCCCACCTCATTACTCAAAGACGCAGTGTCCCTTCACCAAGCCTAATTGAACCGACTTTTTTGAGTCCTCTACTCATGGGCAATGGAAATTAGCCAAGGAGAGGCTGTCTGGTGAAGTCTGGTGCCCGAAGCCAGTGCCCTGGTCGAGCTGGTGCCAGGGCTGGTGACGAATTGCAGATTGGCCAGCCTCCAGAGAAGCCTGATCCCAAGAATCAACCCAGCCCTCTGCCAGAGCAGCAACAATATGAATGTGCTTAGGAAATGAACCCAAAGAGCAACACTGATGACTCTGCACCTCGTGTTAACCACATGTCCTGCCGTCCCACTTGGAACTCATGCCTCCATCCTTCAAGACTTAACCCGGTGGTGCAGATGAGCCAGCTGAGCCTAAGCGGCAGGCTTTCCCCAGATATGCTGGTGGTACATGGGAAAATGGTGACTGCCAGTCTGTCCTTCTGCCACTTAATAAATCCATTAAAATGGTGACTGCCAGTCTGTCCTTCTGCCACTTAATAAATCTCATGGGAATGTGTCTAACAACCCCCTTCTGCTTTTTTACATTTTATTTTTAAATATTTTTAGACTTAGTTGCAAAAATGGTGAGAGAGATGCCTCACCCAGCTTTTTGTAATGTTAACATCTTACCCAACCCTGATAGTTATCAAAGCCAGGAAATCAACTTCGGTTCAACTCCGTGCACTCAACTGTAGACCTTATTTGAACATTACCTAAATTTCCTTTTGCTGCTCCAAGATTTAATTTAAGGTTTCACATGGGATTTAATTGTTACGTATCTTTCCCCCCCATCTATGAGAACCCTTCCATCTTTCCTTGTCTTTGATGACATTAACGCTTTTGTCAAGTACTGGTTAGTTGTTTTGTAGATTCCTCTTGATTCGGGTTTGTCTGCTGTCGTCTCGTGGTTAGATGGGGGTTCTGCTTTTTTGGCAAGAATACCATGGAAAGGGGGTTCCCTCAGTGCGTCGTAGAAGGGCTCACATGAATTAATGCGTGCCGCTCCTGGGGGCGTCCACATTAATTAACGAACAAGGCAGTCTGTGGCCATTCCCTTTACAATATGACGTGCAGCTCCTATAGGCCGCAACTTTGTGGCGCTGGCCAAAATACCATGAAGTGAAAACTTTCCATTCGGTATCCTGTACACTAGCTATGTGACTTTGAACCCAGAATTTAATGTTTCTCTGAATCATACTTTCCCCACCTGGATAAAGAAAATAACAGTCACCCTTTAAGATCAATGGGAAGATTAGTAATTGGATATGCAAAGTCGATGTGCCAGGAGGCTCTCAAAAGTAGGGTTCTCTAAAAATTATCTGGGCCAACTTGCACCCTGTATTGGCAGCCCTTGAAAAAAATGATGCACGCAGCCATCACGCTTTGCAGAGCAGAAGCCTGGAGCTCGGGGATGTGGAGGGCCTATCGTGTCCTTCCCCTCTGCCGGCCTCCGATGACACTTTCTCGTGGTCCTCCCCAGACTGCCTTTTTCATTTTTTTGGCTGTACTGGGTCTTGGTGGCACGGAGGCTCTTCAAACCTGCATTGCTGCATGTGGGATCTTAGTTACCGCATGTGGGCTCTGACCAGGGATGGAACCTGGGCCCCCTGGATTGAGAGCTCAGAGTCTTAGCCACTGGACCACCAGGGGAGGCCCCAGACTGCTTTTTTGGTATTAGTTACAGCCCCTAACCATTGGGCCATACCACAAGGCAAGACCTCACCACTTGGCAGTTAAATATATGGGTCCCCAGAGTTAGGAAGATCTCAGTTCAAATCCTAGCTGGGACCCTTCAGACAAGCCGACCCCATTCTCTCCGCCTCTGTCCTCCTCTCCAAAGGACCTAACTCACAGCGCTGTTGTCAGGATTAAATAAAGAAATAGGTAAAAGCACATAGCAAGCACGCAATCATTACCTAATTAGCTCTAATTCCCTGTTACTCATTCACCAACTATTTACGAGGCATCCCCTAGGTGTCGGGCACTGTTGAAAGCTCTGACAGCAGTCACTGATGGAGGCAAACAACGTCCCGGGCCTCGGACGAGAGGTAAGACGGACAGAAACAAGGAGATCGGAAGTGCCGTATCACGACTCTCAAGCCATGTGTCCGTTAGGTGAACTCTCCAGCTCTTCGCCTAGACAAACTTCTGTCCTTAGCCGAGCTGATCTCTCAACTTGAACTACTTCATCTTCGCGTGTTACAGTCTTACTCCTGTCTCCAAGGCCTAACCCAGCTCTCCTCTATTTTGTTATTTGTTTCCTGACTCTTCCTCTTTCTGTTTAGTTCCTCAGTCCTCAGAGCTCCACCAGATCTTTTTTTGAAGTATTTTTTATTCTATTAATGCCGACTGTTCAGTTATCTGCTGTGGCTGCACTGGGCTGTCACGGCTGCCTGTGTGGGGGCGGTGTGAGAGCCCCGGCGTGGCGGCCTCTCCTGGCCCAGGCCCAGGCTCCAGGTACGCAGGCTCAGTCGCTCAGCAGTGTGGGGGATCTCAGTTCCCTGACCGGGTGCGGATTGAACCCGTGTCCCCTGCATTGGCAGCCAGACTCTTAACCACTAGACCCCCAGGGAAGAACCTTGACTCTTTTTTATTTAGATGGGATGACTTCCTTGTGCTCCCTCCCATTAAGAAGGTCCCAGGGTCTTCTCCGTGATGCTGTTACCTATGGGCACATTCGTCACCACCCCCCGGAACCCTCCAGAGCAGCTTTCACTGCCCTTTGGTGACCCCGATTTACCGTTTGGTTGCATGGTCTACCATCTTCACCAGCTTATAAACGTGTTCCCCGCAAGCCAAAGCCAGTCTCCTTCACACACTTGCTGAGACCCTCTTGAGTCAGGGCCTGACATGAGTAGATATTCAAATGTTCATTGAACAAATACGTCAGTAAACAGCCATGTCTCCCTTGACGAATCGTGATTCTTAGAAGGCAGTGACTATGTCTCACTCCTTTGATATCGGTTGCCATGAACTGAGACTTAACAATACTGGACATATTTGCTCTACCAATGATTTTGCTTGAGCTTCTGACCTGGTCTCTCTTTCAGGGCTTCCATCTCACCCTCTTTAAGATACATTCCTCTACCCTTGGAGACCTTCTCACTATATTGCAAGAGTTATGTGAAAATGCAAAGAAAGCACAAGAACACACATGAGGCATTTGGTTGCCTTGACAATGAAGTGCTTCAAACATCACAGAGATGGCTTCTTGTTGCCAGCAGCTACGCCCTGACTTTTCTTGAAATTATGCAAAACCCATCTGCCCTTCCCCTTTTATTGCTGATGACTTCGTAAGAAATTATTACTAATTTTACTGGAAAGGAGACTCTGAAGACCACATTTTTCTCTCTAGTACTCATGTGGGCTGCCCGGAAAAGAAAGCAAAAAGTGTCACATTGTGGCTTCAAGTATTTATCCCTTCCCTACAGTGTTCTTTTCTTTCTCCTTTAACATTATCTCCAGTCTGAGAAGCAAAAAAAAAAAAGAAGAAGAAGAAGAAAACAATGAATCTTTCTTCACCAACCTTAAGTACACATCTTGGGAAACAGATTGGAAAATCTTTCTAGAAAAAATTGACTGAAATTCCAAGCCAATACACTGTATTGTTTATGTCACTCGTGAAAAATTTTATGATGCTCTTCTAGATAAGGAACAGTCTCAGGTTTTTACATAGCATACTCAGAGAAGGCGAGTTCACTGGAAATGGTTCTTCTTAGGATGGAATGTAATTTTCTGAATTTCTGGTGCATAGCCATCTAGAATTAAAAGTTTACCAATTAAAACACCCAAATGTGCAACAGAGAAGAAAGCATTCATGTTTTTCTAAGCCATACATTCCAGACGTGTTTTGGAAATTGTGTCTATTGCATACTCCATATACTAGATCAAAGTAAGAATTATTTTAATGAAAATGTCTGTGATAACCTCAGGGTGTTGGTATATCTTAGCTCTGTGCCCCAACCACAGTGGCTTTCTTTTAGTTCCTTGAGCAAGTTAAACTCCTTTCTGCCTGAGGGCCAAATATTTGGGGGTTTCTCTAAGAATTCTCTTTTCTCAATTCTTTATCTGGCTGGCTTAGTTTTAACCAATTCTTCAGATCCTGGCATAAAAGACCCTCCTTATAGAAGACTGTTGTAGGCCTTCCCTGATGGCTCAGTGGTAAAGAATCCGCCTGCCAATGCAGGAGACACGGGTTCCATCCCTGATCCGGGAAGATCCCACATGCCCCGGGGCACCTAAGCCCGTGGGCCACGACTCCTGAGCCTGCACTCCGCGACAAGAGAGGCCCCTGCCGTGGGAAACCCAAGCGGCCCGCCCGCCAGAAATACGGACGTTAATTAACTAACTTTTTAAAAACAGAAACAAATCCTCCCGTAGGATCCTCTCTCTTCTCCAAGCTACGCTACACGCAGACTAAATTATAGAGCCACATGCTTTCCCCTGCACGGAGCTTGCCTCCACCACACTGTTCTCATCACTTGTGTGAGAGCCTTGCCCAGACGTTTTCTTTCCCACACCATGGAGATGGGGATCCTTCGAGTCCTGAGCACCACGCAGGACCGTGAGCACAGAGTAGAGACCCCATAATTAATTGAGTAGATTCATTACAGGGTTGAATGAATGACTAAATGATCGGGCTTGCTAGTAGAGTCTGGGGAAACCGAGATGAGGAGAGCTTAGGAAGCAGGTCAGGCCTGATGCTGGATAGACTTAGGTTTGCTCGAGGGAGTGTAGTCTGAAAAATAAAGATCCAAATTATAGCCAAGAAGAACAGCCAGGGTCATGACCAAAACAAGCAGGGCTCATCAAGTGTGAAGAACAAAGGGAAGTTAATAGCCCAGGGGAGTCGTGCAGCGGGGAGCAGCAGCTTCAGATGCAGCTTGGCAGGGGGTCCCGGGAAGGGTTTAGGGCTTAAACTGCGCCAAGTCTGAGGGACTCTGAGTCCCTGCTTTGTGTGACTCAGGGGCCAGACTTACACCCCAACAGACAGCCTGAGCTCTCACGTCAAACTTGACTAGTCTTGTGACCTTGAGCCACTTACTCATCTCTCTGAGCCTCAGCAGCTTCACCTGTAAAATGGGGATGTTCACCGCTGCTTCTTCAACAGTCCCCCGTCTGTATGAGAGAATGGTGTGTATGTGGAGGTTCTTGAAAGTTCTTCTACTCAGGTCTTCCAAGAAGCTTCCGCTCAGTCTCGCATCCTGTCTTTCCTTTGCGTTTTGCTCAAGGCATGGGTTGTGTTAGCATGTGCCTCATCCATCCTCTACAGACCAGAAGCTTCTTGGAGGAGGAAACGCGTTACTCACATAATTCTGTTAGACTCCTGGTGGCATGCAGGTAGAATGGGGGACAGAAAGCTAACTCTTTGGAGGTCCCAGGCAAGAATGAAGACTGTGGAATTATCACTCAGTTCCAGGGCTACATGTGATCTTTCCCCAGGAGGTTAGCTGACATCACAAAAGAAACACTTGCTGTATGTTGAATGAATAGATGAATGAGTGAATGAATGAATTTGCCATTCGTTATGCGTGGCAATAAAGAAAAAGAAATTTAACTTTGTCTTGGAGATTTCTGAATGCCTCTGCCAACAACTAAATCTCTTCCAGGGAGGGCAGATGGCGGCCTGTACAATGAACAATTTAATCTTTAGAAAATGGAACAACTTTGCCAGCAAACTCCATTTTTCTCCACGAACACATTGTCAATAACATGTGCTCTCAAATATGTGGTGAAATTGATGACTGGGCCCTGATTTATGGAAACAACAGCAAATTAAATGATTTCTTAGCTCGGGGTCCTCTGGACCAGCCGTGAGTATTTTTCGCCTGCACTCTAGTAATAGAAGAGGGCTAATTAAAATGCCTTGGTGGCCGATTGTGTGTGTGAAATGAAGAAAGGAGACTGTCCAGTACATCTTAATTTAAAACCAGGAGGGGAGAAGCCACTTATGTGATAATGAAGATTAACTTAGGCTGGCACTGGGGCTCCCTCCTTACATAAAGGCAGATATTGAGGGAATCCTGCATATAAACACGTTGGGGACCACTTATTTAGCGCCTTTTAAGAAATCCTCTTGGTCCTGGGTAGACTTGAGGCTTTGGAGGTGGATGAGAAGAGACCAGGGTTGGAGGAGGGAAGCCCAGAGAAATGGAACTCTCTAGACAGAGAGCATGTTGGATGTCCCAGGCTATTTCTGCATCGCAGCCTGGTTCAGAAGGAGTCCCTGTCCTAAAACTCCTCCTTCTTGAAGGATGATTCTCAACTCATATTTGGATCAAGAAGTTTTTTGAGAATCTGATGAGAGCTACAGATCCTCTCTCCAGAAAAAATAAACAAGTGTGTGTTTACAAATGCATACACACACATACACAGAGATTCAAAATTTGCTTATGGTATCATGTCTTTTCTTTGCCATAAACTTGAACAACTTGTGTAACAATTTCTATGCAAAATTCCAGGCATCTCCAGCCTTCCTATAATGCTCATCCAAGGTTAAGAATCTCTTGATTTAAAAAGCCTGTGGTTTCTTTGTCGTTGTTCAGTTGCTCAGTGGTGTGTGACTCTTTTGTAACCCCACAGACTGTAGCCCTCCAGGGTCCTCTGTACGTGGGATTTTCCAGGCAAGAGTACTGGAGTGGGTTGCTATTCCCTTCTCCAGGGATCTTCCCCACCCGGGGGTGGGGTCCCGATCTCCTGTACTGCAGGCAGGTTCTTCAGCACTGAGCCACCAGGGAAGCCCTAGCCTTGCTTCCTGCCCGTCTGGGCCACCTTCATTCTGCTCCCTCCCACGGCCCAAGCCGCTCCCACTCTTGGGGATTTTTACTGCGGACGCTTCACCGGACAGCTCGGTCTCCAGGCCCCGTGGCTCGCCCTCTCTCATCTTTCAGGTCTTAAGTCAAAGGTCAGCTCTCAAGCGACCTCCTGGGCCCTTCGCAACAACAGTCGCACCCACACCACTCACTTTTCTATCACCTGCTTACCTTCTCCACAGCGCCGACCTGCTGAGGTCTCCCACCTGCGGCAACAAAATGCCACAGACCTGCTGAGACAGCAGAAGTGTGTCTCCTCACCGTTCCTAGAGGAGACGTCCAAACCCAGGCGCGGCAGGCGGCCCTCCCCAGGCGTCTCTCCTTGGCTTGCAGACGACCGCCCCCTCCTGCCTCCCCACTCGATCTTACCTCCGAGCGCGCACCCAGGGCCTCGTTGCCTCCAAGAACACCAGCCAGCTTGCACAGGGTCCGCCCTGATGGCCTCAGCTTACCTGGATGCCCACTTTCCAGACCCCAGCTCCGAATCTAGCCACGTCCCACCTGCCAGGGGTAGGGCATCACCATGAATTTTGAGGGCACACGGTACCATCCGCCAGACTGGCTTCCAAGCTGCTCATCAGAAAAGGCTTTGTCGTGATTCCCGTAACACCAGCGTCATGATCTGACCGCTGCCCTGCCCCTGGCTCAGAGGGAGCCGCTGGTCGCCATGGAAACCCTCCGCACTAGCTTCTCATCAGCGTGCCCTCCACAGAAGAGGAGAGGGCCACGCCACACTTGGTTTATAGCTCTGCTGGAAGGAGCAAAAGTTTTCTAGTAACTTTTGTAAGGGAGACATTTAAAATACATGGCATTGCTCCTCAACAGCTGATCCGGGGGCGGAGGAAAGCCTTGAATTCCTCTGAGAAAGCAAGCCTGGTTGCGTGTGTTCTCAGAGCACAAACTGGATTCAAGAAGGAAGGGTCCCCTGGCAGGGCTGACAAGTGGGGAAGGAAGGGGCACGAAGCCTGGTGCCTCTTACACCACCGTGACCAGTCACTGCACATTCCTCTGGGTCCACTGACCCTCCGAGAGGGGCACCGTTCATCCAAGGCTTCGTCTTCCGGTGGGAGCGGTGGGGGGCTCTCTGAACCCCACCCCCCCCCCAGCCTCAGAGCACCTGGCCAAAGGTGAATCCTCATTATCCGGTCATAGCAACTGTTGGTAATACCGAGGAGCAAAGTAATGAACAAACCCCAGGAAATTGACGGTCTCGTGAATTCTTCCCTCCTAAGGAAGTTTGGTCGCTCCGTCTTATAACTGGACCATTTGAGAGGGGACTGGTCAATAAGGGTCGTCGACTTGAGAAACACCGGTGCTTCCCGTGGTTTGGAGTTTGCTTTGCTGCATATCTGCGCATGTAGTGAGGGATTTAATCTAAGTAGAAATGCAGGTTTCCGAGTGGGCGAGGGGAGAGGGGGAGGAGGGGAGAGGGGGAGGAGGGAGAGAGAAGACAGTGAGGACGGTTGTAGGAGAATTCTACAGTCAGGTGTTGTAGCCCGCCCCTGCAGGAACGGTTCATTGATAAACGGCAGTAATTGACTGATCAATCAGTCATACATTAGAGCAGAAGCTCTCAGCCGCAGCGGCACATTAGAATCCCCTGGGGAACTTTTTAAAGCCCCAGTTCCCAGCCCATACCCCAGGCCAGTGGAGGCAGAATCTGGCAGATTCTGGGGATCCATGGAGCCCGGGCACTGGTGTTGACAGGCTCCCAGGCAGGCCCCGTGGCTCAGGGCCAACGCGAGAACTCATTCGGAGGCCTGGGTGCAGCCAGATAACTCGAGGGGGGCCACTTGTTGGCTGGTTGTGAACTTGGATGACCTGCTGAGCAGCTCTGAGCCTGGACCGCCTGTCTTGAGGACTGACGTGGAACAAATGTCACTGGTTAAACACCTGGGTTCCAGATCGGGAACATACGGAGTTGGGACTTCCCTGGTGGTCCGGGAGCTTAGCTCATGCTTAGCTCAAGGGTCCCGGGTTCAATCCCAGGTCGGGGAACTAGATCCCATGTGCTGCAACTGAAAGTTCGCATGCTGCAACTCAGACCAAATAAATATGAATTTAAAAAAAAGAAAGAACATGCTGGGCTGATAAATACCAGGTGCTTCTCGCCATCACCCATCCAGTGGACATGAAAGTGTCACTGTCTGGCAGAAGCAGGGAGGCCCCGGGGTCACCCAGCCTCACGTCTGTGACTCCACAGAGGCTCAAGCAGCGGACAGGCATGAAGAGGAGCCCCCGTTTCCTTATGGAGCGAAAGCCCAGGGGCCAGGCCTGGGCTGGCACTTCGGAGTCTCGTGAATAAGGCAGCCCTGCCCTTGCCCCCCTAGACCCTCAAGGCTGGTGGGCGAGGCCGGCGTGAAACCGCATTCACACAAACCAACGTGTTATTCACGACGAGTGGAGGGCAAGAGAGGAAGTCTGGGGACCTAGTCTAGCTTCTGGGAGAAGGAAAGGTCCTTCTCAGGACGTGATGTTTAAGCCCGTAGGTTGAGTGTGCCCCAGGAACTACCCAGGCAGAGGCGTAAGAGGCGGCCTCCCGCCCAGGGGACTGCGGGGGTGTGGGGGGCAAAGCCTGTGAGGAGGGATGGAGCCTGACATTTCTGAGCGGGCTCCATCTAAGCCATAAATAACTGAATCAAAGAGCATCCTTTTTGTTGTTCTTAGAGCATCTCCAGGCACTCAGATGTACTTTGCAGGACACGGGTGGAGTCAGATCAGAGACTAGATTTGAAGTCCAGACAAATCTTAATTTTGTTCCAGATTCACTAGGCGTTCAATTTAACCTCCTGAAGTTCTGCTTCTTCATTTGTAAACAGGAAATAATCACTCCTATCTTCCCAATCTGTTGTGAGGACTGGTAACTATTGGTTGCAGTCAAAGCAGTAAAGGGTAACGGGTTATCATTATGAAACAGTGTGGCCTTTTGGTGACAGAAAAACCTGGTTCAAATCCCAGGTCTGCCATTTCCCAGGCCTGTGGTCTTGATCCTGTTACTTAAATCTCTGTCCCTCAGTTTTCTGACCTCTGAAAAGGAGGTTCATAAGAGCTACCTTTGGAGATTATTTTAAGAATTAAAGAAAACAATTGAAGTCAAGCTTCAGACAAAGGGCTTCCCATGTGGTAATAAAGAATCCATCTGCTAATGCAGGAGAAGAAAGAGACCTGGGTTCCATCCCTGGGTTGGGAAGATCCCCTGGAGGAGGAAATGGCAACCCACTCATGCTCTTGCCTGGAGAATCCCACGGACAGAGGAGCCTGGTGGGCTACAGTCAGTGGGATCGCAAAGAGTCAGACACGAGGTTTAGACCAAGAATGGGCATGAATGAAATAATCGTTTCAGGAAGGGAGACTTCAAAAATGGGAGAGTGTGCCTGAATTTTTATCTACACATGGTTACAATCCACTCACCTCCTTGCCCAGTATAGACTCATCACAAACAGTGCTGCCATGGGCTTAGATAACACCTAATCACTGTGGTAAAAACTATTCCAACGTTCATTTTCCATACTCGGAGGGCAAACCGGTCTTCCTAAAATGCAGACAACTCATATTTAGACAGCAGCGAAGTCCCCTAGCTGTGTCCACGCAGTGACTCTCATCTGGTTGTAAGTTAGTTGTAATAAATAACGTTCGGCTCTGCGCTCCCACTTAAGAGAAGATGGGTTCCATTGTGAATCATGTCTCTGGCGGTGTGGACTTTAAGCTGTCCAGGTTGTTTATGGTGGTGTTTGCCAGCATCTAGACCTCTTTCAAACAATTTAAGTACCCTTTTGGAGTATATGAATGTGGCTCAATAAAAATGGGTACAGAAAAATTGCTTCCTTTCTCTCCTGTGTGACCGTGCACCAAAAGCAGCCATATATGAGAATTATCGAATGTTAAATACATAATTGCCAAACACAAAATTATAATTAACACTGAAAGCACCAGGGGTATTTTCCCTTTCCATTGTCAGGATTTTCTCCTGATCTTTGCCACCCTTTTAATTTATGTCTTGCAAGGATGATAACCGTCAGATGGGTTTTCAGTCCTTATCATTTTTCAGGATATAGCTTTACTGAGCAATGTGTCTTTAGAAGAGTCTAGTTAGTTCCACTGACAGCAATAAATACTGGCTGGAGAACAGGCTTTGAGGTCATACAGACCTAAGTCCAAATGCTGCTCTGCTACTTACTAACTGACCTTGATGTTCTTAACCAGTCCAAGCCTCTGTTTTCTCATTAATAAACAGGGATAATGAGATCCATAGTCAGGGATTAATGTAAAAGGGCGTCCCTGGTGGCTCGGGGGTAAAGAATCCACCTACCAATGCAGGAGATGCAGGTTCGATCCTTGGGTCAGGAGGACCCCCTGGAGCAGAAAATGGCACCCACTCTAGTATCCTTGCCTGGGAAATCCCATGGACAGAGGGGCCTGGCGGGCTACAGTCCATGGGGTCGCAAAGAGTCAGACACGACTGAGCAACTAAACAACATCATTGTTAGGAACGTAACTTATAATGAGCACTTAGTAAAATGGTAGGTGTTATGCCTGCCTTTACCCTCATCTTCTTAATATCCACATCAAATGTTTTGAAATAATTTTTTTATAAAAAGGGGAAACTTTTCTTAGCTTCACACCTGAATTGACAACTGATTTCTTTTCAACATATGTTTAATGTCTGAACTAAAGAGCCTCTCTCTACTTAGTTTTTGAAGTTTCCAGTAGAAAGGAATAATCCATTTTCCAAGATCCAATGATTACTTACTTTCAACACATAAGCAGAATTTTACACGCATATTTTTTTATTTATTCTACACATTATTCAATAGCACTTTTAAGATACCATATTGTATGCAATGCAATAAAATCATAAAAGAAAATCATTTTTTTAAGTCTCCATTTTATTGAGCACTTACTGTAAGCCAGGAACCATTTGTAAAAGATACTTTTTTTATCCTGATTTTGCAGATATGGAAACTTAAGTAGAAAAAGAGTAAGTCATTTCCCCTAATACCACCCAAGTAATAAATGGAAGTGTCAAACAATTAACAAAAATGGCAAAGGAAAATGGAGAGACATTATGAAGAGAAGTTAATGGATATAGACTGGTCCCTTCAGAGGTTGTCCAAATGGTTGGTTGGGCCACAAAACTGACTCTGAGCTCCCTAGCAGTGAAACCAAAAATGAAAGCTTGATCCACTCTGAGACTGGCCTTTTCCATAAAGAAAATTTATACCAGGATTTAAGAATAAGCGACACCTTTCCTGATACCTACTGTCTAGAATAAATTCCTTACATGATTTTGTGATAGAGTGCAAAAAAGATAATAGGAGGTTCCCATAATTTTGTTACTGTTGTTCAGTCACTAAGTTCTGTCTGACTTTCTGCGACCCCATGGACTGTAGCACACCAGGCTTCCCTTTCCTTCACTATCTTTCGGAGTTTGCTTAGACTCATGTCCATTCAGTTGGTGCTGCCACCAACCATCTCATAATGAACCAAATATTTAAAACTGAAACCATTTCTTTCTGTTAAAAAAAAATTCAACCATTCCTTTCTGCAAAAAAAAATGTGTTTTGCTTAACACTGGGCTCCATCTCTTTTTAATAATTATTCAATCCAAGCTTTGTCAAAGCATCATACTGTGAAGAAATTCATATTAAAAAGCATGTTGGGGGGAGGGAGAGGAGCCCGCCTCTCTCTGCCTTATCATTTTTATTTAGACTGACATACCTTTGGTTATAATTAGGGATAACTGTACAGCAGTTAAGACTTCATAATCCCATCATTAGTTGTCAAGAGATTTTCAGAGGGCAAACCCTCATGCCATTTCTTTCATTTCTGCTTCTTAACTACTTGGGTAGCCTGAAGTTGAGGCGTGTGCTTTAAGGAAAAGCTTTTCTGCTGCCATGGAAATCTTCCAAGCTGACACACAACCAAGGCCCAGATGACGCCCGGTGACAGGGCCCTTGCCACCTCGGAGGGCCCCGAGTCCTCTCACCTGACGTCTCTGCTGTTGTTGGTCTCCTAGATGTCACCTTGTTTCTGCCAATTTCCTTAACAGCCATCTTGCACACCATAGTGAGGATATTTCAAACCATTCCAAGGGCTGCCCATTAAGTAGACCAAAAGGGAACTTGTTTTTAAAAATTATTTCTAATTTTCCCATTCCATTAGACACTGGAGGTTGGTGATATAGGATAGAGGTCGTTTGACTTAGATGTTTGCTCTGGCACTGATTTAAAAAAATAAAAAATAATTAAAAAAAAAACATGGAAATGTCTCCTCCAGCTTTAAGACTATAGACAGTTGACAGCCAGGTTTGTGTCATGAAGCATACATCATGCGTTCTAGACACACGGTTGATTTATCACAAGTTGCGCTTTAAAAGAGGAAGTTCAAAAGTTGAGATTTTCTAGTATGTGGTTCATGACCTGCATGTTGTCTGCATTTAGATTTCCCACGGAGGAGACTAGTATCATGATCAATAATAGCATTGCCTCCTCTTCTTCAAGGATCCAATCAAGCCCCTTAAACAAACAAATTTTTTCAAAAAGTGTTGTCTCATGGGCACAGATTCAACATCAGGAATGGTTAGTTTCTTGCTTAAAGATAAAGGCTCTGAGATACAAAACATACATATTTCTATTGAATATTGGAATAGCCAATTCCACTGATTACCATGTCACCTTGCAAAAGTGACGGCGATGATTTAAACCAGTTTTTTTCCTCTGTAATGCTGGATACCCCATTGGGTAATTAAAATAGTTAATGAAAATAATACATAAGTGGCGGGCCTAAAATTAACAGTCACAACCAACTCAGCAGTACAGAATCTGCCTGCCAGTGAGAGAGATGGGGGAAAACGTGGATTCAACCCCTGGGTCGGGAAGGTCCCTGGAGAAGGAAATGGCAACCACTCCAGATTTCCCTTGCCTGGGAAATCCCATAGACCACGGAGCCTGGCGAGGTACAGTTCACGGGGTCAAAAAAGGGTCAGGTCAGACACGACTGATGACTAAATAACATAGAAAGTCATTCTCACCATTCAGAAACTCAGACACTTCCTTGTATCTCTAGTTTCTTTTGTGACCTCCCTTTCCCAGCAACCACTCCGGGCCTCTGTTTCCCATGGCTGGAAAACTGCATGGAAGAAAGAAATTAACTAAAGGCAAGACCACATCAAGATGGTATTTTAAAAATATTACCCACCTACTCACATGAAGCTGTGTATAAAATGTGTTCAATACATTTGAGCAATTATTTCATTCATTCAAAGTCTTGAAATTGGTCCACCAAAGTTTAAGGGTTTCTGCACACAGTTTTCTCTTAGGAAAAATTAGGTGAAGCACTAATGATGAAATTCATCAATGTAGGTAAGCCAATTTGGATTTTCAAATTGTAAAATCAATTTGAAAAAAAAATATTAACTGCAGATTTCTCCCTGGATTATACAGTTAAAATCACTTGTCTCCATTTCTACCTGGCCTCCTTGTCAGTGTTTTTTAATAAAACATTTCACATATCTTCAGCATTTATTATCTCAGTCTCTTCTTTTTCATTTTCAACCAAATAGTCTCAAGAAGCCCTGAATTAGGAGTCAGGTGTCCTAACCCCATCATTTAATCCCCATGAGAGCAAATTATTTAAACTCTTTATCTTTGTGGCTACTAATATTTATATATTTCAGTGGAGAATATATATATATATGACTGTGCTTTGAAAAATGTAAATTGCTTCAAAATGGGGCTTCCCAGGTGGTGCAATGGTAAAAGAATTTGCCTGCAATGCAGGAGACCCAAGAGACAAGGGTTTGATCCCTGGGTCAGGAAGACCCTGTAGAGAAAGAAATGGCAAGCCACTCCAGTATTTTTGCTGGAAAATCCCATGGACAAAGGAGCCTGTTGGGCTACAGTCCACAGGGTCCCAAAGAATCAGACACAGCTAAGCAACTAAGCACACACATAAATTGCTTTAAAATAGCAGAATAAATTATTCTTTGACATTGAAAGCACCAGACAGGTGGCAAATCCTCTTGTCCATTTATGTTTTCTTAAAAACTAATTTTTAAGTCGGTTCTCTTTTTTTTTCTTTACATGGTCCCTTTCACAGAATTCGAGAAGAAGGTTTCCACGTAAATCTATATTTTTTCTTTCGTATTGTCTTAGTATAAATATTTTAAAATTTCTTTTTCATGTTTGAAGAGATAGACTTCAAATTATTACCTCTCAGAATTCATTCACTCAACAAATATTACCAAATACTTACCATGTGCCGGACATCAGCTACCATGCTTGAGACACCGATGCATGCAATGCACACAGCCCCCACCTTCCTAGGGCTTATAAGGCAGAGGGGGAGGTGGACACATATATGCAAACTAAATTTACATATATGATGATGTCGGTACTCGACATGGTCCCAGGACAACATGAAAGGTTCAATATTCTAACAAAGGAACCGCGCCAAGTTCAGTGGAGAGGAGGAAACGTCTGGGGAAATGACATTTGAACGAAGACTTCAAGGATGAGAAGGTGCCAGCCAAACAGAGAATACGAAGACAGCGTTCTCGGTGGAGGGAAGGCCGTGTGGAAAGGCAGGGAGGTGCATTTCCGATACCGTCAGAAGGCCAGAGCTGGGCTTCCCTGGTGACCCGGAGGTCAAGAATCCGCCTGCCGATCCAGGAGACACAGGTTCCATCCCTGATGCGGGAAGATCCCGCGGGCCTCGGAGCAGCGCGGCTCCCGCGGCGCGCCGCAGAGCCCGCACACAGCGGCTGAGCGCACGTGCCGCAGCCGCCGAAGCGAGCGCCCTGGAGCCCGCATGCCCGGCGGGAAAGACCGCAGTCAGAGCCGGGGCCCGCAAGGCTCGGAGCAGAGGGGGCCCGCTCGCCGCAGCTGGAGGAAGCCCACGCAGCGAGGAAGGCCAGCACGGCCGACAATAAGCCCAGAAACAGTGAAGTCACTGACACTCGAAAGGCCGGCGCTCGCGGACACCAAGGCATACAGGCCGCGTGAGGCTGCAGAGGCGGCCCCCGGGCCAGGCCGGAGCCCCAGGCTGACGGGGCTGCTTCCCGAGCGCGCGGGGGCGGGAGGGAGGCCGCGAGCTGGCAGGACGGGAGCGCCGCCGCGGTGCCCGCCAGGGCCACGGGCTCGCGGTGCGCGTCGCGGGAGATGAGCCACGGGACGCAGGGGAGACGCCAGCGAGAGGCCCCGCCGTCGGGGGCGCGGGGTGAAGGCGGGCACCGGCTCTGGCGAGGGCGGCTGCCCGAGGTGCCAAGGATGGCCCGCTCTCCAGCGGGAACCGCTGAGCCGTTGAGGTTCCGCCTCCACCGAGAGAGAAGTGGGAGAGGAAACGCGGCCGCGGTGGGACGGAGGGAGCCGGCGGGCGCCTGCGAGGTGCCCGCGCAGAGACGTCCAGACCCAGGCGTGCGATGCGATGCACTGAGGCTCTAAGCTCCAAGGACAGGATGGGGTCAGCGGTTCTGAATCGGTGGCAGTGCCGTCCCCCTCCGAAGGGGCATTTGGCAAGGTCTAGCGGTGTCTGGGGTTGTCACAGCCCGAGGGTGCGTGGGAATGAGACCGAACCTGGAGCGTAGGGCCCAGCGATGCCGCTAAAAGGCCTACCACGCCCCCACCGGGAACTGTCTGGCCCCGAACGTAAGCAGTGGCAAAGAGGAGCGATGCCAGCCTACAGAGGCCTCACAAGTGGTGAAGACGGAGGCCCCTACTCCCTTGGGAGAATCTGTCCCACCCACTGCAGGATGTCTGGCGCCCTGCGTCCTGAACGGCGAGGCGCTGGTGGCGCCTCCATGGGGGCAGCCATCCCCAAACACGCTCTTAGGACAATAATGCAGCTCTGAGAACAGGGGGCTTCCCTGCTGGCTCTGATGGTAAAGCACCCGCCTGCAAGGTGGGAGACCTGGGTGCGGTCCCCGGGTCGGGAAGATCCCCTGGAAGAGGGCTTGGCAACCCACCCCAGTGTTCTTGTCTGGAGAATCCCCATGGACAGGGGATCCTGGTGGGCTGCAGTTGGACGTGACCGATCGACTAAGCACAGTCCAGAGTAGAGAAAAAAGAAGGCAGGAGGCCGCCAGCAAGGGCGCAGAGAGAAGGCGAGCCAACCAGAGTGCCTTGCTGGGGTGGGGTGGTCAGGATTCCAGCGTGGCCAAATTAAAGTACAGTCTATGTAATTCCACGCATCTGTTGATGGTTCTGTATTAACACAAAAATAATTGCATCTTTTCGCCTGGCTCTCCCTCACAAACTCTACTTAATGAACACTGCCAATGACTTTTTCGATGTGTAATTACAATTTTTATTTATTTATGGTTTATTTTTATAGTATTAGCTGAACATATTAAGGCAAAAAACTCATGCAGCAGCAAAACTTGGCCTCAGCTACCATTTGAAATGGAGGAGGAAATGGCAACCCACTCCAGCATTCTTGCCCGGAGAATTCCATGGAGGAGCCTGGTGGGCTACAGTCCGTGGGGTCGCAAAGAGCCGGACGCGACTGAGGCAACTTAGCACGCAGGCATCCTTTGAAAGGCAACCAAGAGTATGTGCTTCTTTGTTCTTCATTCTACAGAATCCCTTCTGAACAACAAAAAAAGTAACAACACACATTCTCATCCGCCTTCTCTTCATTTTCTAGTTTTAATTTTCTGCCGGGTCTCATCTTTAGACCTAGAGGGGAAAAGAGGTTTCTCTTCTCTTAAGATAGGAAATTCTTTTTAAAAGAAAAAGAGTATCTTGTTCCAAAGCAGCCCACGATTCAGGCCTCCTTTTTGTCATTCTCTTACAGTATAAAAAACTGACCTCCTGAAAGAATTCACCTCTTCCATCAATTGTGGTGGGAGATGAGATCTCTCAGATAGAAATAGCATCATGGTCAGGTTTTAATAGAAGACACTCATATCTGGGATTTAACTGAATAACTGTACAGACACTCTTGGGGAAATGGCTGTAAATTATTAATAACGCTAGTCTTTCACATTTTCAGACATTACCAACCGATCACAGGCAAGATAAGAGGCAGGGTTTAAGAGACCAGAAAAACCTGAATCTGGATACCCTTTCTCCTACTACCAACCAGGTAGCGGCAGGTCAGCGGTTTCACCTCTCTAAATCCCCGTTTCCTGGGCTGGAAAGCGTAGACATTAGTAGCTCCTGCCCTGCCGCATCATGAAGTTGACACGAGGTAAGGCATGGATCTCGGAGGGGTAGCGTAGACTAGACATGCAGAAAAATGTCAAGTTATCGCGACGGCAGGATCCTCTGATGCTGAGGCCCCCAAAGTCAAGAAACCTGAGCAAAGAGTTACAGAAAGCCACTAATGAGGTCAGGACTGAGATCTTGGCAACTAAACACCTTCATTTGTTTCCACACAAGAGTCTGTCATGAAAGTGTTTTCCAGAAAATGACACTCGCGTGCACTTATGACTGTTTTACAGGGAAGAGAAGGGTTATCAGACGAATATGGGAAGCCCTAGGTTAAAGAAAGGTATATTATGTTGGATTGGCTTGGGCTTTAATTGCAGGACTTCTCAGAGTCTTTCATGCGTTAATGTGTACTGTGAATTCCCAAGAAGGTGACTGTAGAAAAATCTTCTTTTTTTTTTTTTTTCCCCTTTCTCCCTGCTCCCCTTCCCAGAACAAATTTTGACCTAAGAGAAATCCAACCAGAGAAGTTTGGGGGTTGATCAAATCTGGAGCTGCTTCAAGGAAGTGATAGTTAAAATAAGGTTCTCTAATAAGACTGGGAGCACATCTCCATCAAGGTCAGGGAGGAGAAACCATGGACCACAGACAGACTGTGTGTGAAACCTCCTCCTCGCCCAGACGTCCTGTCTACAACAAAGGCGTTCCCTCTTTAGGAAAGCCAAGTTTAACTCTTCTTTTTCCTTCTTCTCTTGTCCTCTCTCTCCCCTGCCTTCTCCTTACCGTACCTACTGTAGAGCACGTGGTGTTCCCAGGAGCTCAGTCGTGTTTGACTCTTTGAGACCCCACGGACTCAGGCTCCTCTGTCCATGGAATTTTCCAGGCAAGATTACTGGAGTGGGCTGCCACTTCCTACTCCACGGGATCTTCCTGACCCAGGGATTGAAGCTGCGTCTCGTGTCTCCTGCACTGGCAGGCGGATTCTTCATCACTAGCACCGCCTGGGAAGCCCCATGCCGTTGCAGTTTCTAGCCTCTACTTTCTTTTTCTTTGACTCATCTCTCCTCCTCCAACCATGTGACCATCCTCCTTCACATTTCCAGACCTGCCGGGGAGCGGGTGGGCTCCAGACCAAAGACTACCAGGACCCTTCCTATCTGCAATACAAATGGTAACAGAGGGAAATGATTCCTTCCGCTGACAGTGGTGCCTGAGTGAGCATGGAAGCTTCTGAGTGGGACTGCCTCAGTTTAAAGCTGCCCACTACTTTTTATTAGTTGTGGGACTTCAGAAAAGTCACTAACCTCTTTGAGGCTTTTCCTCTCTCACTTTTAAAACAAAGTGTTTGAAGGGTTAGTGGTAGTGGATGTAGCATTTGGCATCTGGTAGGTATATGATACTGGTCGCTAGTATTGCAGTCCTGTGATTTCTTACCGAGGAATCTTTTATAAAGTCTATTATGATTATTTCTCACTCAGTTTCTCTGCACACATCAAATGCCATTCAATTTTCAACTTGTCTTTGTTGTTCTACTACGAACTTGGATATTTTCCTTTTCCAAAAGACAAATTAAATATAGGTTCTCGGTGTTTTTCCTCATTAAAATGAGCACAACCACTAAATAACGTGTAACCAAGGAATGCTGCCCGGATTGAATTGATGGAAATTATATGCACTCCCACAGCCATCCAAATAGCGTATATCTGGAAAAAAATTCAGCCCATTAAGTACTTTAAAGGACTTTCCCACCACGAAAAATGTTGCTGTCTTTTGACTCGGAAACTTAAGTCTATTAAGGTATCTGAACATATTGAATGGTTTTAAACACAAAGATGTTCATCACAGTTAATATTATTGAATAAAACTGGAAGCGAATTAAATGCCCAACATCACAAGAATGGTTTGTAAACTTTGATGATAGAGGTGACAGACTTCATCCCACTGCTCACAATGTTTCCTAGTGAGAGGATAGAGAGGAAAACATCACGCAGTGGGCACTGACAACTATGTAAACCTAACAAAAGTGTGTGCAGAAAGGAGATACTGCAGGCGGTACTAGCGGAAAGTAAACAGGAGCTCTGTCCTGACGGTGAGGCCACAGGCTAATCTTTTTAAATGCTTCACAATAGAAAAACCATATTTTTTTTTTTTACTTTTAATTGTAGTAAAGAAAAAATAACATTTAGCATCTTAACAATTTTTAAGAGTGAAGTTTAGTGGCTTTGAGTACATTCCATTCACGTTGTCATGCAATCATCACCATCATCCATCTCCGGGACGTTCCCCTTTTGCAAACGTTGCGCCTGACAGCCACGATTCTGCTTTAAGTTTCTTTGAGCTTGACTTTTCTAGGTACCTTATACAAGTGAAGTATTTTATCATCTTAGGACTGATTTATTTTCACTTGGCATAATGTCTTCAAGACTCATCCATATTGGAGAATGTGCCAGAATTTCCTTCCTTTTGAAGGCTGAATAATATTCCACTGTGTGGATGTACCATTTTGCTTATCCATTCATCCTATGATGGACATTTGGATTGCTTCCCCCTTTTGGCTATGATGAAGAACGCTGCTGCAAACAGAGGTGTTCAAATATGTCTTCCATACATCATATTTAAAAAGATTTTTTCCCCTAAGTTAGCTCTTCCTTTCTATGTCTCCTTCACTGATCATATCATACTAGACTTAACTAAGACCCTATGCAGAACATTAATACCAATGAAAGAGGCGAGCGATTTGACTACCTGGGCTCCTCCTCAGAAAATAATGTATCTTTTCTGTTGTCTGGTTCCCGTTACAGGACAAATGCCTTAGTTCCAACTCTCCAGCCTGGATTCCCTTCACACCGGGCCCTAGCCCTGCACCTGCCCACTCTCCTGACAGTGATTCCTCTCGACACCCTGCTCTAAGAAGACTGCCAAAAAAAAAAAAAAATCGCCCCGGCCATTTCTCTTCATCCGCACTAACAATTCGGTAATGAAGTATTGATTTCCACTTCTCTGCTTATGGACAATATTAGATTTTCATTGATAAACTGCAACGGGGCTGCCTCGTCTCCATGGCCCCCTTTCCGCTGCCACGAGAAAACAAAGTGCCGCTGAGGGAGAAGAAGGCCTGAGAACACTGGCGTTCCTATTCTGTCAGCTTGTACCGCTCGGCAGGAAAGGGCGGGGGAGGACGAGTCCTCAGTTTAAGGTCCAAGTGGGCTGCCCTCCATGTAGACGCTTGGAAGCCTACTTGCCACGGTAATGTCCATTCCCTATTTATAACCCCTCCGGGAACGTTTGTCTAAAGGAAATGTTTCTGTTCGGTGCAACAGTCACAGTTGCACCTGGATTGCCCAGCCCTGCCCTTGCACTTGGGAGCCATTAATCACCACAAAGTGGAAGAATTATTAAGTCAAACCAGAGTTGGAGCCAAGAAGACCTCTGAACGATGTTCATCTTCTGGGAAAGTTGCTCGCATAGTCAGGCTTAACCGTGTCGCTGCCAGTGACTTCTTCCCAGGCCGTAGTGCGCATCTTTATTATCATTATCTTTATTGGTTAAAAAACACATAGTTTTGAGCATGCACCACTTCACATTAGACCTGCAAATCGGGACAGTTGGGGAAATCGGGGAGATGTAGAGTCAGAAAAAAATAAGAAGATGAGATCACTGCAGGGTAGAACGTTCAGCAGCAGCCTTTTGTGGTAATTTCTTTCTCCAAGAACTGTTGTTTATGGGCTTGGAAACACAGCTTAGCTGTAGAAGCAACAGAAAGCATGAAATAGGGTGTCCATCTTAAATGTGTTCCTGCAACTTTTTTCATTAAAACTTTGAGGGCCCAATTTTAATTTGTGGAATATTCCCGTTAATAATGGGATCTAATTAAGACATCCATTAAAAGCCCGTTAAAGTTAATTTAACGTAAAAATTCCAATAGAACTGTATTAGATTTTCTCCATTAAATTAACGTTATGGATTTTTAACGGATGTCTTAATTATACGTTATTATTAACGGGAATACTGTATTACACAGATTAAAATCAGGCCCTAAGTCAACTTGGAAAAGCTAAGAGCATGCTTTACTATCAAAACCTTTGTGTATCCAGTGCACTGTTTGGAAATGCAGAGATAGATCTGTTTAGTTGTGCATTTTTTGATACAACTGAAAGCAACCTATAATAGATAAATCTGTTATTGCATTTAAACAATGAATTTCCTCATTCTCAAAGGACAAATAAGTCTAGATTGTGTTGTAAACTGCTACTCAGCTATAGGTGAAATATTTAAACTATTCTAGGCACAACACTAGGAACTAGATGATTCTGAAACAAAAGAGTCACTTTTGTTGTTGCTTTAATTACCAAGGTAATCTCTGTCAAGTCTTAACAACATAATGAAGCCAAATATCTCCAGATATATCCTCTGCACCATTTCTCATGGAGCTTGCCTGTTGGAATTGTTTGGGGAATTTTGACATGATCCCTAAATTCAACATTGGGATTTAAAAAAAAAAAAAAAAAAACTTCTTATTTACCTCCTAGAGAAAGTGTTGCCCTTATGCCACATATAATAGCAAATTGCTTTTTTTATGGCATGCATAACCTAGATGGGAAAAAATATGGCGCTTCGGGGAAGGAGGGAAAAAGTAAATGAAGTTCCAGGAATGTCATTCTGAAGTAATGAGGCATGGACAGAAAATATACCCCTCACATCATCGGATTGAGATGGCAGTCGAAATAGCTTCATTGAAGTGTCAGCACTCATCCATCAATCAATCACCCACAAGGAAAAATAGCAACAGTACAACGGGGCGGCTTTTATGGGATTTACTCATGGGCATAGGGAATAGCGGCTCAAATGCAGTTCTGACATGAAAAGCAAGGTGCTGATATTATTTTTTATGATGGGAGGATCATAAAGTGAATTGAGAACAGCGAGGTCTGTCTTTGCTTAACCTATTCAACCAGAAATGAATGGCGCTCAACTGGAAAGGAACAGTCTTCGGATGGGTTAAGATTGAAGGGTGGACTCTACTGAGCACTGTCCTTCAACAACGAAATTCTATTAAAGGGAAATCAATGCATTAGCACTGGGGTTCTTGAAGCTGTTAAAAATTGCCTGCTCCAACCCAGGGTTATTAGATAAACTGATATAATTCAGATTCTGTCTAAACCATCCCAAAGCAGATTCTTGAGCTCTTTCTCCAACTTGGGGAAAACAATGCGATGCTCAACCCCATGGAAATTGTTTCCCTTCTAAGAAAGAAATAAATCATCTGCTTCAACACATCATCTATACAGTTTTGTTAGCGCAATTTCTGTGGAGGGGTGGGTGGGAGGCAAGAGACAAAAATATTTATAAATTTGGTAAGACTCATGAGTCGTTGCTTGGTAACCATAAATGTCACAGCAGAGGGACAGCTGCCAATGCTCTCCTTAGGAAACAAGATCTGGGCTCTTTCTGTGAAATGCACACAGAGCTCAGTATATTCCCAGAGACCAGACCTGTCTTCATTTGGCAAGCCCTGGAAAGCTTCTAGAAACTTCCTCCTGGAGGGAAAAAACAACAGGAACTCAGGAGAGTGTTTTTATCTGCTTTCCTATCATTCTCTTCCTCTCTCTATAAATAAATAAAGTGCTGATAAACTGGAACATTAGATGGACAGGAAAATGACGTGCAAATATCATGCAAACGACACCCAAGGATCTCCATTCTGCCCCCAACCCTTGGCATCAGTGAAAGCAGGAGACCGCTTTTCCGTCCCTTCCCTCCTTCTAGTTAAGACCGCCCACAGGCTGCGAGCTGAAATGTCTATTGAAAAAATCATATATGACTACTTCAGATTTAGGCATTTGGCCCCATTTTGTAGTTCAACAAATTCACCAAATGTAGAGCATGTGACAAGACACCGGGAGCACGAGACAGAAGAGGAAACGCAATTTATTCAGCAAATTGACTAGCAAATATTAGAGGGTGTCTGCTGGGACTTCCCTGACAGTCCAGGAGTTAAGACTGTGTGCTCCCAATGCGGGTTTGATCCCTAGTCAGGGAATTAAGAACTTGTACGCTGGATGGTGCAGCCAGTGATATTATCAGGCATTTATTGTATGCACACACTCTCCTAGGTGCTACGGGATACAAGGTGGACAGTTCACACAACATTCTGGTCCTCGCGTGTTTACAGCAGCACCTAAAGGCAGTTGATACCAGACGCCTGGATGAGGAGCTGAATTTGGGTCCAACTCCCCTCATGCGATTTGCATCTTGTACCTGTTTTTCCAAATAATAATCTTTCCGAATAGGAAATTCGCCTTCTGAGAAGTATACAGAGAGGAAATAGTTTAAAAATAGGTCATGGCCTAAAAGCAGACTATAATCATAGAATAAATTGAATAGTCCAGACAGTCCCCACAGAATTTAAGGTCATAAATAGATTTCTTAAACCTCACCCCCAAAATGTGCCTGCTCGGTTGTTGGAGTCTTTCATAATTAATGTCACAGACACAAGCCACTGAGTGGAAATGCTGAAAACAAACAAATGAAATGACATTTGGGGGAAGCACTTAGATAACTCTGACTAAACAGTGAGGGGGTGTGTGTGAGTGTGCGTGCTCATGTGTGTGTGTCCATGAATATATTTTACTATCACTGTAATTTTCCAGGGCCTATGACAGTGCCACAGTAAGACTACAATCTTCTGAAACTTTTCACAGTAAATCCAAAGATTACAAGGCCTTAAAAGGTGCTTGCATTCTGTGTCTTTCCCATCTGTCATTCCCTAGGTTATGTGTGTTATCTTTTTCACTGGGTTTCACTTTTTAAGTTTGTTAAATATTTTTTGTTAAAAAAAAAAACATAAAAAATGTCACTTTCACATTATCTTCTATCCTCTGCAGTAAGAATCGAAGAGTGCTGATGAATGCTAAAATAATAATAATAAGGAAATATATTGAAGGTTTTAAACACACAAATATACACATGTAGTTCTAAAGAACAAAAAAGTGGTATCTATTTTGAACATGCATTCGGCAAAAACACAAAAAAAAATCACAAGTGAACTTTCCGTTTATTTTTTTCCCCTGTGAGATGTTAAAATGCTAATTTCATTCTCTCCCTTCCTATATGTGGCACTTTCTCAAAATATCCACAAAACACTTTTAGACAAAGATTGAGCAGGAGAAAGAGACCCATATCTCCATCCCCACAGAGAGACATGTTTCCATTGTAGGGAAGCATTAAACATTTTGAAACTTGTGAATCATCTTTAGAATTTCTATGGGGGAATTTTACCTCTTCATCCAAAGTAAAAGCCACTTATCTCCTTTGGTTTCCTGCGACAGATTCAGAAGCAGACGCAGATACACAATTTCCAGGCTCTAGTTAATTTTCTTCCAATACTTCACGAACAATGGGCTAACAGGCGTGGGTGTTTCTCCAAAATTATTCATGCGCAAGGCAGCCCAAAGCTTCAGGGAAAACTAGAAATGTTTTATGGATTAGAAGAGGACTGTTTTAAAATGCTAGTACCAGGTGGAACGTTATTTCTGCAACAGAACTTTGTCCATTTCCATTGGAAAAATATATTCCAAGTAAAATGGCTCCTGCAAGTAAAGGCACCCTGATCTGACACCTCTCAGCATACAAATGATTTTACCAATAGCCATATGATGATCATTAAGGCCTTTTTGAAAAAAGCAACCTGATTAAAAAAAAAATTAAATACAGCCCTTCTACAATGTTTATTTGCTTAAGACCACTTTTGGAAGTACAAATAATAACCCTTCTGTGAGAACCCCAGGAGAAGTTGAAAAATTCTAACAAATGCATTACTTGAAAAAAAATTTTTCTAAATAGAAAACCCTACCACTCCCTTCAACCCCTCCAGAAAATGAATTTCAATGCGTTTACTAAATTATCTTGGACCTGAAACCTACGTTTGGATCTCAGTCCCCAGGCAAAGGCTTATATTCACAGAACTTGAGTAATCATACAATTATATCTCAAATACGAAGACTTTGTACAGCAATGTATTCACTTTCTAAATGACCCAGATAACATTCAGGAATTATAAATGTGTCTGTATATTTTGTTTTAAATACACTAGGCTCAACCAATCTGCAGAGAAGATGGAAAAACTGTTTTCATTCTTCATGGAGATCAACGAAACAGAAATATTCCAGTTTTGTAGTATAATGTTTTGGCTTATAATCCATCAGATGCTAGAATGTGCGTGCAAGGCAGAAAAAGCTGACATACACAACCATTCTTGTTTGGCTCAGGGTTCTTAAATGTCATAATATCTGGGGATACAATCTACTTTTTGGTCTCTGATACACTGGTATCTTTTTAATCCCTTCTGACTTTGACTCCTAACAGCCAGGCCCCATCAACATAAATCAGAAACTTCCAAACACCTTAAAAATCAAGAGGGTAGTTGGTCATACACAACCTTCGTAGTGGTCAACCAGTTCTTACTCTGCAGAGCATGTGCACGTTTTTAAGAAATTTGGCATCCACCATGTTTGTGTTATATATTTATCCCCTCATGTTACTTCTAGACATTTTTTTTTTCTTTTGGAATTGGCAGTAGGGGAGGTAGGGCATAGTGAGTTGGGAGAATTCAACCTTGCTCTGAAGGAAAGTGTTTGCCCGTGAAGAAAGGCAAATACGTTTTTATATTAGGAAAGCAGACTCGTCATTTTCAAAGAAAAATGACTGCAAGCGTACCTGTAGAATGTTCCCATGCAAGCGCGCTAATTTTCTATAACCTGCATGCTGTGTATACGACATTTGCCTGTATACTAGGAGGAAAATCCAGGCTGTTTTCCTTGTGTAAAATGCAGCTTGGATGGCTGAGAACAGCAGCCTTCCATATGTTTTTATACTGTACATATCTGTATATACTAACTATATCGCCATGTATGAACACAGATTTTGTTATATTTGCTTGTTTCTGTTTCCTACCAAACTGGCCCACAATGGGGATTCTTTTGTATAGAAAAAAATATATATATGCTTGTAATTTTTTTTCCTGATCATTCTCTTTCAATAGCTTACGAAAGAATTAGATCTGAGTTTACAAAGAAATGATTAAGAACCAAGTTCGTCTGTCTGCATGAATCCATCCAATTGCTGGATTTAAGGAGGAATCAATGTCCTAATTCAGGGTTTTCCTTTAAAGGCATGCTTTACCCCTTGGGAAAACTGCAAACTCATCCATGTAAGAATTATCCTCTTTGTATTTTATCTAATAGTGCCTGAACATTTTTTTAATGTCTTCTTAGAGGAAGAATTCATAATTGTCAAAATTTGAAACATTAGCTTAATTTTGTTTTTATGACCTCGCAATTCTTTTCCTTATTTATTCGGTTGCTGTTGTAATGGGGCCCCAGGCCATTCCTGACATCGGCTTGTTCTTCTTCTGCATTAAGGATGTTTTTAAAATTACAGAAATTATTGAGCCAACAGGCTGTTTTAATCAAAACCATGTTTCACTTGTTTTTGATGATTATAAATTGTCCTTGCAATGAAAAAAAAAAAATTTTTCTGCTAGGAAAATTATACCACCCTGTGGCCAAACAGATTCATCACAGAGAGGCATTCGAGCCTCCATCTCTGGGATCTGGAAAGTTCTTTCCCTGGCTGACCACGTTTCCCTTTGCTCCTGATCATCCCGAATACTAGTGCTCAATGCAGTCACTATTTGCAATTTTCCAAAGGCTCAGCTGCATTGTCCGCTGCCTAAAGACACACCGTCCCCCCGGAAATGACGGCTTCTCAGCTTGGAAAAAAAAAAAAAAAAACACAGGGATTTTCAGAAAAGGTGCTCCTCCTTTTGTCCCCGGGTGCCAGCCTCCTGTCCGTCCTCCTAATTCTAAACAATTTGGTCTTGCCATTCCATATAACTTAGATCAGGCCAGAAGAAACCCCTGGAGCAGCCCCTGGCTGCATAAAAATGACTTGGTTTGGGTACACTCGAGATGTGTGTGTCTGATGCTGCAGCTATGAAATAATCTCTCAAAGGAGAAGGGTTTTTTTTTAAAAAAGTACAATTTTACCACTAGAAATAACTTCTGATGGTGGAGGTGAAAATTATATCAAAAAAGCCATTATTTTTTACCTCTAAAGAGTTTTTTTAAAGGAAAAATCATTCCACTTTGAGAACTGTAATTAAAGCCCTAAATAATAGATCCTACTTCTTTTAGCTATTGTGAAAAAATAACAACCCCCTCACCAACGTTTATACGGAGCCCCTCATTTCCATCAAAAAGGTTTCTATACGTATGTTATTTACATTCTTAAGCATGATAACTCTTTCCTTTGTGTCCAAAAAAAAAAAAAAAAGTCTTTTTCACACCCACTCAGGAGTTATTGGAAATAGACTGTCCCCATCTGAAACCTTACCATAATTTGCATCAGGAAATTCAACTGCTGACATTAAAGACCTGGGTGTGTTCAATTATGATTTTGCTGGAGGCTGTCCCTTATTTGAATGCTGCAGACACTGAACCACCTTTTGGAAATCGGGCTGATACAGTATAACTCAGACAGGCCTCCCAACACCATTAGCTTTGCAAATGGCTTCATTTCCGTCTACCACGACTTCCGCTTTGGCTAATTGAAAAACTAAAATTAAAGGAGAGAAGAAGAAGAAGAAAAAAAAAAAAAACAGATGCACTTAAAACATGAAAAGAATTATTTATATGATAAAAATATATTTAGATTTTCAAAGCACAAGACTGAATAGAAGTGCTCTTTTTATGCTTTCTGAAGATGTTACTGTTAAATGTCTTTCTACATCAGGCTTAATAAATCTGTAATGACATTTGATGGATTGATTTCTGCCTATGTGTGTTTTTTTAAGGTGGCAAGAGAGACGAGGGGAAGGAGGGCGTGGGGAACTGCGCTGACCCTCAGGGAGGCCGCGCCAGGAGATTATTGGTGGGCTTCTCTGTTGCTCAGACCCACGGACCCATTTCTAGCATCTCCCCTTGTCTCCAGCAGGTTCTTTTTTTCATCTTTTTTTTTTTTTTTTTAAACGAATGCCAGCCGCCTTGGTTAGTTCCTAGGCTGCCTTTGCAGACTCTCAGATCCAGCCAGCTTGTGCCTGAGTAATTTATGATGGAATCTCAGCAGAGGCAGTGGGCAGCTGTCTCACAAATTCAAGGACGCAACAGAGAGGACAGGCATGATGGAGAGACCCAGACCCTTCCACCTTGGAGCCACAGCCCTGCTGTGCAGTTTCGCTATCTGCTCCCCTCCGTTTCCCTTAATGTCCCAGGATGATGAGACCACGTTTCCCACGCAAGCTGCCCAGGCAGAGGCCGACGCCCCCCCCAGCAGTGACGGCCGCAAGCCCGCTCTCGTCCGCCACGGGGCAGGGCTGCAGGAGCCCCCCGCTCGTCCGGTGATGACGCTGCGGCGGCACCTGCTAGCTCCACCTCGCTGCCGTGGTCCCGCGCCTGAGCCAAGCAACACGAGGGGCCAGGCTAGGCTGCAGAAAGGGGAGGCAGTGAAGGCAGAGGGTTGGGCCCAAGGAGTCCCTGACCTCCAGGACCTAATGCCTTACGAGCCGAGGTGGAGCTGATGTAATAATAATAACAGAAACATGCATGGTAAGTGTGATGTGCTTGAGTCATCCCGAAACCATTCACCCTCTCCCAGTCCATGCAAAAACTGTCTTCCACAAAACCAGTCCCTAGTGCAAAAAAGGTTGGAGACCGCAGGGAGAAGCCATTTGGACCAAACCATACGTTCTTGGTCTTCATTCTCTCGGTGACTGTGAAGTGAGCACCCACTCTAAGTGAGGAGGGCTCCACCGATGGGCCAGTGCGGTGATGGTGACAAGAACAGGGCCTAGACCCAAACTCTGTTGAAAATACGGGCTCTGTCCTGCGTTATCTCTGGGACCTAAAGGTCAGGTTAAAAGAAGCACAGAGCGTCATAGGAGGAAGAGTAAAGAGAGGGTGGGAACACAGGGGCCCCCAGCCACCCTGAGAAGTCACGGAAGCAGTCCTGAAGGAAGCGAGGGTCAAGATTAAGCTCATCTCTGAGACTTGCCTGGCTATCGGCTAGTACTCTGCACTTCCACTGCTGGGGCCCAGGTTCAATCTCTGGCTGGAGAACGAAGATCCCACGAGCCTTGCGGCAAGGCCAAAAAAAAGACAAAGTTAACTTCTCCGAGGAGGATTAGAAGAACCAAATGTACACAAGAACACACCCCTTAACCGCTCCCTTTCCTCCAGTCCAATCCATCAATAAGCCCTGCTGTTTCTAGGTTTAAGATACAGCTCATATCTGTTCACTGTCTCTCCTAAACATCCATGCTTGCTGAGTCACTTCAGTGTCCAACTCTTTCCAACCCTACAGACCGTATCCCACCAGGCTCCTCTGTCCATGGGATTCTCCAGGCAGGAAGACTGGAGTGGGCTTCCATGCTCCTCTCCAGGGGATCTTCCTGACCCAGGGATTGAACCTGCGTCTCCTACGTCTCCTGAACTGGCAGGCGGGTTATGGAAGGTTTCTAACTGGCCCCAGAGCGCCTCCACCTCACATCCATCCTCCACACAGCTATGGGAGTGAAATGTTAATAAAGTAAATCAGATCATGCCATTTTGCTCCTCAAGACCAGAGATACCAAGGTACTTATCCCAGCAGTTGGAGACCGCTGAAGAATCAGACAGTGAATATGTTTGGCTCTATGGGGCATCTGGCCTCTAACCCAACAACCCCACTCTGCCATTGTAGTGAAAAGAAGCCATAGACGGTAGTGAACAAATGGTCAGACTGTGTACAGATAAAACTTTATTTATAAAAACAAGCAACAGCCCAGATTTGGCCCTTGGGCTATAGTTTTCTGACTTCTGCTCAGGATCTTCCAACACTCAGGTTTCCACTTGTCTTAGACTGGTTTCCAGTGGAAACAGGTCTGGAGATGACAATACGAGGACAAATAGTTTAAATGGGAGGTGACTCCAAGAAACACAAATGGGGGATGGGGAGGGAAATGGGAGACCGAGGATGCCAAAGGGGGGCTTTAAGGAGAACGCCCACCATGGGTGACAGGGCCCAGCCCCCCTGGGCACCTGGGAGAAGGTGCACAACAGGCTTCAGGTATCTTGCCTACTGAGTAGGGAGCTGGGATATTCATGCACCACCTCCTCTCAGTTATTAGCGGACAGCTACTGTGGGGTGTTGGGGAGTCAGGGGGAAATGGCTGAACTCCCGCACTTCCAAGCAGCCCAAGGGTTGGAAGAGGTAGGCTCCCTTCCTCACCCCTGCCTACCCACTGTCTGAGTCTTCCCAGAAACACTTCTTCCATCCAGCCCACAATGCAGCAATGCGTCTCTTAAGAATTTCATGAGATCAAAGACGACTACCAACTAGCTTGAGGAATACACTGGTGAGCCATCTTAACTTCCTGAGCAGCCAGCGGCTTTGGTGAGCTTCATCTGAGTTCCTGGGAGTAGTCTCAGGGAGGAACTAAGAGAGGAAGGGGTCAAGAGCATGAGAACTGCCCCCAGCAGCGGGCTGAACTAAGAGCCCAAGAGACTGTTTCCTCTAAAGCCTGTCGACTCAAGGTGGAACCTCAGAAGCTCAAGGGCAGAAGCTAGACATAGACAGGCCCCAAGGAGACCAAGACACAGCTCCCAACACGAGAGGGTCAGGCAGGACAAACAGAGGTCCACCAACAAGCTCCAAATGTATCTAATTTATTATGCATCTTACAAATTTTAAACAGTATTCAACAAGTTGGACATTTAAAAACACTATAGTCATATTGTTTTAGTAACTGTATGTATTGACTTTTCAAAATTAAAAAATAAACAAAGATGATAAATAGTGTATCTTTATACGCATATGTGTGTGTATATATGTATATATATATGGCTTCCCTGATGGCTCACAAGGTAAAGAATCGGCCTGCCAATGCAGGAGACGTGGATTAGATCCCTGGGTCGAAAAGATTCTCTGTGCTCCGGGAAGCACACTGCTGAAACCGCCCACCCTGGCCAGGCACCACAGTAACCATCCGCACGAGTTGTTTCAGGACAGGAGGTCCTGGTGAGGAACGTGGAACTAATAAGGCACCACCAACCGGAAGAGTTCGGGAAAGGTCACACGGTGACCCCACATGTCCCACTACCTCCCAGAATCCTCTCCGGCCCCCATCTTGGCTGAGCGACACGTGCACCACCAGGAAGGACTCTGAGTCAGAATGATTGGTCAGAGACAACCAGGAAACTCAACCCATCACCATAAACCCCGAGGCTGCGAGCCACGTGGCAGAGCTGTCCTCCTGGGCTCCCTCACCCTCCTGCTCTCCACCTGGGTGCCCTTTCCCAATAAAGTCTTCTGCTTTCTCAGCACATGTGTCTCCTTGGACAACCCATTTCTGAGTGTTAGACAAGAGCCCACTCTTGGGCCTGGAAGGGGTCCCCCTTCCTGCAACTCGAAGAAGAAGAAAATGGCAACCCACTCCAGTATTCTTGTCTGGGAAACCCCATGGTCAGAGGAGTCTGGCTGGCTATAGTCCATGGGGTTGCAAAGAGTCAGACACGACTGAGCAACTCACGCACATACACTGTGTATATATATAGTAAAGAAACATCCCTATTACGTATGAAAATATACTATAAAGTTAAGATTTTTAAACACTGAACTGGCACAAGAGTAAAGTAATTCAATGTAAAAAACAAAATAATACCCAGGAATATGTTAAACATTTAAAGAATTTAGCATATTATAGAAGTGGAATTTTAAATTTGTAGAGAAAAAGTACATTAATAAACAATAAGATAGTGCTCAGATGATTGGTAAATTTTTCAGGGGGAAAAAAAGTTAAATATCTCATGCTATATGTATTTCAGATGAATCAAAATTAAATCTAGAAATGAAAACACAAAACAACGACAGGAAAATGTAAGTCAGCAGTTACCTGATATCAGTCAAGGAAGTTATTTCCAGGTATAAATACTAAGAATCACAGAAACTAAAATGTCAGGAGTCAAAAAAAAACAAAAAAAAACACAATAAGGGGCTTCCGTTGTGACTCAATGGTAAAAAAAAAAAAAAATCCACCTGCCAGTGCAGAAGACACGGGTTCAATCCCTGATTTGGAAAAGATCCCACATGCCACAGAGCAACTAAGCCAGTGCAGAACTATCGAGCCCGAAACAAGAGAAGCCACAGCAATTAAAAACCAGAGCGTCGCAACTAGAGAGCAGCCCCTGCTCGCCGCAACTGGAAAAAAGTCAGTCCGAGCAGCAGGCAAGACCCAGCACGACCAAAAATAAGTAAAATTTGAAAAAGAAAACTCACCATAAGTATCATGAGAAGTCATACACAGGAGGAAATAACATTATTATATGATTAATGGTGACTAGCATAATTAATGATGTAGTTTATATATATATATATATATAAGAAAAACAGATAAAAAGCTAAATAGAAAAATTTTGGCAAACCTCATGAACTGACAAGATGCATGTAAAGAAATGCTTAGTGAACATTTAAGACAATATCAAGTGACAGTAATAACCAGAGACATATATCAAAACAGGGAGAAATCATTCCCACTTATCAAACTGACAAAAATAAAACATAATATTTCCATTAATGGAGAGGGGTCAAGGAAGAAATGTCCACATTCATTGCTGCTGGATGTTAAAATAGACAGGAACTCCTAGCAAAAGATTAAGCCATATTTATCACTTTCTTTAAAATGTGCATACCCTTTGATTAATTACTCTTCTGAAGGGTCTTCCTCAGAAAATAACCAAAGATGTTCACTGAGATGTATTTGATAAGAATGTCCAATCATTCATTGTTGTAATTGTGAAAAGTTGGAAAGAACCAAAATGTTCTCAAATAGGTGACTGATGAAATAAACTATGTTACACCTACGTGGTAGAACAATACACAGTCACAAAACATGTGTGCTTAAAAACAGCTACACCTGGTTTAGCAAGTCAGTTTGGCAGTCACCAGTCTATCCTAATGATGATCAAAAAGCTTGAACAGACTGAAAAATCAACAATTCTGAGATCCAGAAGAGAGGGGAGGACTCTGCCCCCAAGAGGGCAAAACTCTGCCCCCAAGATTAAAGAGGCAGACAGGCAAGAACAGGGAAGGACTTCCCTGGTGGTCCAGTGGTTAAGACTCCAAGCTCCCAATGCAGGGGGCCTGGGTTCAATTCTTGGTGGGGGAACTAAGATTCCACATGCTGTCCACATGGCCCGGGAGGAAAAAAACAAAGGCAAACCACAGATTTCCACAGAGCCTGGCAGGCTACAGGCCACGGGGTTGCAAAGAGTTGGACATGAACTGAGCTATAAACATGCTTCCATTGACCTAGGGGAGGGAAACACCCAACTCCATGCAACTCATTCCAGACTCTTATCTCACCTAAGCAGGGAGGGAGAAACCAGGAAACTCTGTCGCCATTCACAGCCCAAAGCACAGTCTCACTGAAAAACCGAGACTGAATCAAAAGACTAGAACACCTCCCCCCGCCCACTCCTCGCCTCCGCCTTGCTGAAGCCCTATTTGCAGCCGTTTCTTTTACGTGTGCATCCTTGTTGTTGTTCAGTCACGGAGTCCTCTGCGACCCCTTGGACCGCAGCATGCCAGGCTTCCCTGTCCTTCACGATCTCAGAGAGTTTGCTCAAACTGATCTCCACCAAGTCTGGGATGCCATCCGACCATCTCACCCTCTGTCCCCCTTCTCTTCCTGCCCTCAATCTTCCCCAGCATCAGAGTTTCTTCCAGTGTGTTGGCTCGTTGCATCAGGTGGTCAAAGCATTGGCGCTTCAGCTTCAGCATCCATCCTTCCGATGAACATTCAGGCTTGATTTCCTTTAGGATGGACTGGTTTGATCTCCCTCTAGTCCGAGGGGCTCTCAGGAGTCTTCTCCCGCACCATCCAGCTGTTGAAGCCCGTGCGTGTGTGCTAAGCTGCTTCAGTTGTGTCCAACCCTTTGCGACCCTATGAGCTGTAGCCCCCCCCGCCCCCAGGCTCCTCTGTCCGCGGGCTCCACGTAAGAACACTCCATTTCCTCCTCCAGGGCATCTTCCTGACCCAGGGATCAAACCTGTGTCTCCTGTGACTCCCGCCTTGCAGGTGGATTCTTGACTGCTGAGCCACAGGGGAAGCTCTATTAAAGCATACCGAAGGGCAAAAAATATAATGTGAAATGACAGAGTTAGCATCAGAACCAGATGTGGAATCTAAAACAACTACAGGTAACATGCTAAGGGCTCTAATGGATGAAGTAGACAAGAACACGCGGGCAATGTAAGTGAAAAGATAAAAATGTTAAGAAAGAGCCAAAAAGATCATGCTAGAGATTTTAGAAAGATGACAACGACAACAGCAAAAAAGCCCAGTAACAGATTTGGAGGACGGTGGGCTTTCCAGTAGACTGATGTGGCTGAAGAGAGCGCGTCTGAGCTAGAGGGTATATAGGAGAATCCTCCACAGCTGGAAAGCAGAGAGAACAAAGGCTGAAACACGGAACAGAAGGTCCAAGGCCAGCAGCGCAGCAGCCGAAGGCGAGACACAGGCAGCGGGCAGTCCCGCGGGGCCGAGACGCTGCGGCCTGCGCCCGCCAGGCTCCCCTGCCCAGGGCTTCTCCAGGCAGCAAGCCCGCAGGGGCTTCCCTGGGGGCTCCGGGGTAAGGCATCCGCCTGCCAGAGCAGGAGGCCCGGGCGGGAGCGCGGATTTCGGGCAGACGCCACACGCCTCGGAGCAGCAGCCAGGGAGCCCGCAGCCTAAGCCAGGGAGCCCGCAGCCTAAGCCAGGGAGCCCGCAGCCTAGAGCTCCTGCCGCCCGCAAGGGGAGCCGCTGCGCGAGCAGCCTCCGCGGCCGAAAAGCAATCCTCAAAAGCGCGGGAGTGGGCGGCCGTGCCTCCTCCAGGGACCTTCCGACCCAGAGATGAGCCTCCAGGGACCTTCCGACCCAGAGATGGGCTCGAGGCCCTCCTGCCTCCGGCGTTGGCAGGCGCGCTCCTTACCAGCGGCGCCACCCGGGCTTTGGTGAAAGGACGGTGAAAGGGTAGGGCCAGTGCAGGAAACAGAACGGAGGCTGGCCAGAAAGTCAAAGCGAAGAGCCGCCTCAGCATCCAGCAGCCCCACCGCTGGGCGTACATCCAAAGGAAACGAAAGCAGTTCCGCAGAAAGACCTCTGTCCCCCCGTGTGTTCGTGCCCCTCGCTTAACATGGCTAAGATAGGAAACAGGCCAAAGGCCCGTTGACAGGTGAACGGATAAACAAAACGTGGCTTACAGGGACAACAGAATATTGCTCAGCCTTCGAAAAGAAGGAAATCTTGCCATTTGTGGCAACGTGGACGGGCCTAGAGAATATTACGCTAAGAGAAATAAATCGGAAAGAGGAACACTGCGGAATCTCACTTATAAGGGCTGAGCTTTTTTCTTTCTTTTTCCTTCATTTTTAAAGCGACATCTTAAAGTAGCGCGATGACAATGTGCCAAAGAAACCCAAAAAGTGATTTTAAAAAATCATTTCAATGCAGTAGCCACCATACTTGTTCAACTCAGGAAACCGGGGGAATTTCTCAGGATATAACTCAGCGATTGTCCCGTTAGCTGAAGTCCCCCAGGACCTGGTCAAGCAACACTTATGACAGTGGTAATCTGACTCATCACTAATCAATGATCATAACTGATTAACGCCTACCTTCTCACTTACATAAAAAGGAAGAGCTAGCATTCATCATGGCAGGCACCACACTTCAAATGCTGTACTAAGCACTCTACATATATTATTTCATGTAATCCCAACAAACAACCCTAGGAGGTAAGCACAATTGTCACCCCCATTTTACAGAGGAAGAAGCTGAAAACAGAGAGGGAAAGTAAATTGCTCAAGATTGGGTTCAAGCTAAGCTTAAGTGAAGCGAAGCGAAGTGAAGCTCAAGCTGAGAAGTGGGATCGCTGAGATTCAGCCAGGCAGACTGGCTCCAACATGTGTGTTCCTGGACATTCTCTAGCAGCAGCCAGCAGATTGCAGCCCGCGGAACAAGTTCACCGCTCACCTGTTCTTTTTTCTTTTTAATAAAGTTTTATTGGAACACAGCCACAATCATGTGAGTACTTACAGTGTGGCTGCTCTCATGATAAAACAGCCAAGTTCAGAAGCTATGTCGGAGACCTCTGTGGAGCCTCTTCATTCCACAGGGCTGTCCATACCCTTCAAGTCAGAGTGACATGGTTATAACTCAATTTTTTCTTGGCATGGACCCCCCACCCCCACCCAAAACCAAAAATATGTGCTATCTGGTCTTTTACCAAAAACCTTTGCAGGCCCCTGTTACCCTGTCACTAGACAGCTGACCCCATGAGGGCTGGACCAGAGCCTGCTGGATTCACCGTCGTGCCCCCAGGTTCTAGGACAGCCCATCTCACCTCACACAGCACACTTGCTCAAGACAATATTTGTGAAAAGAACCAGTGAGTGCGTGAACCAGCCCTCACTGATACCTCAACATGTCGTATGTACGGATGCCCAGCTGGTAGCCAGACAGGACATGAGGAAATGTCCCAGTCCTCCCAGCAACCCCACACCACGCTCAACACAGCGGGCCTGGGATTCAGACCTGAGCTGTGATACGGGAAAGCCACACGCCTGCTTCCTGCACCAGGCTTGGCAAACAGCAGGCCCTTTAAAGTTGACAGGGCTTTGTGTGAGAACGTGCCATAACTGGCTTCCCCCCTCACCTAAGGTCTTTCTTTCATTTTTGGCTAAAGATGGTACTAAAGGTGATGGCTTGGGCATTACTTTGCCAACAAAGGTCCACCTAGTCGAGGTTATGGTTTTTCCAGTGGTCATGTATGGATGTGACAGTTGGATTACGAAGAAAACTGAGCAGCAAAGAATTGATGCTTTTGAACTGTGGTGTTGGAGAAGACTCTCGAGAGTCCATTGGACTGCAAGGAGATCCAACCAGTCCATTCTAAAGGAAATCACTGGAAGGACTGATGCTGAAGCTGAAACTCCAGTACTTTGGCCACCTGATGGGAAGAACTGACTCATTTGAAAAGACCCTGAAGCTGGGAAAGATTGAAGGCAGGGGGAGAAGGGGATGACCGAGGCCGAGATGGTTGGATGGCATCACAGACTCAATGGGCATGAGTTTGAGCAAGCTCCAGCAGTTGGTGATGGACAGGGAGGCCTGGCGTGCTGCAGTCCATGGGGTCACGAAGAGTCAGACATGACTGAGAGGCTGAACTGAGCTGAACTGGTCCACTTCAGGGAATGACTCAGTTTTCCCGGTTAGGTCCCACATATTCAGGAGGTATGGTGGTGGTGGTTTAGTCGCTAAGTCACGTCTGAATCTTGCAACAGCCCCATGGACTGTAGCCCGCCAGGCTCCTTTGTCCATGGAATTTTCCAGGCAAGAATACTGGAGTGGGTTCATTTCCTTCTTCATCAGGCAGTAAATGTGCTACTAAAATTCTGTTTGTTTAAAAAAAAGAAAAAAAGCTTATGGTTTGGTCACCAAGTAGTGGTCACTGGGCCCAGGTCCTGAGTCTGAGCAGTTTGCGACTCTGGGCTTCCTGGGCCAGCCGGAGGCCTGGAAGCTGCAGGCTGAGGAACAGAAAAGACACTTTGCCACCAACGCAAATGTGACAGCAGAGATATTTGAAATACGAGCTGGTGTCTCACTAGCCCCCTAGGTTATCCGGCCCACTGGGTCTGTTTCCCAGACTCCAGAACTAAGCTCCTCCCATGCCAAGGGAAGTGGGAGGAATCTGGGAACACACAAAGAATCCAGAGCGTGAAAGCAAGCTGCGACCCTGCCCTTCCGCCGGACGCGTCTCTGGACTGGTTCTTGTCCTTGGTCCCTGCAGCCCTGGAGTCTGTTCCCTGCCTCAGCCCACGGAGACTAGGCCTGGCCCGGCCACTAGCCCAGGGCTCCTGGGGCCTCCAGCGCTTTCCGCCCTCCAACCAAGCCCCCTGCATCGGCCTCTGCACGGCGGTAACCAGCCTTCCCCTCTGGCCCACCAGGAGGGATGAGCCCACCTGCCCTGCAGTCACCGCTGGACGGCCCTTCTGCCCTCAATGGGACCGACGCTGCCCACCGGGCCGCCCAGCCCCAGGCCTTCGCCCTGTGAGAGCCCCGGAGGCCGAATCCACACAGCCAACCACGTGGTGGGCACTCTCTGTGCCTCCGCAGTGACCTGTCCCCGCGTCTGAGGGGAGAAGAGGGTCATGTCCAGGGAGGGATGAGGACGCAGAGACCCAGGCGCTAGCCAGCACGTCGGGGATCGAGACCCCGGCCTGGGCTCAGGTCCCAGGCAGCTGTGATGTTTTGCAGAAACCTCAGCTCCCTTCTGCTTCTCCGCCTTCTTCTCCCTTGACCTTTCATTCCTACCCGATCTGCAGGCACTAGACTGAGGGATAATACAGGACGATATAATGAGCTTCCCTGGTGGCTCCATGGTAAAGAATCTGCCTGCCGACACAGGAGACTTGCCCTGGGTCAGGAAGATCCCCTGGAGATGGAAATGGCAACCCACTCCACTTCCTTGCCTGGGAAATGCCATGGACAGAGGAGCTTGGTGGGCTACAGTCCATGAGGTCTCAAAAGAGCTGGACACGACTCAGTAACTAAGCAACAGCAATAACATATCAATAATACAACATAACAGTAAATAGTGACCAGTTGACCTTGAATAGCCCAGGGCTTCAGGGCTCTGGCTGTCTATATTCGAGGTTCTAGACATTTGTGGCTTCAAGTGACCACAGACCACGTCGTCCTGTTGTATTCACTGTTGAAAAAGAATCTGTGTATAAGTGGACCCACGCAGTAAATCTGAGTTGTTCAAGGGTCAACAGTATATTGTGTTAAAAATAGTATATGATCTCTAACATGGTTTATATAATGCACACAAATACATAACCATTATTGAGCACTTACTTTGTATAGGGGGGCTTGACAGAAAAGACCTTCTCTTAGCCTTTACTATTGCCCTAAAGTAAGCCTTCTCAACAGAGTGACATCACTCCCAACTGGGGAAACCATCAGCTCTTGAGGGGTGAGTGATCTTAGGCTATTAGCGCTTTGTGGTCCTCTGCCAAGTACAAAAACAGATGTGCTCTGGGTCTGTGGCATTAAAGTTTCAACACAGGGAGGGAGGCAATGGGGAAGGGCGCGTCTAAAAACGTTGCTCAAAGAGGCAGCTCTTTTTTCAAGGTTGAGTCACACTGCCCTAAAAGGGAAGGTCCCCATGAACGTGGTTTCAGCTCGGAGGTGAGTTAGCTCGCCCATGGGCACACGGCTCCTGATCTGTGCAGCAAGAATGCAAGGCCAAGCCTACTCACGGAAGCCAGGCCCTAAGTGACGTCTGAACACTGTCGCCAAACACTAAGTTCCAGGTAGCACCGGGAGGGGGCTGCGAACCCCGCTACTCAGCGAAGTGTGGGCCTTAAACCGGCCGCAGCAGCATCACCCGGGAGCTGGCTAAAAATGCAGGAAGGCGGGTTCCCAGGCCCTGCCCCAGACCTGCCTGCGGAGAACCCACAGCTCGCCCAGAGGACAGCCTGCCCGTCCAGAAGCCAAGGGAGCCGGGGTTCCCACACGCCAGGTGAGCGGCCTCGAACAGCAGAGACGAAGACATCCACACTTTGTTCCTGCAGGCCCTGGTCCTCAGCCCCGACTGGGAGCCCCCTTGTCAGACTAATTATACTTAAGGGTGTTCTCCAACTTGCTGTATTCCCCGGAAAAGAAAGAAAAATGAAGTTCTCTTTCAGGTTTGCAGGGTGGATAATGTCAAATATTTACAGAGCAAACATCATTCTAGAGGCACGCCATTCTCTTCCCTCGGATTAGGGGGCTGTCAATCACGCCCCGGGGAGAGGGCCCGTCTGCTCGTCTCAGGAGAAGCCACCTGTCATTGTGGCTGAATTCTGCGTGCCTGGTCGAGTGGGGAGCGCGGGGAGGGGTTCTGAACACGCGTCATGGAAGCGGGGGCTCCAGCGATGTAAAGACCCATCTTTGTGGGACGGGGCGGCTTGAGCCTGGCGGTCCGGTAAAGTGGCTGACGGCAGGCGGGAGACCAGCCTTCTGCACACAGGAGACCGGCACACTCGCAGACCAGGGGTTTTCAAACCCAGGCATGCATCTGACCGCCTGCAGAGCCCAATAAAACATAGATAGATGGCTGCCTGTCCTGGGCTCAGAAATCTGGGGACGGGGGCCAGAGAAGGTACATGTCTTCCCAACCCCCACGTGATACTTCTGTCCTAAGGACAGAAGGGCTTCCCTGGTGGCTCCATGGTAACAAAGCCACCTGCTGGTGCAGGAGACACGGGTTCGATCCCTGGTCCTGGAAGACCCCACGTGCTGTGGGGCCACTAAGCCCCAAGCCACAGCCACGCAGCCCGTGCTCTGGACCCCGGGAGCCACCAGGAACGCCACTGCCTGAGAAGCCTGCACACCGCGGCTGGAGGGCCACCCAGGTCCCGCAGTGTGGCAGAGACCCGGCACAGCCACAGGCAAATAAATAAATAATTTGTTTAAAGGGATGTTATTTTTTCAAAAAAAGTTCAAGTGTCGCAGGATCCACTTCCAGGTGAAATCTATGGCTGCAGGCAGGATCAGCTCCTCGTGGGCAGTGGGGCTGAGGACTTCAGCTCTTTGCGTGTTGCTGGCTAGAGGCCTCAGCCAGCTCATTGCCACGGGGGACCCTCTTTACCTGGTCCACATGTGGCAGCTACTCCATCACGGGAAGCAAGCAAGCAAGACAATACAAGGAGGCAGAAGCCAGACCGCTTTGTGTCCTAGTCACCCACATCATGTCCCTGCATTCTGGCCTCGCTCTATCCATCAGAAGCAAGCCATCCGCTCCAGCCAAGCTCACAGTGAAGGGGTCACAGAAGGTCATGAGTACCACTGGGTGGGTATCAGTGGGGTCATCTCAGAGGCTGCCTGCCACCCTCTCCCAGACCCAGGGTGGGCAGGTGTGCAGGCAGGCCTTTGGCTTTTTTCTCATCCAGGAGAGACTAAACTCACTTCTGACCCCTGGGGCCCCAGGCCCCTCAAGCCCAGTCCTTCAGCTGGTGGTTCGTCAGCTCTCCTGCACCGTTTCAGAAGAGTCGTTTCTGCTTCTTGCATCATCTAATTATAATGGATAGGGCTTCCCTGGTGGCCCAGTAGCTAAGAACCCATCTGCCAATGCAGGAGACAGCGGTTCGATCCCTGGGCCGCGAAGATCCAACTTGCCGTGGAGCAACTAATCCCGTGTGCCTCTACTGCTGAGCCTATGAGCCACAACTCCTGAAGCGTGAACGCCCCGGAGCCCACGCTCCCCAGCAGGAGACGCCCCGCAGCGGGAAGCCGCGCATCATGCAGCATGAGGGAGACCCGGCACATTCAAGATCAAATACATACACATAATTAGTTTTTACAAAAGGCAGACCCAACCTTTACAAAGAGATCAAACTTTTTTTTTTTTTTCTAACGGATAGAGTAGGAAATTATTTTTTCATCATTTGGAAAAAATAATGAATTATAAGCCTTGAGCCCAACTGTTTTTCAAAGATTTTTTTGGTGTGGACCATTTTTAAAGTCTTTATTGGATTTGTTACAACATAGCTTCTGCTTTATGTTTTGGTTGGCCGTTTCGTTTTTTTTTTTTTTTTTTTTGGCCGAGAGACATGTGAGATCTTACTGCTTGACCCGGGATAGAACCTCCGCCCCCTGCACTGGAAGGTGGGGTCTTGACCACTGGACCACCAGAGAGGCCCCTGAACCCAACTGTTGCCAAGCAAACACCTACCTGCCAAAGGGAGGGATGACAGATGGACGCATGGATTTGGATCTTTGAGTAACGGCCCATCAGTCTTAACCTCCTTTATCTGCCTAACAATTTTTAATAGCAAGGTCATGGTAACATCAAGTTTCCTATTTCGGTTGCATTTCTGGGCTTTTATCTACCTGAAGCAGAGGGGCCACAGTGGATGCGTGTGTACACATCCTAGTTTGTCCACATTTATTGACTTTCTGAGGCATTCTGAAATTAACCAGGGCTGCTAAGGGACATTAGTAAATATTTGGTCATACAGTATCTTCAGAGAACCGTTTTCTGAGCTAACCACACCCAATAAAATCCTCCAGCATCACTGACAGCCCTGTCTGGCTGTCAGGCAATGAGATCGTTTTATTGAAAAGACTCATGATGTAGTGAACAAAAGCTTAGGAAATAAACTCTAATCCCCAAAGGAACACTCGATACAACTCTACTCACACTAAAATATTCAATTTATGGCTTATATTGAATCCTATGCCTATAATTTACTGCCCTAACTACAAGGAGTTTTTTTTTTTTTAATACAAACCAATTTCAATATATTTTACTATTTTCCTTGCCTCTGTTAAAGCAGAAATAACAAATTTTGCTGAAAGATTAGGAGACAAATGCAATAGACATTTCCAGGGATGCATCTCCAATCACCTGGTTTTCATCAGATTCTGAGTACCCAGGATTGCATTGGATCCCTGGGGACCCAATGGGCATTTTTATTTTTCACTGGCTTCCCAGGTGGTTCTGATACACACACCAAGGTCAATAGTTCTTAGGAAAACAACAATATGTTGATTCAGTAAATATTTTAGGGCACCCACTGTGTGCAAGAATCATTCTAGATGCTGGGGACACAACAGTCAGCAAACTAGACAAAAAAGACTCTAAGGAGCTGTCTTTTGAGAACAGAGAGAGAAAGCAAATAGACATATAAATATAAACACTATAGAGACTGCTCAGAAGTCAGAAAATTCCTCATTAAGAAAGAAGGAGCTTTTTTGGCAAAGACCTTAAAAAAGGGGTGGGAGGGAGCTAGTTATTCACAGGTCTAGAGGGAGAGTAATCATGACGGGTCCGGAGCAGAGGAATTGTCCAGCTTACATATTTTAAAGCACCCTTCTGGCTATTGTATACCAAACTGACTCTAGGAAAATGAGGGACAGAGAGAATTTAGGCAGATCCAACTGCAGCCAAGCTAGTGCGAGAGGGTGTCGGGGACCAGGATGCTAACGGAGGCTCTGGGAAGACTTGATGGGATGCGGGTCACAGGTCACAGTGAGAACGATGGGAACTGCTTGCAGATTAGATTTGGAATGTGACGTGGAGACGGGTTCTGAGGATGTTTTGAGGAGGACGTGTCTGAGGAGAGCTTAGTAACGAGAATCATGCCATGGCTATTTTCTGAACCAAGAAGACAGAGGGAAAATTATGTCTGCAGGGTGAAGAGTGGGAGTTCCGCTTTTCACACATCATGTTTGGGGTGCCGTGTTGAGTGTCTGTTGTTGCATGATGAATTTTCCCCAAACTTAGCATCTTAAAATGACAAGTATTTGCTACCTCACAGCTTCTGTGAGTCGGGAACTCAGGAGCAGCTTCCGGCTCATGGTCTCCCACGAGGTGGCAGTCAGGATGTCAGTCAGGGCTGCTGCCTTTGAAGGCTTGACGAAGGCTGAGGGATCCAGTTTCAAGATGGCGCACTCAACATGGCTATTGGCGAGAGGTTACGATTTCTTAGTGATCGTTGTAGGAGTCCTCACTTCCTCACCTCACAGAACTTTTCTTGGGACTTGTCGAGTGTTCACCCATCACGGCATCTGGCTGCGCCCAGAATGAACAACTCAAAAGACTAAGGCAGAAGTCACAATGCCTTTTATGGCCTAGCCTTGGAAACCACACACTGTCATTTCCATAGCATTCTATTTGAAGGAAGTCATCAATTCAACTCACACTCAGGGAGACAGAAATCAAACTTCACTCCCAGAGGACATTGTATCAAAGATTTCACGAGCATTTTTCTTAAACCATCATAAATTAGATATTCAACTGCACCTATTGCATATGCAGCTGGTTATACAAATCTGGAGCTCAGTAGAGAGGTCTTACATGGAGATACAGTCTGGGAATTGAGAGTGCATGGTATCATTATTATTATATTCTTATATTATAGCAGTTGTGAGCACAAGCTTTGGTGTTAGTTAGATCTGAGTTCAAATTCCAAACCATGCACTCACTAGCTATTTGACCTTGACTGCCACATGCAAACTTCTTGTCATCTCACTCTCCTTCATAAAATGGGAATAAGAATATCCACCCCAACTTCTCCCCAGGGAGCTTTGGTCCATAATGAATTTTGGTCCATAATGAATTTCATGTTCAAAAACATGAAAGTGAGGTAGGGGGGGTCTCCCAAAGAAAATACAAATTGGAAATTTGTATTTGAAAATACAAAATACAAATACAAAGACGAAGGAAACCAGACAAAACCAACAGATGCCCCTCCAGACATTTCAAATAGAGCAATGCCAACCCTTTAAAAGACGTTTACATGTTGGGATGTCAAACCCTACTTTGTCCTAAGAAATGGACAAGAGAGCCTTTGAAATGATCGGTCCAAGTGGATTTTTATAGTTTGGAGCAAAGGAAAGACTGAGTTTCAGGGAAGCGGAAGGAGAAAGGCAGCACACTCAGGATCCAGAGGGAGCCGCCCTCACCCCTTACCCCACAGCAAGCAGCAGACGTCTGCGGAGTGAGGGTCTCGAGGCGTTTTCACTCAGATAGCGAGGGCCAAGGAGTTCTCCAGCTGACACCCAAGCTGCCATTATAGTACTGATCATGATTTCCAAGCTGTTTCCACCGCCACACCTAACAGAGATTAGGAAAATTCACGAGGGTACTCAGATCCAGTGGGTGGGAAAGGGGCAAGAAAAGTCAGGACAACTGACTCCAAGAAAACGAAGAAACTGGGACTTCCCTCGGTGGTCCCCTGGTTAAGACTCTACTTCCACAATGCAAGGGGCGAGGTTTCCATTCCTGGTTGGGGAAGTAAGACCCTGCCTACCTCTAGGTGCGGCCAAAAGGAAAACCAAGAAACTCGTGGGATAAGAGAAGCATGAATCCCACTTTCAGAAAAGTTTAGTAAGATCACCAAATTTGTGCGCAGAGTTACTCTGAATCATTTTTATAATGATTTTCTGAATGCCTTGGTACATTTAATGACATGTTTCGGATTTATAAAAAGGTGTTGGAAAGTAATAATGCAAACACCTTTGTTCCTACCATCCTGCTTTAAGAAAAAAAAACTTTCTATAATTAACAAACCAGGTAGAATGACAGGAGTCTTTAAACTCTGGCCATGATAAACATTAAAAATGAAAACAAGTTATTAAAAAATGAAACAGTAGACAGAGAAATAGAAGAAAATTTCAGAATAAAATTACAGTGGCAGCATCTTACGTGCTGACAATGGACTGTGTCTTTAAGTAGCTGTTTTTCTTTAATGAATAAATAATTACATCTATTTTTTTTATAATAGACCCCTGTGAACATCTTGTCTCTCTGATCATATTTCCCTCCTTCTCCCCTAAGATAACCATGATCCAGAACTGTATGTCTTCCTTTGATGTTTTATGTTTTTTATATGTTTATCCCTGTGTTACATACAGTTTTCTGCATGTTTTTTAAGCTTCATTCTGAGGGTGTCAATCTTGCTTGCTTGCTTGCTTGCTTGCTTGCTTGTCAATCTGCAGCTTGCTTTTCCCAGGCTCTGTCACTGTGGACAGGCAGCCTCTGGTTTCTGTAGCCCTTGCTCCCTCCTTCCAGGGAAACGTGGCTTCTGGTTTCGGAGCACAGTCCATTCATTCCGTCTCCTAATGTTGACCCTTGTGCTTGTTTCAAGCTTTTGGAAACACAGACACTTCTGTAGTCGACGCCTCATCCACACGTGTGCTGTCCTAGGTACCCACCTAGGAGTGAAATCGCTGAGTCTTGGAGCAAGTCCATGAAAACTCCCTTTGCCCCCATCCCAACTAATTCTTGATAATAAAAATTAAAATTTTTGACAGTTTTTTTTCAGACCTGGAACAAAAATCTCATCAAACTGCTTAGCAGCAAGTCTTCACCTCACCTCCCCCAGCCTCGCTCCCTCTCTCCCCAGCAGTGACTGTTCGTCTCCCGCATCGTGAGCATGTGGCTCTTTCTAGAAAACCCCAGCACCCACGTCTCTGATCGGCCTTCCTCCTCCTTGGTTCCTCTGCTGTGTCGGACCTCGTCGGCCTGCGGTCTGGTGGGGAGAAAAACCTCAGCAATTGAAGACATATTTCCTTGTCTGCAGGGAGCCCACACTTGAGACCAGTTTTGTCCAAGAAAAATGTGTGAACCACACACACACTTTAAAATCTCTAGACGCCCTGGGACTTCCCTGGTGGTCCAGTGGTCAAGACTCTGACTTCCAGGGCTTGGGAGATGGTTTGATCCCTGGTGGGAGAACCTGAGACCCTGCACGCCATGAGGCCAAAAATAAACAGGTTTTTAAATAAAATAAAGTAAAAAATTTCCAGTAGCCCTATTTCAAACAAGAAGAAGAACCAGGTGAAAATGAGTTTTAATAACATATTTATTGTAGTATTATTACTTAATAATATAGTGTAAATGTGTGCATGCTAAATCACTTCAGTCATGTCCAATTCTTTGTGACCCCATGGACTGTAGCCCGCCAGGCTCCTCTGTCTATGAGATTCTCCAGGCAAAAATACTGGAGTGGGGTTGCCATGCCCTCCTCCAGGGGATCTTCCCGACCCAGGGATCGAACCTGCATCTGTTAAATCTCCTACATTGGCCAGCAGAATCCTTACCACGAGCTGCAACTGGGAAAGCCCACAGAGTCCATGTAACTATATTATTGAAGTACTAACATAAAAATAATGTATTTTTGTCATTTCAACCCATAATACATTTTAAAATTGTCAAATATGTTTTTCAGATTTTTTAAAAATAAATCTTCAAAATCTGGTGTGCATTTTACACCTCCAGCATGCCTCAGCTCAGCTGAGTCACGTTTCAGATGCTCAGTGGCCACACGTGCCTGGTGACCACGGGAGGACACAGCCACCCAGACTGTTTCTCAAAGTGTGGTCCCAGAACCCTGCAGGAAAGCAGAATCTCAGGCCACCCCCTGGAGCTGCTGAACTTGAACCTGTGTCTCCACAAGATTAGTGGGTGATTTGTGTGGGCACCAGGGTCTGAGAAGTTGCTCTGGGATTCCTCAGGGACCTAAAGATCACTAGGCTCTCCGGGCATTCGCGGTTCACTCTCTCTTCCACCCATCAAGTATTTGTCAGGCTCTGTGCAAAATCCCGGCTGGGTCAGGAGGATAAACTGAAAAGTGGTCCTTCCGGGCTTCATGCCTCCGTGGAGATTCCTCTTTGATGAAAATGATAGAAAAATCCAACTCAAACAGGAGGAGAAGGGGGCGACGGAGGATGAGATGCTTGGATGGCATCACCGACTCAATGCACATGAGTGTGAGCAAGCTCCAGGAGCTGGTGATGGATGGGGAGGCCTGGCGTGCTGCAGTCCGTGGGGCCACAGAGAGTCAGACACAACTGAACAACAACAGCAAACTGCTTCCAGAAAAAATGCAAATGACTGGGTTCTGGTCACAAACATGGGTCTGGCGTTAGCCGGCTGTTCTTGGGCGAGTCTCCTCCTCTCTCTGCTCCTCAGACCCTCAAGCTCTGAAAACAAGCAGAGCATGGTGCTGGCCATCGTTTGTGATCAGCCCAGCACCCATCACCCTGTCTCTTTCACCCAGAGAACCCTGATCCTGGTGCAGGACTCATTCACCTCCCACGTGGTACAGGTGACCTGGAGACGTCTGAGATTGACCCCAGGAGTTCAGGGCACGGCATCCCCTGACCACTGTTCCCATGATGTCACGCGCTTGTCCCCAAACCAGCAACAGTGGCCAGCGGGACACGAGGTTCCGATCACCAAACCCTGCATCCCAGACTCCTGCCCGGATCAGAGGTGGAGTGGATTCTATCCAATGGAGGGAGCGCCTACTGGGCGCCAGGCACCACGCCTCACATACATTCACCATCAGATAAAACAATTCACACGCTGAAAACAACAGAATAAGTCCAGGGTACTGACATGAACAATCTCTTCTCCATAATCTTGAGTGAAAAATAAGCAAATTACAGAAAAAATACAAGAACGAGGCTATCTGCATTTTTAAAAACCTTCCACGTCCACGTTACGCACGGGAAAACCCCATGAAGAACGCTCATCAAAGTGCTGGTGGGGATTATCTCCGAGGAGGGGAATGAGGTGGGGAAGGCAGAGAACTCAAGAGTGACTAATTTTTTCTGCATTATTCGAATAGCTTACAAGACTGTGCATGTTTGCTTGGGAAATTATCGCAGAGCACTGGGATTAGATAAACCTTGGTAAGAAGGAAGACCACCGTGCAGGGATTCATAATCTGCCTGACAGCTAATCTCATCAGAAAAAAAAAAAAATGCACATTTTGCACACCTGTAAAAAACTGCATTCATGGGGTTTCAGTGAAAAGTGTCCATGAGACCAGGTGACACCTGGTTTAACGGACCTGGGATGGAGGGACAGCTTATGGTGGATGAACCTGCCAACAGGTCCTTGCTGCGTCTCCCTGGAGATGCGGGGTCTGATTCTACCCTGCCTGGAATCTGAGAAGCCTCAGTGATTTCTGTGACCCGTAGGAGGCAACAGAATTGGTGCCTGGGACTTCTGAGGCTGCTCTTACGAAGCCTGGCTTGCAGCTCTGGCTGTGGACACTGGTTTGGGGGTAATCCAGCCTCCAGGAAGGACTCTGGCTCCCTGACATCACCCAGAGGCAGAGGCCTCGTGGAGTAGACAGTGTCGGGGGTGCACGTTGCAGCCCGCTTTGGCAGGATATCAGACACGGAGTGAAGCCGTTTTCACCTCCAGCCCATCCATCCTTCAAAGGACGACATTCAACCCCATGAGGAAAACTGCCTGGCGAGCCTGGCCCAAATCCTGACCCACAAAACCAAGAGACACAATACTGCATTAAGCCACTATACTTGGGGGTGTTTGTTACTTGGCAAAAACAGAAAGGGGGTGTACTGCTATGATCTGGGGTGAAAGTGGAGACCTCACCCATCCCGGCACCCTGAGAAGGGACCCCCTTTCAGACCTGACGTCTTAAGGTGCACCCCAACTTTCCACTGAGAAAAATATTTCCTCTTCCCTCCCTTCTTCCCTTCCTTCTTCTCCTCCCAAATATTAACTGACCACCTACTAAAGAAGCATAAAGCCAGACTCTGGGGAAACGAGAGTTTGGTTTAGATCGGATACCCATTCTTACAGGACCATTTCAGTCTGAAATGAATAAACTTGCAAATAAACAGTGACAATACATTTCAAAACCATAGTAACCACAATGCTACTGCTTAATATTAATTGACTGTATATGGATGGACCTATTTAATCCCCTAAGATAGTTCTGGGTCCCATTATTATTTCCATCCACCCCATGAGGAGACTGAGACTCACAGAGATGAAGAGACGTGTCCAAAATCGCATGATGAGGAGTCTCAGAGTCCAAAAGTGAACCCAGGCTGTCTGGCCCCAAACCAGCATTGCTGGCAGAAAAGACAGGCTGTGAGCCCCAGGGGCGGGGGGCAGGGAGACCCTGCAGGAGGTGACGGGGATGCCACTGGTCCAGGTGTTGCTCAGGGGCCAAGGAGGCAGGAACCAGCAGGTGGAGATGCTGGTGGAAGGTTGCTCTGAGGGGTCAGCTGCTGGCTGCAATCGTGTGAGACCCTTCCACACGCCTCATGGAAGCACCTGACACTTGGGGTGAGAGAGAGAGGTCAAAGATGGAGCGAGATTTGGTGTGGGAACTGAGAGTTCACTTTGGTGAAATACACTGGAAATCCACAGATGCCTTCCAGTGGTGGTGGTGGTGGGTTAGTCACTCAGTCCTGTTTGACCCTTTGTGACCCCAAGGACTATAGCTCACCAGGCTCCTCTGTCCATGGGATTCTCCAGGCAAGAATACTGGAGTGGGTAGCCTTTCCCTTCTCCAGGGGATCTTCCCGACCCAGGAATCAAACTGGGGTCTCCTGAATTGCAGGCAGATTCTTTACCCACTGATTCTTTACCCAGCAGGGAAGCCCACCCCTGCCCCCAATCACGCCTGCATTCACAGGCGCCCAGGCCCACTCACGTCTGAGTCATGTGACCGGACATGAGAGCCTCAGTGTCTGCCATCTCTGCTCTCACCCCAGCCCTCCACTTCCCCAGGGACATTCAGAGAAGTCGGGTGGCCCGCCCGCAGTCACATAGCAAGGTGCAATGTAGCTGGGGGCGGACCCCAGGCCTCTGGGCTTCCAGCTTGCTTGTTGGCACTAATATATTTATAAATGTGGGACTTCCAGCCTCAGAACTGTGGGAAAATAAATGCTTGTTGTCTAAGCCCCTTGATCTATAGTATTTTTGTTATAGCAGCCAGAACAGGCTAAGACAGTCCCTGCCTTGGCATGCTGGAGAGATAAGCCTCTTCTCTACCTTCAGAATTTCTTGCCAAAAATGAAACAAAATTTTAAAAAAACATTCCTAATTAAATAGACTGTAGAAATGACTAAATAGAGATTCTTTCTCTTCCTTTGTAAGAAAATTTATAGATGATATTTCTATGTATATTAGATTAAATCATATGGCCTTTTATTGTGACATTTAAAAATGTCTGTTCTGCCTCATTTCACAAAGGAGTTAAAACAGAAACTTGGACATATTTTATGGAAATAATTATTTAACTCAAACTCTGCTTTGTTAATATTCAGAAAGTTTCCATGAGAATTATACTTTTAGGGGAACTCACAGGCTATCTAAAGAGATGCTAGATATATCTGAAGGAAAGAAAAAGAGTAATTTGGAAATCTACATGCACCCCAATGTTCATAGCAGCGTTATTTACAATTGCCAAGATTGGGAAGCAACCCAAGTGTCCATCAGCAGATGAACGGATAAAGATATATGTGCACATACAATGGAATACTACTCAGCCATAAAAAAGAGTGAGATTTTTGCCATTTGAAACAGTGTAGATGGGGTTGCACAGAGTCTGAAATGACTGAAGTGACTTAGCAGCATTATACTTAGTAAAATAAGTCCAATGACAAATACTTTATGTGTGCTATCATTTACAAAACAAGTGGAATCTAAAAAATAAAACAAACAAATGACTATAACAAAACAGAAACAGACTCACAGATACAGGAACCAACTAGTGGCTGCCGGTGGGGAGAGAGAAGGGGAGGGGAGAGGCAAGGCAGAGGTAAGCAACCAAGAGATGCAAACTAGTGTGTATAAAATAAATAAGCTATGAGAATATATTGTATACCACAGGGAATATAGCTAGTATTTTATAATAACTATAGAGTATAATTTATAAAAATGTCAACTCATTATGCTATACACCTGAACTAACATAATATTATAAATGAACTGAACATCAAAAAAATTAATTAATATTAACTAAAGAGCTGCGAGATCAGGATTAAACCTTTCTGTGAAGAGCCAGACAGTAAATGTTTTGCTGGGGGCAGGGGAGGAGGTTGGGGGGTGCAGTTGTTGGGGTTAATACACTGAGTTGGGGGGTGCAGTTGTTGGGGGTTAATACACTGAGTAGTGTTGCCGCTACTCAGCCCTGCTATTGTAACACAAAAGCCACAGACAGCATGCAAAGGAGAGTACTGTGTTCTCAGGAAATTTACTGCATCTACAAGAGAAGATGGATGTGACTTGAACCTACTGTGTAATCACCTTACAATATATGCAGATCAAACCATCACGCTGTAGTCCTTAAACTTATACAGTGATGTGTGTCAATTATTTCTCAACAAAACTAGCGAAAAATTTTAATAATCAGTCTAACCTTCGAGGAAATAATCTCATTCTGAAAACTCTAACCAGAAGTAAATGTGAAATATGAAAAAAAAAGTTTAATGCACAAAGATGTCCACTGCAATATTTTCTGTAAACAATGAACACTTGGAGCAACTCAAAGTGCTGTATGTTTGTGTTCTCCCAAATTTATATGTGGCAATCCTAATGCCCAGTGTGATGATTTGAGAAGGTGGGGTCCTTGGGTGGTGGTTTGTCCCGTGGGGAGAGCCTTCCTGAGTGGGAGGGTGCCTTATCAAGGAGACCCTAGGCCCTCCCACCCCATGGGAGCACAGTGAGAAGTTTGCCCCCCAGGAGAGGGCCCTGACCCCGCCACGCTGATCCTGGATGCCAGGCCTCCGACTCCAGAACCACGGGGAATAAAGTTCTGTCGTCTCCATGGCACCCAGGCGGCAGTGCCCACCACGTCAGCGCGCAGGAGCGGGCGGGACAGACGAGGGCAGGTGCCGATGCGCGCCGCCACGAGCAAAGGCTGCTGCCGTCGGTGCTCCGCGCTCAGCCGTGTCCGGCTCTTCGCAGCCCCGTGGACTGCAGCCCGCCAGCCTCCTCCATCCACGGGACTTCCCCGGCAGGAGTACCGGAGTGGGTTGCCGTTTCCTGCTCCAGAGCATCTCCCCAACCCAGGGATCGAACCCGCCTCTCCTGCTTGCCGGGCAGATTCTCTCCCACCTTGGAAGCCGTAAAGCAGATGACTAGTGGGCAGCTGCTCTGTAACACAGGCGCTCGTTCCGGGCTCTGTGATGCCCAGAGGGTGGGCTGGGGAGAGGGAGGGGGCCTCAAGACGCACACATGTGGCTGATGCGCGGTGTTGTGCAGCAGAAAGCAACCCACCGCTGTAAAGCAATTATCCTCCAATTAAAAATACATTTTAAAAAAATAACCCTTTTAAAAAAAGAGTGAAGACAGCCATGCTCACACATTGAAGTGAAGTCGCTCAGTCGTGTCTGTCTCTTCGCGACCCCATGGCTGGAGCCTACCAGGATCCTCCGTCCATGGGATTTTCCAGGCAAGAACATGGAGTGGGTTGCTGTTAGCTGCCTCAAAAACGGGAACGTCTGGATGATTTTCCTTTCTGATGGTCTACTGGGGTGGTAGTCGTTTTTAGTTTAATTAGGAAACCCTCATCTTCTCTTTGCAGAGCCACCTGGAACAACCAGAGAACAGCAAAGCGGGGGCCCGGGGTTGGCGGGGAGGGGGCGTCTGCTGAGACCTCATCGAGGTCTCATTTCCTTTCCTGTGAAACAGGGGCGATGTCAAGGTCCTCTCTCAAAGGGGAGGCCTGAGAATTACCTGAGTCAGGGCGTAGAAAAAAATGAAAATATGGAATGACCGTGTTGTACACCCGAAACTAATATCACACTGTAAGTCAGCCAGACTGCCACTTTGAAAAGGAAAATGGGCATGCTGCTCCAAGCGCTCAGCAAAGGCAGACCCTCCTCCCGTCTGCTGGGGACGGGAGGCGCACTTCGGGAAATACAGGTGACTCACCTGCTCTGCGAATCTTGATTTCCCTAACAGGTTCTTCCAAACCAAAACAGTCAGCCCTTTGGAATAATGCCTCCTGGAGTCTTAATGAAGTTTTCGCACGCTGCATGCTCAGTTCAGCCGTGTCAGACTCTCGCGACCCCATGGACTGGGGCCCCCCAGGCTCCTCTGTCCGTGGGGTTCTCCAGGCAGGAATGGGTGCCACGCCCTCCTCCGGGGGTCTTCCCCACCCGGGGATCGAACCCGGGTCTCCTGTGGCGCCTGCATTGCAGGCCGGGTCTTTACCGCCGAACTGCTGAGGATGCCAATGACGTTTTCATAGATTTGTTTTTTACGGAAGCTTTTCTTTGGTCAGTTTAAGCGATTACCCTTTAGTTTTCAATTATATGTTTCTATCTTTCCCTGTCTTTTATGAAGGTGATGGTAAAGGCCAACTGTATTTTTTTTTAATCCCCTTAACTGGCAAGATCACAATTGGATACCACCCCTATGATGTCACCAGCTTCTGCCAATCTTGCTGATGACCCAGATTCAAAACTCCTGAGCGCCCTGCCCCGCCGCCGGGTCTCCTGGGGCGGCTGCGTCGCCGCTGTCCTGCACCCTCCCGGCAGCAGGCCCAACCGGCGGCCTGTCTTCGGGTCCCGCCCGCCGCGCGGGGGCCGCCTTCGGGGGGCGGCTGGGAGCCTGCGCGGCGCGCCCTCGCCCTTCCGCGGCCGGGCGGCGCCCTGAGTGCGGTTCCGAGCGGCCGGCCGCCCTGTGGCCCAGCGCTCTCGGCTGCCGATCGATTCCCTGAAGCTGGCGGCCGGCGCCGCGGCGGGAGACCGCGGCCTCCGTTCCCCGCCGAGTGCGATTCTGGGAGAAGCCTGCCGCCCCGCGGACCGAAGCTGCGCACCGCCGCCCGGAAGAGACCGCCTGGAGCCTCCGCTTAGGGAGGGACGGAACTCGGCTTCTGTCTCTGCGGCCCGGTTTCCGAGGGCCCCAGAGCGCTGCAGAGAAAGCGGTCCAATGGCCTAGAGGCTGCGCTAAGTTGTGGGTGCGACGTCGGCTCCACTGCCAAGAGGACACCCCCTTCCAGGCTCAATTTTCTCTTCAATACATGGGCCCGCAGGCCCCACACCCGAGATGCAGATACAAAACTAAAAATACAGCCTGTGCTCCTTGGCATGAATAAGAGGTCAACGAACATTCATTCAATCCGTTCTTGCAGAGAATGATGTACCCAGAATATGTATTACATATAAACAATTTTTCAAATCTTATAATTAATAAAGTACTAGTTCACAGCTAGCAGGATAGAAGTCTGGGAGTGTTGCTTCAGGGACTATTATTCATTCATTTTCTGTCTATATATATATTCAGTTCAGTTCAATCACACAGTTGTGTCCGACTCTTTGCCACCCCATGGACCGCAGCACGCCAGGCCTCCCGTCCTTCAGCAACTCCCGGAGTTTACTCAGACTCATGTCCATTGAGTCCGCAGTGCCATCCAGCCATCTCATCCTCTGTCATCCCCTTCTCCTCCCGCCTTCAATCTTTCCCACCATCTGGGTCTTTTCCAATGAGTCACATCAGGTGGCCAAAATAGTGGAGTTTCAGCTTCAGCATCTGTCCTCCCAATGAATATTAAGGACTGATTTCCTTTAGGATATATATAGATATAAATATGTTTTTGCTTTTTTGCCACTGGGGGTCTAATGGTTGGGACTCCAAGCTCCCAATGCAGGGGTTCAAAGCCTGGTCTGGGAACTAAGATCCCACATGCCACAAGGCACAGTCAAAAAGTAAAAAAAAAAAGAAAAAAAATTTTGGCTTGCGGGCTCTTAGTTCCCCCTTGAGGGGTTGAGCCCCTGGGCCACCGCAATGAAAGTGTCAAGTCCTAACCACTGGACCACCAGGGAATTCCCATCAAAATATATTTATCGCCTCCTATTTATCACTGTTCCAAACATTTGCGACTCGATCATAAAGTTCAATTACTATAATTTAGACCTAAAGTCGGGGAAAGCAGCACAGTAAAAATGGGTTTTCCTTCTGAAAAATAAAAGAAAACATAAGTGTGAGAGATAGTGACTCGCATGACTAAACAATTCCACTTACTATTACAGACACGCTCAAAAGAACTGGAAACAGATATTCCATGTACGTGTTTGTACATGGAAGTTCCTGGCAACACCTTCCTCAACAGCGAAGAGGGGGAAACACCCCGACACCTGTCCAAGGGTGGGAGATAAACGAGTGTGCTCTGTCCTGCCGATGGAATAGTATGCAGCTGTAAAAAGGAAGGAAGCGCTGATTCCTGCTGCCACATGGACACACCTTCAAAACATGATGCTGAGACTTCCCTGGTGGTCCAGTGGCTAAGACTCCACGCTCCCAATGCAGAGGGCCCAGGTCCAATCCCTGATCAGGGGACTTGATCCCACACGCTGCCTTAAGACCTGGTGCCCTCAAATAAATTTAAAAAATTACTTTTTTTAAAACAAGTAATGCTGAGTGAAAGAAGCCAGACAAGAAGGTCTCATATCATACGATTCCACTTGTGTGGAATATCCAGGAGAGGAAAATGCACAGAGACGTTTGTATAGTTATTACTGCTGATTTTCAGCTTTAAAATAAAGCTAAATAAAGATGGGACACTTTCAGGTGGCTCAGTGCTAAAACTCTGCGTGCCAATGCAGGAGACACAGGTTCGACCCCTGGGTCAGGAAGATTTCCCTGAAGTAGGAAGTGGCATTGCACTCCAGTCTTCTTGCCTGGAGAATCCCGTGAACAGAGGAGCCTGGTGGGCTAAGTCAGGGGTCACAAAGAGACACAACAACAACAAATCAGGATGGACAATGTTCCCAGAGCCCAGATTAAGTGTTGCCAGTTTCGAACACGGAACAGAAACAACACAAACAGCATGAACTGAGAAGCGGAGTGAGAGGTGGGATGAGGCAGACGGGGGAGCACCGTCGTTCTCGTCATTTCACAAAAAGGAGGCGAGGGCAACCACGTGTGAGGAAATAAAATTTCCATCCCCACCCAGGGTTCTGAAGGTCCAAGTAGAGCCGCTGTTCTCAACGGAAGCAGGTGCCGCCCGCCCGCGAGGACACTCGGAGACGCTTTCCTCGGCAAGTGGCAGCCCCTCCACCTCGGGCCGGACTGGGGCAGGAACGCTCGTATGCCGTCCCACACGACACAACATTGTCCCACCCGTGGAAACTTAAATGCTCTTCGTCACAAGGACAGGATTGGTGGGGGGCTGGGGAGGAAGCAGTGCCAGACCCTCATTTTACGTTATAGACACTATTTGGTTGTGTTCACCATTTGCATAGAGTATGTTGTTCACTTTTATGGAAGTGCATAGAGTATGTTGTTCACTTTTATGGAACTGGCCACGTGAGAAGTGGGGAACCGGCTATGAGCTACTATGATAAGGGCATGCCATCAGCTACTGTCTTTCACTTGAATTTTTAACGTTTTCTAATGCCACATGGCCTTCAGTTTCAAAGGCAAATTCAGCCTGGAACGACAGAGCAGCTGCCTGCTTCTTGTGGGAAGAAAACGCATCATCTGAAACCACATAACTCACATCTCATCCCAACAAAGGAGCACCCAACGTTTCCGTTTGCCTGAGGGCGGGCGCCACCTGGTGGCAATGATGTTTCCCGGCTGTCCACCCCTGCTGCCCTAAGTGAGATTCTAGGAGAATTCCGGCTTTTGCGGGATTCACACTGTTGGAAATTTGGTGTGTACAAGGGAACTCTTAACATGTATCCAGTTCACAGTGTTAGATTTACATAATTCAGATTTGCATAAAACAAGACCTCGCTGTATCGGCTGGGGTCCAGCTAGGAGGATGCTACTTCAGAAAATCTGGGGAGGTGGGAGGTGGGATCAGGATGGGGAACACATGTAAATCCATGGCTGATTCATTTCAATGTATGACAAAACCCACTACAATATTGTAAAGTAATTAGCCTCCAACTAATTAAAAAAATAAATAAAATTGAAAAAAATTTTAAAAAAGAAAATCTGTACACTTCTTAAGCCCTGGCGTCGTTTATATTGCAGATGGAAGGAGGCCAATGAACTGGCCATGATTTATGATTATTTTTTTTATATTAAGGATCAGCAAAAAGCAATAAAAAGAGTCATTAAAGGATTCCGTTTTCCAAATCGCTACACTTGCCTGCTCACCTTCAGAATCTAACCGATGATAGTGAGAGAGAGTTAACACAAGTTCAGCCCAAAGTTCCAGTCTTGCTGTCGGCTCCTGACATTGCCTTTCTGCTTCTGGCTGACAAAACCACAGATCCTGCCGTTCTGCAGCTTTGAGCCCTGTATCTTTCGGTCACGTGAGGATGGAAACTCCTTAACTAGCTAAGCAGCACCTCTGCAGCCTCTTCAGTCCCTACCCTGGCAGAAAATGCTCCTACTCAAGTGGATCCCACCTACTGATGAAGCCTGAAATGGGTCCTGCTGCCTTCAACCTCCAGAGGGTACTTGAAAGGTAACAGCAAATGCAAACCCTCTGAGCTCCATGTGAGCCTCAGATTGGATGACACTTCTTCCAGGAAGCCCTCCCCACCCTCCTCACAGCGCTCAGATGTGCCAACAAGTGAGGTCTTCCAGGAATTGGGACTCAAGTTCAACACGGCGGCATGAGCCGCCCCACAGAGTCTTAACCTCACATGGAGGCACGTAGGTGTGTGCTCAGTCATATCTGACCCTTTGTGACCCTCTTCAGGACTGTAGCCCACCAGGCTCCTCTGTCCATGGGAATTTCCAGGCAAGAATCCTGGAGGGGGTCATTTCCTCCTCCAGGAGGTCGTCCCCACCCTGGGATCGAACCCGAGTCTCCTGCATGGGCAGGAGGATTCTTCACCACCGAGCCGCCTGGGAAGACCCCCTGGGAGGCCCCATCAGTGACTCAGTGACCAGGCAGCAGGATGGTCGGACATCGTCAGGAGCTGAGGCTGTGGCGTGAACGTCAGTCCAAGCAGGCCAGTCCTCTGCTCAGAGCCCCCAGTGAGTGACTCCCGTCGCGATCAGAGCAGAAGCCCGATGCTTCTGGAGCCCAGCCGCAGGACCCTGTGCCCTCTCCTCAGCCGCCGGGCCCACCCGCCGCCTGCACCTCCTCCCTCTTCTGGAGGAGCCCAGGGCCTTTGTACAGACCCCACTAGGCCTGATCTACCTCCGGAGGGCGTTGGCGGAGGCCCCTGGTGGGGGGGAGTGGGGAGACGGGAGGCCAGGAGAGGGGGTCTAGAGAGAGCGAGCAGGCAGGAGACGGAGGCTCCCTGCATGGAAGACTGACCCCCCCACCCCCTTGCCGAGATGACCGACGACCCTGGACCTTCCTACCCCCATCCTCGCGGTAACCCAGGAGGCAGAGGCCCTCCTATGCCCGTTCTCAGAAGCCAGCTCTGAGGCAAAGTGGAGGAGACAATGCATACCCATCTCTTTCTTACTTTTTTAAAAATTAAACTGAGTTTGGGGCATTTCCTGGGGGGAAAAAAAAAAAAAAAAACACATCAAAACAGAAGCACTGTCATTCTGCTCCAGGGTTACAGTCAGTAACTAATGAACACAAAGCCTAGCTCATGGAGTGCTGGACTACAGAATTGTTAAGTATTTCAATTAAATCCTATTAATAGAGTCTCATAGTTGCTACAGCATTTGCACTAACACAGATCGTTACTGTTCTCTCTTAGAAATTCTGTTCCCAATAGTTGAATAGCAAAGCTGCTTGGACGAGTAAATGAAGTTTGTTTACAAAGAGTGCCACCTGGTGGCATGGTTTATTTTACATTTTTCAGTGTCCTCTGGGGGCTCGCATGGTAAAGAACCCACCTGCCAAGTGGGAGACGCAGGTTCCATCCCTGGTTCGGGAAGACCCCCTGGAGGGGGAAACAGCAACCCGCTCCAATATTCTTGACTGGAAAATTCCATGGACAGAGGAGCCTGGCGGGCTACAGTTCATGGGGTCGCAAAGAGTCGGACATGACTGAGCGACTTTCCCTTCACTTCAGGGCTAAGATGTCTGGGGTTTGGTCAGTGCCACCGGGAAAACAATCTGTAATCATTCAAAGTGTTCAGTCATTGACTGTCTTTAAGAATGCACCTGTCACAATTTGGCGAGAATGTGCTGAAATCACCTTCCTCACGACTAGAGGCTGGTTTGGCTCCAAATATACTCAAATTCCAGGAATGGCATTAGCTTAATTCACAGAAACATTGGCATTTCACAAAACTGTTAGCAGCGCAGAGCTGGCTCAGCCCCGTTACCAGCCAAGAGCAACTCACTGACTTCTGGGCACCTCAGCCTCCTCATCGATAACAGTGAGAATAAACTCTCCATGTTAAGATAATGCATGTAGAGTCCCTTATTTTTTTTTTTCTTTTTAAATGGTTTTTGACTCAGCAATTCCACTCCTAGATATACACTCAAGGAATACTCATATATTACATATGTATTTTTTAATATTTATTTGACTGTTTGGGCTCGTAACTTCCGGCATGCGGGATCTTCCTTGCGGCACACGGCTGTCACTTTCCACGCCGCATGTAGATGGAGAGGTGCTGTGATCAGTCACCCAGTCACGTCTGACTGTGGCCCCACGGACTGCGGTCCGCCAGGCTCCTCTGTTCCTAGAATGTCCCAGGCCAGAATACTGGAGTGGGTTGCCTTTCCCTTCTGCTGGGGATCTTCCCAACCCAGGGATAGAACCCAGGTCTCCCACATTGCAGGCGGATTCTTTACCATAGAAATGACCACTTGATGTCAACCTTTCCTCAATGAAGGATGCTTGGATTGGCAGCTTTTTCTGCATATGTTATCAGTGACCTGTGAATCGCTAAGCCTCTCAGATATGAATATCCTTTTCCAAGCATATTCTTTTCTCTATAATCTCCTACAATCTGCTTACAAAATTCTTGCCCTCCAACTATCTCCACGCCCTCCACCCCCACCCACATGCACACCCAGTAAAAAAAAAAAAAAAACAATCATTTAAGTACTCCATACCAAAGCTCTCTCAATCCTATCTTCCTTTCATTCCTCTAAAGTACCTCTACCACCCAGTTAGCCTCCATGTAAAACTCCTCTCACTCCATATACCGCTGTATAAGGAAAATAAGGGCGGGGGAGGGTTCCCTGGTGCTCAGACGGTGAAGAATCCACCTGCAATGCGGGATACCCGGGTTCAAATCCTGGGTCAGGAAGATCTCCTGGAGAAGGGAGAGGCAACCCACTCCGGTATTCCGGCCTGGAGAATTCCATGGACAGAGGAGCCTGGTGGGCTACGGTCTATGGAGTCACAGAGAGTTGGACAAGACTGAGCGACTAAGAACAGCACATAAGAAAAATAAAACCAGCGGTGAGTTCAACACATTACATTTGTTGCCAGGGAAATGCTTATGTCAAGAAACTCCAAATAATTTCAAAAGTACGAGGTTACTGAGATAATTCCAAGCACCCACCTGTCTTTCATGACTTGCTGGGTTAGAATAAACCATATATATTATCCATCCATCCATCCATCCTACCAACAAATATCCCAAGCTCTGAGGAAGCCCAGGGGATACACTGATAACAAATCTCTGCTCTCCGGGGGGTCACCTTCAGATGGGGAAGACCAATCAAACAAATGCACATTGGGATGGCAGGCAGTGCTGAGTGCTGCGAAGAACAATACCACCAGATCCAGAGACGGAGGGGGCTGGAGACCGGGGGGTCAGGGACATATGAGCACGTGCGTGTGGATTACCTGGACGACTGCGGAAAGGAGTCTGGGAGGCTCCAGAAGGAACCCCGAGTCCCCTGTGGCTGCCGTAAGCGACAGCAAGGGCTGGGGGATCCCGCTCAGGAAGACAGCGGAGCCAAGGGCAGGCCTGGGTTTCATCCTGAGTCATGTGAGGTCACCGGTGGTTGGAGCAAGGACAGAGGTAGAACTGTCTCTGTGGGGAAGACAGGTGTGGCCACACATGGAGGCGAGGCTGAAGGGGAGAGGGGAGGCTGGAAGGATGGCTTCATCCGGGGATGGCTGGAGGCCTGGCTCACGGTGATGGCGATGGGGGTGCCTGGAGACAGCCCCGCATCCAGGCGTGTTTTGAAGGGAACAGAAGGAGCAGGTTTGCTCTTGGATTGCACAGGAAATGAAAGAGGGGCACCGGGGACTGAAAGGGCTTGGTCCATCCCTGGGCGGGCAGGGGGCGGGGGGACACAGCGACGGGCTGCCATCAGGGGGTGCGTGCTGAGCTCAGATGCCAGCTGGGGGCTCCGGGGCAGACGTGGAGAGGCAGTGAGGGACACACCAGGCTCGGGGCGGGACCAGTGTGGACAGAGACCTGAGCCCTGGGATTCTGCTGCTGCCTGCCGGGTCAGAGGCGTGGAACTGAAAGATCCATCTGCTACTGCTGGGGGCACGAGTGAAAAGCCCTGGGGCGCCGAGAATGTAATCAGTCCACTGGGCATGCCGCCTCTGAGGCAGGAAGCGCAGAGGCTTTTTAACAGTCGTCACGATGAGACTGTCAGATTGACAAGGTCAAGGGTTCGATCCCATGAGGGCCACTCTTCGGTCACCTCTGCAAGGAGGCTGCCGTTTCAGGGCTTCCTGGGCCGCTCTGCAGTACAGAATCCGCCTACCAACGCAGGAGCCGTGGCCCACACCCGGTGCAAGACCCCCTGGAGGAGGAACGGCAGCCCACTCCAGTACTCCTGCTGAAAAATCCCAGGGACAGAGGAGCCTGGCGGACACGGTCCACGGGGTCACAGAGCCGGACGCGACTGAGCGAGCGTGTGACGGGATCCCTGCTGCCCTTTAGGGGCAGAGTGTCTAGGCGCCTCAGCCAACTTCTCGCTCTTTCGAGTTAAGTCACCTGACTTCCCTGGTGGCTCAGACGGTAAAGCATCTACCATGTGGGAGATCCAGGTTCGATCCCTGGGTTGGGAAGATCCTCTGAAGAAGGAAATGGCACCCCACTCCAGTACTTTGCCTGGAAAATCCCATGGACAGAGGAGCCTGGTGGGCTACAGTCCATGGGGTCACAAAGAGTCAGACGCAACTGAGCGACTTCACTGGTGTGCTCAGGAGGCACTCAGCCTTCTCCCTCCTATTCCAGACTGCCCACCAAGCCTGCCAGAGAGGGGGCTGGAGCCGTGCCAGATGCTTCTGCCCGCTACAGCCTGTGGGGGCCACAGACGTGCGGGAGTTTGACGTGTGTACAAAGGTCACGATGAAATTTCCATGACAAATAAGGCTAAAAGGCAGAAAAGAAATGTGATTTTCTTTTTCCTTCTTTGGTACGACTTTTCACAAACTCAAGAGGTTGGAAACCTTGTCACATGAGTATGTCCCACTCATTCTAATAAGTAGGGACCTTCCCTGGCAGTCCAGTAGTTAAGACTTTTGCCTTTCAATGCCATCACTTCATGGCAAATAGATGGGGAAACGGTGGAAACAGTGACAGACTTAATTTTTTTGGGGGGGCAGGGCTCCAGAATCATTGCAGATGGTGACTGCAGCCATGAAATTAGGGCTCTTCCTCCTTGGAAGAAAAGCTATGACCAACCTAGACAGCATATTAAAAAATAGAGATGTTACTTTGCCAACTAAGGTCCGTCTAGTCAAAGCTATGGCTTTTCCAAGAGAGCTGGACTATAAAGAAAGCTGAACGTCAAAGAATTGATGCTTTTTGAACTGTGGTGCTGGAGAAGACTCTTGAGAGTTCCTTGGACTGCAAGGACATCCAACCAGTCCATCCTAAAGGAAATCGGTCCTGAATATTCATTGGAAAGACTGATGCTGAAGCTGAAGCTCCAATACTTTGGCCACCTGATGCAAAGAGCTGACTCACTGGAAAAGACCCTGATGCTGGGAAAGATTGAAGGCAGGAGGAGAAGGGGACGGCAGAGGATGAGATGGCTGGATGGCATCACCAACTCAATGGAGATTGAGTAAACTCCAGGAGTTGGTGGTAGACAGGAGGCCTGGTGTGCTGCAGTCCATGGGGTCACAAAGAGTCAGACACGACTGAGCGACTGAACTGAACTTCAATGCAAGGAGTGTGGATTCAAACCCTGGTCAGGGAGCCAAGATCCAACATGCCTCAAGGCCAAAAAATCAAAACATAAAATAGAAACGGTATTGCAACAAATTCAAAAAACAAAAACAAATTCAACAAGCCCACATCCACTTAAAAACAAAAATTTAAGTGTGTTTATATATATATATATAAACACTGCTTAGCAGAGTCTCACTGAAGGGCCACACAATTGGCTCACCCCCGGGTGCCCGTCCCAGACACGGGCACCGACGGCAAACCCCAAGCACCCCAGCCTGCCCAGGGCTGAGCGGGGAGCAGACTCGGGTCTCAGCAAGCCTGAAAATGCACCCGCGATGCCGCGCTCCTCTCTGGCCCTGAGAAGGAGCGCACACTGGGACAGGAGACCCAGCCACTTCCGCTAACGCCCCGCAGGGCTGTCTGGCCTTGGGGACGCACGTGGCCTTCTGGGGACCTCGGGCTCCTCTTCTGTCCAGAGACGGTGCAGTCACTGGCAAGTTCAGCTCTCTCACCCTCTTGACATTTCACAGCCATGGGGTGGGGAGGGCCCTTGCCTTATTTCTTTTTCAGCACTTGTCTGAGCAGGGCTAAAATATGGTCAGTCTACCCACAAAAAAAATTTTGAACCCTAGATAACTGATAAACCGTACAGAATAAAAGGCTTGAGTACACGCAAGTAACTAACAGTCACACACTGCACATGTCCAGGAGTGATGGGTTAGAACTGGAATTGGGGTAGAACTGGATCGCCCCAAAACTGAGATTGAAACTAAACTTCCAGACTATTCACCTGCTTATAGGATCCCATACAAAGGCTGGAGAGACAGGTTAGATGAAACCGCAAGATCCTTATTTGGGTTTATTACCCAAACATGGAAATGAGAATTTCTACAGGACAAATGACCCAGTTTCTTCAGTAAATAAAATGTCCTCAAGCATGTGTGGGGGTGTCAAGGGGGAGGAGGTTAACATTAAAATAGGGTTAAGAAACCTCTCAACTAAACTGAGTAAGTGGATCTTGTTTGGATCCTGACTGCAACTTCCTAGCTGTCAGAAGGTGTTTCTGACACAACTGGAAATGCAGCAATGGAGATCGGTTATGAGAAATCGCTATCCATTTAGTCAGATGTCATCAGGAAAAGCCCTTATCTGTTACAGATACTTGCAGAGGCATTTGAGGAATGAAATTAAAACATGTTGAAGATCTGCTCTAACCAGGAAGGCGAGCTGGGGAGTCACACAGAGACGAAGTGTTGCAGGCGAGCCCGTGGGGATGCAGTGCCTGCATCCCTCTAGACTGTGTGTGTTTACGAAGAGTTAACAGTCAGAAACCGGGGACTCAATAAAGACCAAAGCCCAAGATTGCAAAACACCAAATCTATATTTACATCCACATATAATAACATAACTTTAAGCTGAAATATATCATAAATAAAACAAGTAATGTCTACTGTTTGACAACTTAAGTATCAACAATTAAAATAAATCAAACTGGAATGAAATAAATACATAAACAAAAATCCAACAGATTGTACCTCTAGTATATGTACTGTTGTCTCAAAGGAAAAAAAACATACAAAACCAGTAGTATCCCAATAGTTAATACTGATGGACAAAAAAAGGGAAAAAAAAAAACATTTTGGAGTACAAGGGCTGTGGAAAGAAAAACAAAACGTATTTTTAAGGATTCAGAAATGTGGCTAAAAAGGAGAAACCTGAAAGGTACCCAGATTTCAGCATAACATGAATTGACTTGTTTTCAAATAGATTTGGTGATTTTTTTTTTAAATACAGATTTAAATTTCAGCCCTCTATCATCATGTTTATCCCCTTTTAAGATTTATATTTATCGTCACAGCAAGCTTTCTGTAACACTTATTGGATTAGGTAACGATCATGGCAATCATCTTTCTCAATGTGTTAATCTTCAAAAATAGGCTATAAAAGTGCAAAACTAGGAAAACAAAAATCTAGATTATGTACATATGGCTCAGCTTGTGAACAGAAAGAAAGGTCAATAGTGTACACTTTCCTGATACAAAGCACTTCATCACGATGCCAGCAGTCAGCTCAGAGTAGGTCTCCCTTCTCACCTGGGAGTTAAGACTTTTCTATCAAGTGAGTGTTGTGTTGCATAATGAGAACAAACCAAAAATCAGGATTCTTTTGAGGACATTACCCTTGTTCTAATGGAGAAGGGCAAGGCAAGAAAAATTAACAGTGCAAATTTACTTTTGCAACAGTTTTCTTAATAAAGTATGTTGTGGTCACTAAACCCAGGTGCTGCCTGTAACAGTCAGCCATGGACAGTGGATTAAGGGAATAGAAGTGTAATAAAACATTTAGTAAGCCAGCCGGTGGCTAGTCTCTCTTTAAAACCCAAACTGTCCCGTACACTGAGAAAATGATGCTGCCTCCAAACCACCACAAACGGGAAGATGCCGAGGTCTCCAGACCAGGGAACGGCCCGGAGTACCAGGAGCCTCAGTCAGCACTCCTGCACAATCCGTGTGTCCGTCATTAACCGGAGTGTGTCCACAGTCACCCAAGCGCCAGACACACGGAGACCACCAGATGCACACCTAAAATTTACCCTCAGCTTTCATTTCTTTTAAAACTGCGTCCAATATGTGTAACTCACACGTATAATTTAGCCTTTATGTTTTTATATAACTAATTCAGGCAAACGCCAGAATTTTCCAACAAAAATGATTCATTTGATAGAAAACTAACTCCACATACAATTTGCTATGTTTACTGAGTGTGTGGCTGGCCTAGAAGAAATGCTTCTCTATAGATACACACACTTAAAGATCCCCCCGCCAATCCCCTGAGAAGAGGACTATGGGTCTGGGTCTTCCTCAGAGGACCTACCGAAATTTGCAATAAAAGGGCACCAACTAGAGAAAGGCTGATCTTGGCACAAGCAGCACATATTCATGGGGGTGATGTTTCCATTAAGACAAGAGGCTGTGGAGGATTCAACATAATACAAATCACTGAGATTAAAAAAAAACAAAAACCGTACATTTCAGATGAAAGAGGACAAATAGCAGAAATGTGCTCCAAGTGATGAGCAACATTAGAGGAAAAGAATACACACAGTATTTAAACAAGCAGGTTTACAACATATATTTACAAAATTTTTTACCTGAGGTGCAAGCGTTATATACTTTCTCCCCACCCCACCCCCCAACCCAAATGATTTCTTTTCAGCAGCGCTCAAGTATGCAAAAAAAAAAAAAAAAACCCTCCATTGCTTATTTGGTCAATTCTAAAAAACATATTATTTGGGGCAAAATAGAGATGATGTCCAGTCCCCATTTGTGTACAACCCAACTCTTCCAACTATAGTCTTTATTGCTATTTGGTACAAAAGTTAACAGAACAACTTTACAAAACCGTAGTGTTCCTTTCTGTGTTATATATACAGTACAATCACAGCTTATTTCAGTAGCTTTCAACATTTGCTTTTTCAAAGGATGAACTAATTTAAATTTCATGGAGAGTACACATTTATATCCATCAAGACCTAAGGGAGAAAAAAGGTTTAAAACATGATTAGGATAAAACTAAATACAGTTTACAAAATTTTTTAAAAAGTGTAATAAATACACAGAACTAAAAGGGTCTAGAAATGCAATGGGTTCCATTTAAGCTTAAATTTTTAACCAAGTCTCAGGAGTCTGAATAAATAAGCTGCACTATTTAGGAGATGCTTACAATGAACAGTGATTTAATGAAGATGATTTAACCAACAACCAGAATTTACATCAGATACGTGTCAAGTCAACTGCCACCTATAGGAAACTCTGGAAATTTATACCTAATGAAAGGAAAATATATGGCACAAAACCACAGGTATTTTAAGATAAGACTCAGAATAGAATAACCTCCTCCATGAGAAGGACAGGGCATAAAACACGTGTAACACTGGCCAATGTCTATGGAGTTTCACAGCTGAAATTCCCAGCCCTGGGCCAGGCACCACCTCAGCACCGCTCAGGGTGGAAGTCGGGGGCACAGGTCAGGTGGGCATAAAGGTATGAACCACAACAGCACAGAAGAACACAAACGGAAGCCCCAGCTCCTCGAAAACATGCTGCAGAAATACGTGAACTTAAGTACCAGAACAAGGTCGTTTGGCCAGGACGGTGTGGAAAGGATGTTCCAGAGTAGAGAGAAAGGCAAGCAGAGAAGCCCAAAGGCTGCAGGAAGAGGCAGGAGCTGGACAGTCCCCACATGCAGCTACACACAGTGCAAATAACCAGCCGGAAGTCGTGTTTATGTTTCAAGGCAGAGAGGATCTAATCCCATTTCTGCTATGCCACCAGCATCACCTGAGTGGGAGAGAAGGACGCAGACGGACAGGCCCGTATGCCCCAGGAGTCCCAGGGAAAACAGGGAGAAACTATGCCCAGGTCCCAGGGCCTCTATCTCCGAATCCAGATCTAGCAGGCACGGGGTCAAGAGTCTGCTCCACAAGGATATGGCAGCGGTTTAGCAGAACAAGAGCTATCTGGGAGGGAATGAAATCTGTCCATGAGCCTCAGTCTTTCCATTCACTTTATCGTTAACTCTCACATAGAGGTCATGCCCCCTGCCCACACTTGGAAGTAACTAAATTAACATGTGCACAACTCCAAGAGTGCCACCTGAAGCTTTCGGGTGGTCACCACTAGATTCATCTGCCGTGTGAACCAGGGAGTCCACACAAACCTCCTTGCTCTGGCCTGCTCTTGCTCCTCTCTGACAAGGATTTATAAAGGTTCTGAACGAGCACTTAAACTGCAGGCCTTGGATTTTGCAGACCTAGGACCAAAAGCAGGCAGAGGAAGGCGCTGGGCAAGTTACATAAGCCAAGTCCCAGGCTCCACATCTGTAAGGTGGGCACAGAGCCTCCTAACTTGGGGACGGCAAACTTTTCCTGTAACTGGCTAGACAGCTCTCGGCTTTGCAGACCAAGTCACAACGACCCACTTCTGCTTCTGTGGCCCCAGGCAGCCATAGACAATATGCAAAGGAAAGGAACTGGCTGTATGCCAATAAAACTTTATTAACAAAAACTGATGGCCAGCAACTGGTCTAAGGCTCTAAGGATTAAACTAGTTCATGATGATAAACAATTCATTCAACCCCTGGCATGAAATAAACCCTCAGTAACTTTCAGTAGCTTTTGCTACTTTACCATGATCATCACCACTGATGTCCAGAGAGACTCTGAGAGCTCTGTTTTAAAAGCACTTCAAAATTCAACTTAAAAGCAATTTTACTTTGTAATATTATACTGGATAAGTTAGATGGTTTGTTTTCAATTAGGTAAAATCAATACAGTGTATGTGCTCACCTTTCATCCCCAAAATAGGAAATCAAGTTTTTTTGTCATTTGGTCGATAATGTGCGTTCCCAATAAAATTTTCATAGTTCCTCTTTTGCAGCATGCTGCTAGATAAGTGTTGATAGGATACAGGCCTTTTTCCTGATTGGGGGAAAAAAAAAAGCGTAAACGGACATTTAAAATTAAGCTCAACAATTAGGTAAGATGTATGTGGGTTGTCAGAAATCAATTTTCAAAATTCCTAACTGATAATGTGAGCAGAACACATAAGATGCATATGTACTATAAAGTTAGTTACAAGGTAAAATATTTTTAATTACCAGGCAGACATTTCTTAGCTTAGAATTTTAAGTCACTAAACGGTAAAATTATCTAAGTGCTAGTAAAATTTAAAAGCCAAAATGGCAGCATAAAGGTTTTAAGCCTTTGTGTATCATGAACCAAAACTGTGTAGAGGAAAAAAAAAAAGACCGATTTTCTTGCAGCAGAGTCTTTTCTCTTCAAGTAAAAGACAGTTATGACTCATGTTCATTTTGAGTGCTGGGGGAGGGGGGGGAGGAACACTTCTAATCATAAAGCTGCAGAAATTATTTTTTTCACCAAAATTTTTATAGAAGTCACTGGACTGTGTGAAAGCGACTGTTTTCTAATTAGCTATCCCCAGATCAACTGGCATCAAGCCACTGATACAGAACTGTCACCACCTAGAACCTTTCATTTCAAATTAGTACAGAGATGTTTAAAATGGATCTGTCAAAAAAAATAAAAAATAAAAAATAAAAAAAAATAAAATGGATTTGTCCCTTTGGGCGGAGAAACCTGCAGAGCTTACAACCAGAGAAGGCACTGCGGTTTCACCGAGTCGGCCGAGTGGGACAAGTCCCCACGCCACTCTCACCTATTCTCACAGGATCCAGTGTGTGCTAGACACCTCTAGGGAGGGGCACCCGGGGCAGCGGGCGCTTTAGAGCCTCCTCCCGGGGACAGGGGCCTTCAAGGAACCCTTGAAGGTATCGAGGGTATCGGGGCATCGAGGGTAACACGGAGAAGGCTGTGCTTTAAGGTTCACTTAAGGCTGGGCCCTGGCAGAAGGCGGCTGGGCAGTTCCCTAGTCTGGACACCAAAGGGCCCCAGCAGCCTGGGAGGGGCCCGGTGGTCCCCACGCCGGTCACGAGGGCAGGCCGCCGGGCGCCCAGGACAACTGACCCGGCATGGCCAGGGGGTGCAGCCCGGGAGGAGCTGGAAACGGGGCCGCTGCGCCCAGCACCCGCCGCCCCCCTAGGGCCCCGCGGGGCCCCCCAGAAGACGCCCACCTTCCAGCGCGGCGGCGGCGGCGTTGGCGGGCGCGCAGGGCAGCAGTGCGGCAAAGGCGGGCCCGGGCGCAGGCCGCGGGCGCGCGGGGGGCGCACAGGCGCACTCGGGCGGCAGC
>CM035277.1:2297085-2310527 GCA_020226075.1 Hydropotes inermis | reverse complement strand
GTCCGCTCACGTCTCGGGCACTGGAGCATCTCTCACCACAAACAGCACAGCACTGCCACTGTTTCTAAGGAGTCACTTAGAAGACTAGAAGGCTATGTTTAAAGTCATTTTTATGATGTCATTAAGACACCTAATGCATTTTCTAGATTTCTAAAACCTGAAGTTTATACGCATGCCAAATGCTATGTTTCCTGCCTCCAAGGAAACTCAAAAACACACTAAATGTCTGCTATGAAAACTACCGCTCTTACGCCCATCATGTAATCAGAAAAGAAACTGGGCACCGGCTTGAGAAAAGATATATTATCCGGTCACAGTCCCCCTGGGTCTCATACATGGGGCTCTTAAGAGACATGAACACACAGCCAACTAACTTGTAACACCAGACGCCATTGTATGTTTAAAAGCACAACCACCTCTATCAACGACAGTACGTTTCTAAGACTAACTCATGTTCTCATAACTCCCTGGCTGACTTTGCAGGGGTTTATCAACCAGCCTCCAGTAGCAGAGTTCCCTAGGCAAATAAAAGATTACTAAACGGAGAGAAAAACTGTGTGAAGAGGGTGGAGACCTGAACCACAGGTGGGACGCTCTGCCCTGGATGGTGCCCCCTGGACCCGAAAGACCCACCAACAGGCCCTCGGCGACGGCCTCTGTTCCCTTTAAGTGCCGTCAGAACACTAGAATTGTGACTGAGCAGATGAGATCTTTCCATTAGCTTTGATGTGTTCACTCTCTATACTTTACCAAGTGCTGGAGTGGCTGAGTTACAAGCCCCTGCGCCCAGACACACGGTCAGCCCAGGCAGCGCCCAGTGGCCCACGGGTCACTCCCGTCCTGATCTGTGCCCGCACACACACACGTAGAGCGTGTGTGAGAGTTGGCTCTTGGCAGAAAGGCAAGTGTACTGCCTTTCAGGGCACCCTGCTTCAACAGGAGGACTGGGATGCTGGGATGTGAGCGGAGGCCCCCAGCTCCCCCCCATGCGGACATCGGGGGCCGGGGTACCCTCTGCTGTGGACCATCCGGGGACACGCAGCACCCCGGGCCTCCGCCCCCGTGACGCAGCACACACGCCAGGTGAGCTAACGTGGGGCCTCTGTTAGCAAAAAATGACATGGCATCACTCAGAGCAGGAAGCAACCTCGACAGGCCTTTTAAGGCCTCCCTACTGTCACAGAAAGGAGACGAAGGCCCTGAGAGCTTAGGGACTTTTCCAACAGGGGACCAGGAGCCGGGACCCAGGCCCGCCCTCGGGGGCCCTGTCCTCCCTGCAGGACCGGGCGGGGGTCGGGGGCCGCTCACCCAGGGGGAGCCCGTCCGGGAGCCCGTCTTCGGAGCCGTCTTCGGAGCCAGCCTCGCGGTCCAGGGCCCCGCTGTCCTCCAGGGCGGGCGGCAGCTCTGGGGAGCACGTCCCGGGCTGCCTGCCGTCGGCGGCCGCGGGGGGCGAGCCGGCGCCGGCCCTGCGCTCCTTCTTGTGCACGCGCGAGTGCAGCACCAGCTGGTGGTAGGTCCGGAAGGCTTTGCCGCACTCGGCGCAGTGCGTCGGCTTCTCCTTGCTGCCGGCCAACTTGGCGTCTGCGTCCACGGCAGCCGCTTCGCCGTGCGGGTGTCTGGGCCTCTCCCTGTCTTGGGAGAGGCCGGGGCAGCCGCCTCTGCTCGTCCTGGGCTTGCCGGGGCCCTCGGGCTGGCCCCTGCGCGCGCCCCAGATCTCCCCCGGCTCCTCCTTGTCGGAGCAGGACTCGTCGTTGTCTGTGCTGCCCTCCTGGCCCGGCCGCTGCTCCTTCGCCTCTCGGCACACGGCCACCTTGCCCTTGGTGGCCAGCTGCCAGGCCTGGTAGGTGGTGAACGGGTCCAGCTGAGGTATCCACTTGGCTGGCCTCTCGGCGGCCTCGGCGGGGGACGCGGGTCCCAGGTTCAGGAACCGCAGCAGCTCCGCCCCCGGCGACGGCGGGCCTGCCGGCGGGGCCTGGGTCTGCGGGCCGCGCGGCCCGGGAGCAGCTTCTCTGGTGTGCATCTTCCGGTGGCCGATGAGACTCTCCTTGTTGGGAAAGAGAAAGCCGCAGACCATGCAGATCTTGTAGGGCGAGGCGACGGCCTCGGCCGCGGGCTCCTGCACCACCTCGTTGATGGTGGCCGGGCTCCCCAGGCCGGGCTGCGGCCGGCTCCTCGCCCCCGCCTTGCCGGTGTGCGTGCGCATGTGGTTCTTGAGAAACCAGGGCTCCCTGAACCGCCGGCCGCACACGTGGCAGCCGTAGGCGAACGAGTCCTTGTGTTGCTTCATGTGCGCCTCCACGTCGAAGGCCCCGCGCAGGGCCTGCCCGCACACCTCGCAGCTCAGCTCCTCGCCCTCCGGGCAGCCCGCGTCCCGGGGCGGCTCGCCGCGCGCCCGGCCCTCTTCCAGGGGGCCGCGGTACTCCGCCTCCACGCGCAGGACGGCCGGCTCGCAGAGGGTGGGCCGGTGCTGCACGAGGACGTGTCTGCTGAGGTCCTCGGAGCGCGTGAAGGTCTGAGCGCAGAACATGCAGTCCAGCGGCATGCAGCCCTCCAGCTGCGCGACGCTCTTCTCCGGCGCGGCTCGGAAGGGGGCCGCGGCGGCCCCTTTGATGGCCATGGCGTCTTCCGGCTGCACCTGCGGGCCGAGGGGACTGCCCACGACTTCCGGCCCGTCCAAATACACCAGGAGGGACTGGGTCGGCATGCTCCCTGCCTCCTGGGGAGTGGATGTAAAAGTAGAAGCTGCTTGAGGGGTCTCTGGAGTTGGAATGAGGCCACCTGTAAACGACCGGTCACTCACACACCCAGCAGCCCGAGAGCAAGTATTTGTTGTAAAAATTCAGAAGAAAGTATGTATTCCTCTACCGTCTTCTCTTCGCAAGTCCGGGAAGCTCGGTCACAAAGCCGATGGCGGGATCTCTCTCCGACCAGGCAGAGACCCCCCGGTGCGTGGATGCAGAGCCCCGCCGACACAAAGCATGAGTTCTCTGTCTTCGCAGAGTGAGTGGGTCAGTTGGGCAAGAAGTCGATTCCGGCCACCTGGAGACAAGAGATTTCCAACACCTAGAGGAGGGAAAAGAAAGGTGAGCTCCCGTCAGAGAGGTCGGAGGCAGGCGGTGACACGGTGGTCTTCCCCACGAAGCAGAGAAGGCACCCGATGCGGTAGCTTCCCTTTTAGCGAATATCGCTGTGTACAGAGCATCCCGCTACACGTGCTCATTAATTAAACCATTAGTGTTTTATCCAGTAACCCTTATCAAACTGCGAGAAATTCAGTTAAACTGAAAACCTGGTGCTTCAATGATTTAAATCAACAATGTCATTTCAGAACAGAAATGATCAAATTGAGCTTAATGTGTTTTAACTGCCACTAAAGTGCATGTGTGTCCTTACAAACAATCTCTACAAGTCTAGAGACTTTAAGAATTGTTAAAAAAAAAAAATTTAACAATGAAAGCACCTGAGGCAAAATTTTAAAAGTCGGAGTTTCACATTGTCTTATAGACAAACACACAAGAAACACAGATGCCTAAAAGCACACTGGAGGATTACACATAACCTAAATCACCAACAGAAGCACTGAAAAATAGGAACCTTTCCTGAAATCCCCGCTCAAGAAACACATTTTGGAACAGTTTCTCATCCTGGCCACGCAGAACCTTGAACACCATGCTCCTCATTCCACTGCCCAAACCCGTTTGCTTTTAACAACTTTCTGCCTTCAGTGGGCACCGGGGTAGGACTTCCTTGCCCAAACTACAAATGAGGAAATAAAGACACAAAGCTACTTTATGAATGCACACATTTTAAGTAAGATCCTCAACACCACTGGTTCAACATGGCTTAGACTTCCATCAGAAAACAGACCCTCTCTCTCATTTCTAATCCACCTTTCACATATGCGTTGGCCAGGTACAAAATGGATGACCTGAGTGAACTGCAGGCTGAGCTGGGAGCACATTTTAACAGAAGGATTGCAGAAGGATTAACCTGTGAAGCCAACACCCTCCACCTTCAAGGTGAGCACAGGAACTGTGTCAACATGGTCCCAGCTACTTGACCTGAAGTCAGTCAAGTCCACCCGAGAAAACAGAGATTCATGCAAACTGCTCCCACCACAGTCAACAGTTAAAACACACACACACAACTTTCCTTTCCTTCTCTCCACTTCCTCAAAGAGCAGGAGCCAGTGGACTCAGAACAGGAGGAAACATTTCTTCCCCTTCTTCACACCCAGAAAAAGAAAATCCTCTACTCCCTGTTATCTTTTAGTTCAGAGTAAACAAAATCTTTAACATTAAGCTTTAAGGAAGCCTGCAGATCAAAGTTTACGGTAAAAAAGAATGGACTGAAGTGTTTTATCTTCAGTTTCTTGGCCTTTTGTTGCAGTCACAATGGGAGAGAAACACACAGACTGGGCTGCCAGCTGCTGGGCAGCACAGAACACTCCAGAGGCCCGAGTTCCAGTCCCAGCTGAGTTACAGCCTTGAAGCTGTCACCCCCGCGGACCCATCTTCCTCAGTCTACTCAATGCGGGTGGTTAGATCACAGGACCACTTGCAGAGTTCAAAATATCCATGGTCCTGGGGTTAGACACACTTCATGGGTAGACGTAACTCCTTGATCATGCTGATCAAGATATGAGATGATATTTGGATTTGCTGAGTGATACTTTAGGTTTCCGTGTGGTCATTTACTCATTCAGCAAACATTTACTGAGCGTGAGTGTCCCAGGTAATACTGTAACTGAAGAAGGAACAGCACACCCTCTGGATCAGCAGCTCTCAAACCCTGACGACACTTCTCACTGGCCGACAGCTGAGTGAAAAGAGAGGTGACTCAGTGGGCACCACACACAGCTACAGGAATTCGCCTCAATTTGAATAAAGCCTGCCCTTTATTTAAGACCCTTTCTACTTCTTGGATGCCAAAATACCCTTCTTATAAAATCAAAGAGTGGCAATAGGAAAGGGTTTTTTTTTTTTAATGTCCTGATTTGACAAAAATCAAAGTCCTGCATGTCAGACCTCAACATTTTTTTTAAAAAAGAAATCTGACAACAATCTGACATTTGTAAGCTTTGGGAAACTCCACTTCTCTGTAAATAACCTTTCCCCAAAGACACCAATCCTAAACTCCAACAACTCTGGATGAAAAGCATGATGTGGGTACACTTCCCACAGTGCGTAACAGCAGAGACTGGACATTCCCGTCTTCTGACAGTTAGTTTCAACTTATATCTTTGAAACGTTCAAATATCCGGGTTGAGTAAGTCGTCATCAGCTTCCAACAAAAGACCCAAAGGGGTGGTACAAGAGGACAAGAGCTTCAGTGCTGCCTGAGAGGGTGAACAGGATGGGGTGGGAGCTGGGGGACGGAAGTCCCAGCCAGGGAGCCTTCTGGGGGCAAAACCTCCAGTGAAGGGACACAGCAATCCTTCCCGTTCTCTCAAGATGCCCGAAACAGGCCATGCCTTCAGCCCCCATGGGCAGACCTCCTGTCTGCTGGCTCACTGCTGCCCCCAAGTGCCCAGAAAGGGCCACAGGGTCAGGCTCTCAAGAAACACCGGCTCAGCAGTGCAGTGAGTGTGTGTGTCTCTGGCCACACTTACCAACCGTAACTGAGACTTGATACTAAAATTAATTTGAATGTTCATCAAGACTTCTACATGGCTGGCTGTGGCTGCCATCTAATGACCATTTTCTACATTGTTAAGAGGATAATAAAAAATGAATCATATACAATCATACCATAAAGTTGACTAGTAGAAGCAAAACTGCATCATTTGGATTTATAACCACTTTTCTTATTGACCTACCAAACCCAAAATGCAAGGCCTACTAGGGTAATCTCTCACAGCAAATGCCTTCAACTCTTTTCCATTTTATTTATTTATTTTCTTTTGGCCAAGCTGTGCAGCGGCATGTGGGACCTCAGCTCCCTGGCCAGGGCTGGAACCCGGGCCCCTTGCCTCGGGAGTGCGGGGTCTAAACCCCTGGACGCCAGGGAAGCCCCTGCCCTCAACTCTGGACAGACACTCAGCGCAGACTTCAGCTATCAGTCAGTAGCTGCCAAGACTAGACTGCTCAACAAAAAGCCAAAAATCTTTACAGAGCGCCTGTAACACCAAAGACGTGAACAATGACGCATGGCAAACAGGCGTCCTAAGCTCCCTCCTGCTCAGATCAGCACCCCAGCGGAGGGCAGTGTGAGCACACAGGCCCCGGAATAGGTGGCTTCACGTGGAGCCGGCAGTAACTGATGGGCTGGAGAGACCTGTCTGCCTTGACAAAGAACTGGAGATGGGGGGCGACGTCATAAACCAACACACTCACTCTAAACGCTTTTAGTTTGCACACGAGGGAGCCTTCTGAACACACCAAGCTGAAAGGTGCTCTCAGCGAAGAAGTTTTTCAGTATCTAAATTAAAAATGTTTTAACTTTTCCTCAGGTTAATGACAGCACTCAACCATCAGCCATTTACTCCTCAGGCACCTAAAGCAACAGGTTATTCAGTAGAACCTTCTATTTGGAGAGAAACTAGCTAAGTTGTACTGTGATCACTTCAGTAGATACTTTTTTTTTAATTTACCACAAAATAAGCTTTGAAAAGAAAGAACCATACTGCTGTAACCACCTAAGATAAAATGCAAGTCTGGTGTTCTTTAAGCCACTTATTTTTTTAAAAAGCAGATACTCATTTGTGAATAAAGTTACTATGAATTCTGCCAATACCTACAGACCTGGAAATTTAGCAAATACTACCCATTCTATAATAGTTAATGAAAGGCACCATAATTGTGCTTACCCACAATAAATTACAGGTGAATGCCACCTTGCTGACCAAGTGACTTGGAAATACCTTTCTTTATGTACAGTTGTTCTCAAACTGGTGACCTCAAAGAAAGCACACCCCAACTGAACAGGTTATCTGACATGGAATATCTACTACCACGGTGTGCAGCAATAAGGTATTCAAAGTCCTCAAAACCTGTTAAAAACACAGAAAATTCTATTTATAGCCAAGTAATTTGCAGTATTCCAGCAAGTCATCCAAGCTATCAAGGTATCCAAATAAATGATCACTGAAACATTCAATCTAAACAAACTGCTAGTCTCTGGCCGATTCATTTGTATCCTTTAAACTTCAAAATTATCTCCAAGATCTGGTTAGGAAACTGACAGTTTTTCCACAGGTTTCCCTTCTCTATTTTACACATACTATTTTTTTCCTTAGTCTGACAAGTGAAGAGAACTCTGCATAGCAACCTACAGTGGTGATCAAAACCCACCGACTAAATCCTTCAACATTATTTCAAGGAAATCACCAAGGTCACACCCATTGAGCAGATGGTCAACGTGACTTTCCTAATATAGCTGTGGAAGGATGTTTAAAAGCTAAAGAGAAAGATTAAAATATTCAGCTTATAATTCAACACCACAACCTATTCGAAAGTGAATGATTATTCAAAGGCAAAGCCTGAGAATCTGTGACAAGACAGTCTCACTTTCTTGAAATTCAATGTAGGTGCTCAGTTCTACATGGGAGACCAAGATAGGATAAAAATATAATCCTACTAGCACATTTGCAGGTTATGATGATGATGATGATGAAATCCAGCCTGATTCCTCCTAAATCAATTAAGGTCCATAAAGGGTCTTACTATGAACTTAAAGCACCAACTTTTTAGCTTTAGTTTCAGTAACATCAGCATTAACAGATACTATGGCCTGTAAACTGGCTTTTAAAAATTCCATCTTGACGTGAAAGAGAACTATAACGGAAATTAATTTTTTTTAATTTTTAATTAAGCAAGAAGCATTGCTATCAGTGAGTTTCTATTATGACCACTTAACCAGTAGTACCTTAAGTATTTTGAAAAGATTTTGAACAGGACTAACTAAAGACAATTTCAACGAACCAAAAAAAAAAGTGTATTTTTTTTAACCCTATGGAGAAAATGCTGCACACACACACAGATATCTGAGTGTGTATATACATATATATTTCTGTATGTGCATATATACACACAGATATACAAATCACCATAACCATTATATTACCCATTACCCCACACACCCACACCTCTTTTTCCACAGAGCCAAATGGTGAGTGTTCTTAATTACACCCAATTTAACCCAACTTCAGATTATATATAAACAAGGGCAATGCCTTTTAAGGCATGAGATCTTTCTTTAGCCACATTTAAATATTCCCCTCCCTATCTCTGTTGAGTAAAATACTAAAGCTGTTTAAGTCTGGCTCTTTCAAATCACCTATTTGCTTTCAAAAAGAAGAAAATACAATCACTGCTCAGCAGATTTACATACTGAACTGAACTTATCCGCCGACCTAAAAAATGCACAAAAATACTTCTGGTGTAACTGAACTGTCCTGAGGTTGTCCTGATTTGTCACAGGCAGGAAATACAGCGAGAAACAGCGTTTCTCCTCAATGCTGACTGGGGAACAAACATACCTGGACTCTCCATTTCCAGCCCAGAGGACCGTCTGCTAAACTCAGGGGGTTCCCTGACCCTCTAGAAACGGGAGCCGCCGGGAGACTGCAGGCCCGCTCCCCTGCAGCAGGGGACCCCGCAGGCCAAACTCATTCTCTCGAACACAACTTATTCAGCTGTCTTTTCGGGTTTAGTAATTTTATTTCTCAACTTTATCATAAAATTACCAAACTGGCCCCAGATTTCCAGTAACTCAGTTATGCTGCGGCCCTGGGCAGGAAGTAACGAGGCTGTCCGGAACAGCCCGCCACCCACCGCTCCGACTCTCCAGGGGCCCCGCACGCTCGCGGGGTGAGCCGAAAGGAGGGGTGCGTGGCGGCGCCCGGCTGCCCTCCGGGCGCTGGGCCGGTCTCTGTGGGAATCGAGCTTACTCACCGTGAGCTGCAGATTTTAGGAAAGGATGCTTCTCTACCCACCCCCCCACGTCCCTCCCACTTCCTCAAAGTCAGATTTCTATCTGCCCTCACGGTCCCCATTCCAAATCCTCCGCCCTACATACCGTTGCAGATTTGCCTAACTATAGGAAAAAAGCTGGAGGAAAAAATCCACATCACCTTCCTCCCCAAAGTCACCATTTCCTCAACACGGCGGAAGGGTTAACACCGCCCCCTCAAAACGAGGCTACTCAGCTATAAAGATCAAGCTTCCCGCCCCAAATTTAAGAAATTTCCTGCTATTTCTGTGTAACTCATCCTTTCTTCCACGTGCATTTAAACCAGTCAGCACCCCTCCCCCAAAGACCTGGAGAGGAGGCAACGAATCAGGACTCTTCCGGGGCACCACTTTCATTTACATGCTTCAACTAAACCCTTCACTATTTAGGATATTTAATATAACTGGGATTCCTTCAATTCCACTTCAGTGGCTGTTCTGCAAGTATCTTCCAGGCTGTTTTGTGTTTTTTTTTTTTAATTGTGTAACACATCTCAGCAATTGGAAAACTACTCAGTGTATTCCACATGAAGTCATTTAACTTAAAATCTCCTTACATTTATTTTATTCTAGTGGAACAAATACCTATCAGTTTGATAAGACTGTCTCCTGTGTTTCATTCTTACTGTGTAATTCTTAAGCTTGAAAATATATAGCCATTGTTCAGTTCTTTGACAGCACCTTTCCAATTCACATATTAAACACACTGCTACACAATTCAGCTAATACAAGAAATTATAAATGAACAATTTAAAACACAGGCAATAGTGGCATCTGTGAGCTGGAACAATCTGAATTTTTTTTTTCAACCAAGTGGAAACAAAGCTTCATGTAAAACATTAAAAAAAAGATCCAATCATTTACAGTCCTAAGGTCTTTTTTTTTTAAGTAGTAGATTTTAAGCAGTCAAGAGTCATTAAAACTACTCAAAAGTTCTTATCAACCAATATCATGTTTGGAACAACTGTGAGAAGAGAATTTTACAAAGTGGGAAAACAGCACATCTTTTGGGACCCCCAAGGCTCTAATCAACCGTATCAGAATTAAGAGTGCTCCAGGGTTGGGCAGGCAACCCTGCTGTGGCAAAAACAGGCCATTTCATCATAAATGTTGTTGTTAAAAGACAGAGAAGTGATTAGCATTTATCCGAAATGAAGAGACAGAGGGACCCTGTCCTTGCCAGGCCATTATATTCCTTAATTATTTCATCAGTTTGAAAGTGACTTGATGACTGAGTTCTATTTTCAGATTTCCTCTGAAAAGGACCACTGGAAGGGGCTTTTATTAAAACAGGCCAAAAATGGAGGATTAGGAAGAGAACTCAGACCAGCCTCTGCTTAAACCTTTACTGGCAAAGGCTAACCCTAACCCTCCATCTTCCTTCCTTACCTGGGGGGGTGGGGAAATCAAGCTGTTATCTAAATCAATTCTTCAGGGTGACCGGGGGAATATTTTCTACAAGCTTTATCTGAATGGTGTATTAGTTCCTTTTTTTGATTAACAAGTGAAAGGGAATAATATGAACCCAAGACAAGTACTAAACTTAGGTCTCACAATTTAAAAAAAAAAACAGCAAAGGTCAAACAGCAGTGTTTGATGGTGTTGTGAAGAGAACATGACTGAAAGAAGTTGGACATGAAAGAAAAAAGTATGTGTCCTTTACCTAGAAAAGCCATGCTCTTCCCCCACTTCCTCCTGCAGCATGCAAATCACTATGCAATTCTAAAGGAGCAGCCTCCTCCTTCTCACCAAATAATTAAAATCCCAGACAATGAGATTATAAACCCTATTCTACCAAACAAGCCAAATAAATGATCTATCTGGCTTTGTAACTAACGAACCACTGAATTTTTAAATAAGTCTCTGCCTCTTGAATTCAGTACTTATATAACTGATTCAAGATGGCAGCAATTTGGGGTGGGGGTCGTCTTCCACTAAAACAGGGGTATTAAACACACACACACACATCACTACAGTCTTTAGAATACCAAACAAAACAGTATCTAAAATAAACAGGACTTCTCAGAAAAAGTCATCTACCATTAAGGACACACCTTAAAAAGTCCTTAGCACACATTAACTAAGCAAGCACAAACTAGTGGTTTGACTGTTATATTTTTCAGACAAAAAGCAATTAGGTTACCACTCTGCACTTGTCACTAGGGCTCTAAAGGCTTTATGGAAAATCTAGGTCTATTACTCATTCTCAAAGTATTAAACAGTACCAAATTCACTGTTTTAAATCTTACTTGATATCAATCAATCAAGTCTATCGATCCCAGGAGGGGGGAAAAAAGTACAGTATGGAAAATTTTAAATGTACTTCCTGACACATACAAAAGAGAAGGTGAAAGGCTTCCTTCAAGACCCCTACCTAGTGGCCGGGCCTGGCGGGCAGCTGCTGTTACCCTGCCTTTTCTTTTGTTGAGCTTAATCTCATGTCAACTCATTCAACCAACTCGAAAGCGATGAAGACATAATTGAATCAACCTGAACTAAATCAGACCTCGGGTTCTGAAACCATGCAGCTCAACGTCTGCAAACGACCCAGAAAACGCGGAAGCCCGCTAGCTCGCACAGGGCAGGTAACACAGGCCCCCAGACCTGCCAAAGCAGCACTGGGGCCGCCGCGTCCTCAGGACGCGTTAAGGAATGCTCACGCTCAACACTCCAGGGCCTACAGGCTGATCCAGAAAGATAAACTGAGGCTCAAGGAATTTCAAAGTGGAACCTGCGCACCAAAGCCTCACACTCTGCAGTTCTTTTCTTGGAAAACACAACAAAAAGAGACGGAAAGCTGACACTGCTCCCAGTGTGAACAGGCTCCTTGGGGGCCCAGAAGTGGCCAGTGATGGCCCTTTGCTGCTCTCCCCACTAAGCCTCGCTCCAAAACTTCCCCTCCCCACCCCCACCCGCCCGCCCAAGAATGCGGCTTCCCGTCCTCGGTGGCCCTACCCTGAATCCTAGAGCGTGGGTTCCAGCCCGGACCTGGACAGCTATCCCGACCCCGGGTCGCCGGTCCCGGCCTGTGCACCCCGCAGGCCGGGTCTGGCCCCCTCCGAGCAGGGCCGCCCCAAATCCAGCCTCCCGGGGCCCCCAGCAGCGCCCTCCCCTCTCGCCCCCTGCCCACCCCCTGGGGCTCGCCTTTTGGGACCAAATCAAGAGTGAAGAGGGCTCTACATCTGAAACTGAGCGGTTTCGCCACTCAGCGCCTCCTGGCAGAAACTTCCCTTTTAAAGAAAAGAAAGAAAGAAACACTTTTAGGCTAACATTTCAATCCCTCCTGCCCTTTACAGAGTTCCTAGTTTTGCTTCCAGCTGGCTTTTCGCGTCCCACTAGAATTGAGTGATAGTCTTAAAGCTTTTAAGGGTTACTTTTTTTAAGTTGCTTAAAAAAAAAATCTCTCAACATTAAAGGGGAAAAAATAAAAAAAAATTAAAAACCATATCACACACATCCAGGAAACGCGGCCCGTCGCACCGCCTGCTCTGGGATGGGCACAAGCCCGGGATGCCCGGGGACGGGTCTGGGGGCGCCCGGGGGCCAGGCCGGGGTGGGCGCCCCGGTCTGCGGCGCGGCCAAGCCCCTCCCTCGGCCCGGTAGACGCGCCCTCCGCCGGCCCGTGCGCTCGGTCCCGGCCATTGTCTACGGGGGACGCCTGTTAGGACGCATTGTTTTGCCCGTTCCCAACTTGCGCCGGCCCCTCCCGGGCCATCGTCGCGGACCCCGCGCCGGCCCGTCGCCCCCCGCCCGCCCGCCCCCCACGGCCGGGCCGACCAGCGTGGGGACGCGCCGGGCGGAGCCACCCAACTTTTCACAGGAGCCCCCCGCCCAGCCCCCCGCGGGGTCCCGGGCTCCCCCGCGGCCCCGGCCGTCCCGAGGTCCCCCGGAGTCAGCGCGACGGCCACACCGCCGGTGCACACCCGGGGCTCCCCGGCAGCGCGCCGGTAGGATCTCGCGCAGCCGGGCGGGGAGGGGGCGCCCGAGAGGGGCGGGGTGGAGGGCAGCGGTGGGGGGCGGGCTCGGGGGCGCAGCGCCCCTTTACCTGCGACGGCCGGGGTCCGCGGGAGCAGGGGCGGGGAGGCCGGGGCGGGGGCCACGGCGAGCCCCCCTCGGCCTTTTGTGCCGGCACCTCCGGGCCCCGCGCCCGCACCGGGCCCCCGCCGGGCCGGAGCCCGCGGGCGAGACCGCCCGAGGACCCCGCGCCAGGGAGGGCCCCCCCGAGGGTGGGGGCCCCCACCCCAGCCCACCCCCCGCCCGGAGAATTTGGGGGCCGGGCTCACCTCGGGCGCGGGGCTAAGGTGAGCGGGGCGGGGGTGCTCACGGGGGGCCGAGGCGCGGGCGCCCCCTACTCGTCCGCGCGGGGACAGTGCAGGCGCGGGGGTCCCCAGGGCCGCGGCGCGTCCGGCGCACGGGGACTGTTGGGTCAGAAAGTGCTCGCGGAGCAGCTGTTGCGCCCGCCCTCGGCCCCGCGGCCCCGCGACGCCCCGC
>CM035277.1:2282396-2296685 GCA_020226075.1 Hydropotes inermis | reverse complement strand
CCGCAAGGTGTGCCCGGACGCCGGGTCAGCGGCGCTGCCCCGGCCGGGACGGGCCTTGACGCCCACCGGGGGCTAGGAGGCAGCTGTGCACGCTTGTTCAGGTTTTCCCCCGGCATAAGAAAGGCCCATGAGGTGAGATAGTGAAACGCCTCTCGAATGTGCATCTGCACAAAACGGCCCTTTAGCGGTCGCTGTTTTTCTGAAAGGGCTTGAGCTTGCGCTGCTCCAGCTTGAAGTGTCTAAACCTGGCCTAGGTTCCAAGAATCATCTTGGCTTTGATAGAAATCCACAAGGGTGAAATCAGACGTAGAGCCGGGGATCAAAAAAACAAAATAAGCCTCCTCCCTCGCCTTAACTGAAAGGGTTTCCCACACAGACGCACAAAGGTTATCATTCCGAAAGCCAGGGATATTCCCCCCCAGTTTACGTAAATCCCAAGGAGGAACCACAGAAGCAATAATCACATCCACCAAGTTCTCTGCCTCAAGATGCAAACGAATGCAAAAGTAAAAGCTATGCAAGTCGCCACAAACGAATAGCTATGTGTTTGGTTTTTTTTTTTATTTTTATTGGCCTTCAATGTATCCAAAATGGAAAAACTTAAAACGTATCCAAAAAGGCCCTTCAAGTATATATTTAATAAGTCAGTACCCCCAAAAGCCTTGCCTAAATGCTCCATTTGGTGAGCAATGCAATCCTTAATAAAATAGGAAATGGAATTTGAGAGACAGTTTCTTAGCAAAGGGGAAGAATTTGCCCAACTTTTGCTGTCATATAAAACTACTAACCCCACATATGGTCTGGTTAGTCTTTTTTAAAAAGGAAGTGAACCAATTACTTACTCACACTCAATTAATTAGCAGTGCCAGAAGTAGAGTCTTAAGCCAGAACTTTTTTTTCACTCAAGCACACTGATATTGATCACTTACTTCATCACTTCTACTACTAGAGTTCCTTTTCTCAGGGAAGATGAATATCATTCTTTAAAATATTTTTTAAAGTCTTTATAGTCACATCCCAAACACAGTCCAAAGACACACACTCTTCGTAAACAAGAAACTTCATTTAACTTAGCAAAATAAAAATGACTCTGGGCAAAACTACAAAACAAAGAAACGATGAACAAGTGAAACCAAATTGAGTCTTCACCTAAGTGTAGCCTCACTCTACATGTTAATGGGTAACCTTTGAACTCTGAAACCTTGAATGCTGTAAACACAATAGCACTGGTAGTTAAAACTGCTAGTGTTAAAATGGAGCAAAAAGAAAGTCCAAACTTTTCAGTAGGAATAGGGAAACACTCCAAATGTTTGACAAAATCGTTTCACTAACAATGAGGCTCCCGGCTCTCAGACCTTGCAGCTACTGAGTTATTTTCTGAGCAAAAAAAAAAAAAAGGAGATTTTCCCTATGCCCTCACAAATGTCCTACTTTGTGAGCCTAATAGCATCATATGGTTTGTTAGTTACTGTTTCTTTCTCCTCCACACACCCCCCCCCCCCCACCCCAGCCTGGCCAAAACAGCAACAACAACAAAAAACAACCTTATTATGTTGTGGCTTTTAAAATGGAAAGATAATTGTATTAACTAAACTGTCCGCTAAGAGTTTTATAGGCGACCCTTCTGTTTGAGCAAAGAATTACAAAGAACCTTGTTCCTGGAGACGTGCCAACAAAACTGGGAAGTCGTTGCAAAATTCTGCCAGTGCCTGAGAGCTGGGTTGCAAACACGTACTGTGTTTTTAAATGGACACCGAGTGAGCTGAAAGCGCCGTAAGGGCGTCTCGTGAGCCACATTCGTCCCTTATAGATGGCTGGAGACCCACACTTCAGATGTCCTTAGAAAGCATGTATGGTTAAAACAATTAAGGATGCAAACTCCAGAAGCAACAGGAGGGCACTGGGAACACTCGGTTTTGTAGCAAAGCTAAGAACTCATTATTATCTTATGAAATGGAAATCCCAAATCGAACGTTGGGCTCCATAGACTTAGCTCCGCCCACGCGTAATCCTGCTCTGCCATCGCCACCCCCCAGCTAGACTCTCGCTAAACGAGTCAGGTGCTGCAGAGACGCAGGCGACACAAACAATGGAGCCAGAAATGCCCTTCCAACGTGAGCTGACGCTCCTGCTCACACGCTGCTCGGGGAGAGAGGGAAAGAGCCCACTTCACCCCCTCCTGGTGCCGCACACATCAGCTACACCTCATTTTTCAGTTATCCAAACAGACCAGCCTTCCTTCAGATCCATTTCCCAGTGTATGCTTATAAAATCGCACCATTATCTCCGATCTAATCCTCGTGATAGGAGCCCTCTGCCTTTAGCTAACTTCTGATTTTCTCTCCAGCTCCTCCTGCCTGCCACCGCATTCTCAGCTTTCTAACAAAACAAAACCAAACCCCTTCTGATTTGCTATGTTTAACATCCATTGGAATCACCATTTCAGAGTTAGCCTTAATGAAAAGAAGAGAATGCCGGTACTATCTTCTTACTTTCACAAGTATTTGTTTTACTGTGGAACTATTATAGAGAAGCGATTTGGAAACTGTATGTAAATCCAGGGGCTGAAACGGTGCCAAGACAGACTTAAAAGAATTCAGTGTTCAGAGCAGGAAAACCTGAAAAACTGCAGTGAGGAGCTAGCAGGAAAAGAAAATGAAAAAGTTAGGCAAACCCTTGCCAGCTCTGCAAACTACAAGGGACATTTGAGAAGGAAGCCGGGGCAGCTCTTTTAACAAGGCTGAACGCACTAAAGGAAGTAGGGATCACCAACCACTCCAGGGAACATGAAACTTCTCTTTTCTATGAAGTTTCTTGATCCTCTTCAGTCATCTCACAATTTTTAATGCCCTGTAAAACTTCACAACAGTACATGATAGAAAACAAATAGCAGAAATTACCTTTGAGAAGGGCAGACAGGGTCTGGAACCAGGGGGGGCCTCCTTCTCCCTGAGCTGGCCGGCCCACCTGACTCTGAACAATACTGGAGGAGATGCGATTGCTGGTTTTTATAAGCGAACCAAAAAGGGAGGAGCCAAGAATAAGGCTCAATATAAATAGAGGTTTAGATGCGATCCCGACTTGACTAACCAATCATGACTGGTAACTCGACTGAGGACCCTCCCCCACCCTACAAGCAGAACTTATTCCCACCCCCCTCCACTATCCTGCACGACTGGCCCAAGGAGGTCTCCACTCAGAAGGTCAATTAAACGTTCTTGACAAACTACACGGGTCACAAATAAAACAAACAAGAGGATATAGCAAAAAAAAAAAGAAACACTCAGATATAGACAACAAACTGGTGGTTATCAGTGCGGGACCGGGACGGGGGAGGGGCAAGACGGGGGGAGGAAGATGAAGGCTGCGAACTACTCCGCAGGGAAGTAAACAAGCTACAGGATGTAGTGTGCACTTCAGGGGACAGAGCCAGTATTCTTGAACCACCACCAATGGACCCTTAAAAGTTCTGAGTCACTTTGTATACCTGAAACATAATACTATACATCAACTATACCTATATATATATACATATATATATATACATATATATATAAACAAGTAGGGATGTAGTATGCACCATGATTGATCTAATTAACACGATTGATATAATTAACATGATTGATGCAGTTAATGTTATCTATGAAAGCGAAACAGTAAATCCTGAGTACTCATCACAAGAGAAAATTTGTGTGTGTCGAATATGAGATGATGTGTGTTCACTAAACTTACTATGATCACTTCATGATTGTTTTTTAAGTCAACCATTACGCTATACACCTTAACCTTACGCAATACCGTGCATTGAACATATCACAATAAAACTAGAAGAAAAATAAATTAAATGGGTCATATAACTTTTGGAGCACCTCTTTAAAGCATTTGTCCTCATCGAATATTCTAGATGGGGACCCAAGCAGTGAGGAGGAGGTGATGACAGGAGAGGAAGCTAACTGGCGTGTCCTGAAATCCAGTTTTCATCATCTCAAAACAGGGAACCATCTTCCATCCACCCACTTATGCCAAAATCTAGAAATCAAACTGGTTATTTCATCTCCATCCCCCCTACACACACGCACCCCCACCCCCTTTATCCATCAGCAGGGCCTGTAGCTTCTATCTTAATCTATCTCAAACCTGCCCACGGACCTCCGTCTCCAACGAAAGGGTAGCCTTTACCCCACAGCACCGTGAGCTCTCACTCCTGCCAACATACCACGGTGTCTGCAAACTTCTTCCTTTCTAGGTTTGCCTTAATATGTTCTCCACCCATAGCCCAAGAGATCTTTTTACAGTGTAAATCAGATGGTGTCACCACCCTGCTTAATGGCTTCCTATTGCCTCAGGAAAAAAGAACAAACTCCAGGGCCGGCCCGCCTGCCTGCCAGCCCTGCCGATCTGGGCCCTGCCTGGCTCCCCAGCCTCAAGTCTTGGCAAGCCCGTCACTCAGAGCTCTAAGCCGCAGCCTTCTCTCTGACCCAGAGGCTCCAGCCCTGGGTTCCCTTCGCCTAGTTCTCTCTTCCGAGCCTTTCAAAAAATCAGCATCTGTTCCTCCTGAGAGGTTTAAACTCTCTCTGGGCAGGGAGCCGTGGCAAGATGTTGGAATGTCTTCTCTCCAGTAATCCAATCTTGGGCTCAAATATTCCCGTTTCAACCTCTAGACAGTTGCATTAATCCTAGAATACTATTTCATCTCCATGGGTTTCCATTCCTGATCCATAAAATGGTGTGATGGAGGGAGAGGGAAGTACATCTTTAAAAAAAATTTTTTTTAATTGAAGTATAGTTAAGGAATTCCCTGGCAGTCCAGTGGTTAGGAGCCAGAGCTTTCACTATAGTGGCCCCAGGGTTCAACCCCTGGTTGGGGAACTAAGACCTTCCCCCCAAAAGTATAACTGATTGACAACAGTATGTGAGTTTCAGGTAGACAGCACAGCGATTCAACATTTTTATAGGTTATGTGTGTGCCTAGTCAGTCATGTCTACTTCATTTAAAGTTTTGAAACGTTGGCTATATTCTGTATATTCTTGTAGAAGCAGACCTTTCTCATCACAAGGAAAAAATATTTGTAACTCTGTTCATTAAACTTATTGTGGTCATCATTTCTGAAATATGTACATATATCAAATTACTATATTGTACAATTTAGGCTTATACAATGCTATAATGGTAATAATTTGGGCTTTCCGGGTGGTTCAGGGGTAAAAAAAAAAAAAAAAAAAAACCCTCCTGCCAATGCAAGAGGCATGGGTTCGATCCCTGGGTCAGGAAGATCCTCTGGAGAAGGAAGTGGCATCCCACTCCAGTACTCTTGCCTGGAGAAGCCCATGGACAGAGGAGCCCAGTGGGCTATGGTCCATGGGGTTGCAAAGTGTCAGACACAACTGCTCCTGTGCACATATGGTAATCATAGCTCAGTAAAACTGGAAGACCTATGTAATAATATAATTATTTATATAAGTATTTCTGTTTATACAAGACTTGAGAGAATTGAGACACTGCATGAAGCTTGTAAGCCCACAGTCTGGCGGGCCTGGCACTGTTGTAGGCGCTGGAGCCATAGCTTACAGTAAACAAAGCAAATGAAGCTCCTGCCCCTTTTGGAGCTTATTTTCTAGAGGGAGGCTGACAACACAGGCTCCGTGGAGACGGGAAGAGCCTGCTGTTTTTTGGACTGGGGCTCCTCGAGGAGCAGACCCCACCAGGAAAGCTTTCTAAGATGAGGCGCAGAAGGTGAAAAGGCTCAGGGCGGAGGACAGGCTGCTCTGGGGAGGCCACTGCAAGGGGTCCAGCGAGTGAGAACTGGGAAGCAAGGAACTAATGAGACAGAGGCAAGGACTGGCTTTTTCTGGGTTTTTTGGTGGCACTGGGTAGCATGCAGGATCTTAGTTCCTGGACCAGGGATCAAACTGGTGCCCCCTGCAGTGGAAATGCAGAGTCCTATCCACTGGACCACCAGGGAAGTCGAAAGGCCTGGTTCTCTGCTCTCGCTTTATTTTATCTCATCTGCAGCCCTTGACAGAGTCAACCCCTTCCTCAAAACACTTTCTCTCCTGATTCAGGACACCGCCTCTCCTCCTGATTGCCACCAGTCCTCCCTGGCTGCCCCTTCTCCATGCCTTCGCTAGCTCTGTTCCCCTGACTCCAGATTCTGATGTGCTCCAGGGTCCAACGCGGGAGCCTGGTTTTTTTCCTACGCATTCTCCAAGTATTTCATCCTGTCCAATGGCTCAAAATACCATATACAAGACGCCTAAATTTGTATATTTCCCACCCAGACTTCTCCCCTCAAAGCCCAAAATATATTTCCAGCTGTCCACTCCAGCTCCATTTAGATGTCCAGAAATTATTTCTGGATTTCAACTCTCCGACCTTCTCCCACAATCCCCCACCACTAACAGATCCATAAAACCATAGAATCATATGAGGCTCTCCAGGAAGGGAATGCGGATGGAGAAGAAAGATCCAGTAGAGAGATGGCTCAGCCACTGACACCGACTCTGGATCACGCATCGCTGCCAGGCACCCCCCAGCTCAAACCAATGCCTCATACTCACCATTATAGCAATTATTCCTCCCTCGCCCCTTCCCACTAGAGCCTAAACTCCATAAAAATACATGACACTGTGATTTGTTATCTGCTGACATCTAAGTCTTAGTATGATGTCTGTCTACAGTGGAAATCAATAAATGCGTTCCAAACAAATGAATATAGAAATAACATTAATGTACACAACTCACATGATTCAAAGAGATGACTCCTTGGAAAAGACCCTGATGATGAGAAAGATTGAAGGCAGGAGGGGAAGGGGGTGACAAAGGATGAGATGGCTGGATGGCATCACCTACTCAATGGACCTGAGTTTGAACAAAACTCCAGGAGACAGTGAAAGACGGGGGAGCCCGGTGTGCTGCAGCCCATGGGGTCGCAAAGAGTGGGACAGGACTTGGCGACCGAACAGCAGAACTCAGCCGCAGTGAGATCCAGCCGAAAGGGACCCGAAGTTTGAGCATTTAGGCCACTCACAGGGGTCTGGGCTGTTTCCTCATATGTACAGGGGGGCTTCTAACCGCTATTCGACCTGCCTAGTTGGATGGTTGGGTTGCCCTGTATCACACCAGAGGGAACCTGTAACAGCAAAGGATTGTTGCCATAACTCTTGTCTTGACCACTGAGTATCAGCTTGGCAGGGGGCTCCACTTTGGTCTGGACTCAACTCTGAATATTCTTGGAACTCCGCCCCCTCGATGACCTTTTATTGTTCGGTCGCTAAGTCCTGTCCTCCTCTCTGCGACCCCATGGACTGCAGCGCGTCAGGTTCCTCTGGCCTCCACTGTCTCCAGGAGTTTGCTCAAATTCATGTCCATTTGACCTGAAACCCAGCAGGTCCTATACTTTGCTAGAAGAGTATTCAGAGGCTCTGAACTCACTTTTCTCTGGTTTGGATGAGATGATCAGTGTAGGAATGGCTTATAGAGTTGGTTGGTTATGAATTTTATTTTATTTTTTTGGTCTGAATCAGAGTTAACGCCATCAAAAAGGGGACTTGCCCAAACTCACTGCCAGCAGAGCCTCCTGCATGTCTCTGCCTTGGGGTGGGCTGTGCGGACTAAACCACCAAGACTTAAAAAGCTTCCGTGCCAGAGCGGGCCAACCTGCCGAGAAGCGTGGACGTTACCTGGGCCCACGTGTGCTTTCTACTCGGCAACTCACTTAATCCACCTGACAGTCCTGCAAGGCGCGGCCTGTGCTTTCCCATTTTTACAGACAAAGAACCCGGGCACCAAGAGATTAAATAGCTGGTCATAAGCAGCAGAGCCAGGGTTTAAATTCAGCAGCTGGCTCTGGGGCCTCTGTCCTCGGCCACAGACTCAGAGCTTCCCTCACAGTGGGGTCCCCTGCCTGGGTCTCCCCCCGCACCCCAGTGTCCTTCATCACAGTGGCCCCTCTTTCCTGTGCAGACACCAGCAAGGCCTCACCCCAGCACCTCGTGGTATCTCCCCGGGACCCTGCGGAGGTACTGCTAGACCCTATGTACCACTAGCACAGAGCAGGTGTTCATTAAATACTAGATGCCAGGCACGTGCCATCTACCGTCTCCGTTCGTTCTCCTAGTAACACGATCGAACGGCTGTCCTCGGCGTTGATTTCAGCGCAGGCGTTTAACACGTGTCCAGCCAATGGCACGCACACCTACTGTGAGCCGGGCGTGCTCCCCACGTGCTGGGGAAACACGTGCTGTAAGGGAAGTGGGTGCCCATCTCTGCCACACCCCAAGCTCCTTACAATTCAAAAGTCCAATCTGGGGACTTCCCTGGTGGTCCAGTGGCTAAGACGCCATCCTCCCAGTGCAGGGGGCCCAGCTCCAATCCCTGGTCAGGGAACTAAATCCCACGTACTGCAACAAAGAGTTGGCACACCACAGCGAGACCCAGCACAGCCAAATAAATAAATAAATATTACTTTTTTTAAAAAAGTCAAGTCTGATCATATCAGGGCCCTGCCCCGAAATTCCAATGTCTCTGAGAAGACAGACAGAATTTCTGGTAAGGCCTAGTGGGCCCTCTGAAGACTTTGGACTTTGTTCTAGAGCACTAGTCCGCCACCAAAAAAAAAAGAAGTAAGACTGGAAGAACTATAGAACTTCAAGTGTTTCTTCCTCGAGAGATTATCTCCTAAAGGATCTCATCCCACTTAAAGGAGCATGGCAAAAAGCGAAGAAGTTACAGCCCTCTGACTTCAAGACCACATTCTCCTCCCCTTGAGGGTTAAGATCTCAGAATCAGCCCTGCCTCCCTGATCACCACACCTGGCACCAGCTGTAATCTGATCAATCTTCACCCCTTGAGTTATTACTGCCTCTCCTTTTTTCTACCCCCCCCCGCCTTTTTTTTATTATCAGATAGATGCTCTATTTATAAAAATAAAATTTTATTTTTACATAACACTGAGCAGAGTTCTCTGTATGACACAGTAAGTCCTTATTAACCATCTTATGCCTTTCTTTTAAAAAAGAGGACACCAAGGCTCAGGAGCCTTGAGCAGGCTGCCTGAGGTCACACAGCTAACAGTCTGATTCCAGATGGAGGTCAGTGGACCATTTGAAGCCAGCGTCAAACCCCAGCTCTGTCACCACCTAAAGCGCTCCTAAAATGAACCCTGATGCACACTGTGGACACATTCCCTGAACGGCCAGCCCTGCGCGGCTCTGGGGCAAGGTTGAAAGCTCCTGGCCCAGCCGGCCTCCCCTCCCCCGTCCTGGACCGGCCTTCCTTCGCCGACTGCCCCAGGCTGCCCCCTCCCACCGCAGTCGCTCCCTGGCGTTCCAGTGTCCCTGCCAGCTTCCCTAGCAGTCTGCTAGTCTCCTGTGAAGGTACTGAGGGTAAGGAGAAAAGGTCAAGCAAATTATGTCCCAACAGCAACTAGCAGAGTGCTTTTCGCAGAGCTGGGAGGCAGTATATGTTTGTAAGATGAAGTCCCAAAAACTTCCATGCCTCCCTTTTACCCTGCCTGTCAGAGCTGATCAGTTCGCAAGTCTTCCAGCTCCTACCATCTGAGAATCTCTCAAATGCACCCTTTTTGATTTCCAGAGCCCTTGGATCTTCTTTCTTTCTGATCTGTCTAACAATCTCATAACCGATCCTCTTGTCCCTGTCTTCTTAACCCAGAACCCCGCAAATAACCCCCTGCCACTGCCCTGTTCGGTGGAGATTCGGTAAAATCTCCAGTTTTACCAAAATAAACCATAGTTCCCTCTCTCAGGGAACAACACTAGACACGGCCCAGCCGACCTTTCGGCCAGATGCATTCCACAAGTGTTTATGTGGGCGCACTCCTCTGTCCCAGGCGCTCAGCGAGATAGTCCTGAAGCAGTGAGATACAAAGCGGACTGGATTCCTACCCTTGTGGAGCTTATATTTTAACAGGAGAAATCGTCAACAAATTAAGACATAAGCAGAAAAGCACGTAATCAGAATACCTACTCTAGAGAAATAATCGCTCAGTTGCATAAAGAAGCATATGGACAAGGATGTTCACTGCAGTTTGTTTATAAGAGTGAGCAATTGGGAACAACCTAGGTCTTCACCAAAAGGAAATGGCCGCATACACTGCGCTATATCCAAACTGAAGAATGCAGATAGCAGCTAGGAAGAATGAAACAGTATGGCTAGATCACAAAGACGTGCTGGAATAAAAGAACAAAGCTGCTGCCTGCGGCTGAGTTATGTTGATGTCTGAGAGAACAACATTCTGTACAGCAACTATTCGTCAATTAAAAAGTGAATTTGTTTAAAAGCCTGCAAAAAGTAATGCCATACTTTTGTTTAAAAACATACACACATTAATGTATTTTCCAAAGGAAATACATGTATATTGTATATTCATGTGTGTATTATATAAATAAATATATACTTATATTTACACATATATTTACATTTACATATATAGTATATATTTAATAATGTACATTTATATGTACTACATTGTGTATGTGTACACATGTGTATACGTATACACGTATATTTGTATGTATGTGTAATGTAAATATATTTATGAACACATACATCATAAGATATATCCATGCTGATCACTTTGCAACATACATAAATAACCAAATCATTATCTTGTACCACTTGAAACTAATATAATGTTACATGCCATTATGTCTCAATAAATAAATAAATATATACATATGCAAATACACCAAATTTGGCTAATTCTCAAAAATGGGCAAGGATCCACGGCATTTTGGTGATAGCTAAAATTGTAATCTCTTTACATGTAAAGCATACACATATGCCTACTAACAAGAAATTCCAAACTGTGTGGAATAACCTCAGACATTTAAAAAAAACAGGCAATAAAATGTTTAGTACCCCCACCCACTGCCTCTTTATGAACAGGAGATGCAGCACTCTCTGCTTACCCTCCTCCCTGCTCGGCGGCCTGCCTGCCAGCCTGACTGTCTCCAAACGCACGTGCGGTCCGTGTGCACAAGGCCCTCCGGAGCCGCCCTGCCCGCCCCCCAAGGCCGCCCCGGAGGCCTCCGCCCTTTGTTCCATCACCCTTCAGCCCCTCCTCTGTGACGCCGGCTGGACCAGGCTGAGCCCACCTGTGTCAGCTGCAGACCCCTCGGAGGGAAGGCCACTCTCCTCCATGTCGAAGTTGCTGGCACACAGGAAGTGGCTCAATGTTTAGCTGTTCTGTTTAATTAAACACTGGAAAAGGAACTGGCAACCCACTCCAGTATTCTTGCCTGGAAAACCCCATGGAGAGAGGAGCCTCATTCCACAGGGTGGCAAAGAGTCAGACATGACTGAAGCGCCTTAGCACATCGCACATTTAATTAAAAGAATGTGCTCTTAGCTGTACCATTTAACTAAATAAACATGCTGCCTAGGTTCTTTCATTCACTCATGCATTTTCTTTCCTCCGCAACATTTATTAAGCACCTACTGTGTACCGGGCACTGTTCCAGGCGCTAGGAATGCAGTTGGAAAGCAAACCAACCAAAATGCCTATCATCACAGAGTTAGCATTTAATATTCTAATGTGTTCCATTAAGTGCCTGGTCTCCCCAGGTGGTCCAGTGGTTCAGGCTCTTCACTCCCAATGCAAGGATGCAGGTTTGATTCCTGGGCAGGGAATTAAGCCCCAAGTGCCTTGTGGCAAGGAGAAAAATAAGGGGAGAAGCGGTCAGGAAATGAAGGGGGAGAGGGGCTGTTAAATAAGATAGTCTGGGATGACTTCATAGGGGCAGGCATCTGAGTAAAGATCTGAACAGGGTGATAGCGGGAGCCATGCGGACTCCTGAGGAAAGAGTCTAAAAGGTTAGCCCTGCAAAGACCTTAAAGGGTATGCCCAGTGATTCAAGGAACAACCGAGGAGGCCAGCATGGTGGCGGAGTGGCTGGTGAGGAGTAGAAAGAGACAAATCAAAAAACGAGAGTGGTGGCGATGACATCAGTTGCCTGGGGCCTTTGGGGTTTTGAGAAGATAGGATTTTATCTGAATGTGCCTGAGAGCTATTGAGTGGTTTGAGCAGAGGAATAATGACCGGGTATTAAGAAGCTTATTAAAGAGATGGTAAAAATTAAGAACACTCCTAAAACAGTCAAGCAGATAGTCTCCTTTGCCAAAAGCACTCAGATACTTGTGTGTTCGTATGTTCAGGAGACTTTGATAACAACAATAATAGTAATAGAAGAAATAAAAAGGATAAGAAGACAGGAAAAATAAAACAATCTATTGAGCCCCTGCTATGTGCCAGTCTTAACTCCACACCTAATGTACACAAGGCTTTACTGAGTTCTCCTAATATCCTATCTATATTTATGTAATTATACATGAATTTATATTTATGTATAAATTAACAATATTTAAATTCATTTGCCAGATGAGGAAACTGGAGCCAGCATAGGTTTGCTTTCTGACTTCCTAGCTTCTTTCACTTCCTTGAGGTTCGACAAGAATAAAATGAATTTCTAGCCCAGTTTAATTCCAAAGCCCATGCTGCCACATGACATTCTTTTTCATCCTAACTTGTTGACGTTGGCCTTAGGAGAACAGAGGATAATAATAAGGATCACTGATGGAGCACTTACTATAGTCCCAGTACATTGTATGCACCACTTCTGGATACCCAGGGCGACTTAGAACCCCCTGCACCCAGACTTCAAGTAAAAGTGAAAGTGAAGTCGCTCAGTCGTGTCTGACTCTGTGACCCCATGGAGTGTAGCCTACCAGGCTCCTCTGTCCATGGAATTTTCCAGGCAAGAGTACTGGAGTGGGTTGCCATTTGCTTCTCCAGGGGATCTTCCCGACCCGGGGATTGAACCCCGGTCCCCCACATTGCAGGCAGACGCTTCACCGTCTGCGCCACCAGGGAAGCCTGGATTAGAAACGTGCAACTCTGGGCGGTCGCGTGGATGGTGGTTAAAGGGCTGAGCTCACGAAGCTGGGTTCACAGCGGGCCCCCGCACTACCCGGCTCTGCAGCCTGTCCCCTCGTTTGAGCTCTTTGCCTCTTCTCCGCCTTTTCCGGGTGAGGTAAGAACGCTCACTGACAAGTGTATTTCAGAGACATGCATAAATCCGCTCCAGTAAGAGGCTTTGGAGACAATCTGCCGCGCGGCGGGCTTCCCGGGTGGCCCAGCGGTGAAGAACCCACCAGCCGATGCAGGGACGCGGGGCCGGGTCCCGGGGCGGGAAGACCCCTGGAGGAGCTGGTGGCCACCCAGTCCAGTACTCCTGCCTGGGGAAACCACGGACAGAGCGAGCTGGCGGGCGGCCGTCCATGGGGTCGCGGAGTCGGACACGGCTGAGCCGCTGAACCGGACTGAAGCGCACCGTGTGAAGGCGGGGGCCTGCGGCCACGGGAGCCCGGCCCCGCAGGGCCTGCCACGGCGCTCTTCCGTGGCCAGAGTCGCGAGCGCGCCTATGGCAGGCGAGGGGAGAAGGCTGGGGCCCGAATGGCTCTCTCCAGAGCCGAGTCGCTCTGCCATCCGTCCACCCAACACTGACTAAGCCCGCGCCGGCCTTGAGCACTCAGGGCACCTTAGTCTGGGCGATCTCTCGGAGGCTCGGACACAGCCCGGCCCTCCGCGTCCCCCGGGCACCTTCTCCCGGCGGAGGGTCACGGGGGCCGCCTGAGGCCCGAGGGGCGGCGAAGGAGCGGAGCCGCGGCCTCGGCCCGGGCGCGCCTCGCAGGCCCTGCCGGGCCCCGGGACGGGGCGCGCTGCGGAGACGGGGCCGGAGCCACAGCCCAGAGAGGCCCAGGGCGGCCGGGAGCCCCTGAGTCCAGCCGAGCCATCAGACAGCCGCCCCCGGCCTCCGGAGCTGGCCGACCCCGCCCCAGCTCCCCCGCCGCCCCACCCGCGGCAGCTGCCAGTGCCTGCTTCCCCAGAGGCCGGAGCTGGGCCGACGCGGCGCCCGGGGCCTTCCTGGAGCCACATCCCGGGCGCACTGGCGGAGGCCTCAGCCCGACCTGGCCTCCCTGACCCATCTGTGGAATGGGAGCCCGAGTCCCCAGGGCGCCGGACACCGTTAAGGCTTAAACGAGCTGATGGCAGAGGGACCTGCAGAGCTTAAAAGTGACTCAACGAACGTCGGCCAGAAGGCACTACCTTCCCCCTGCCCTGATCAGCCCTTCAACTGAACTGATCCCCTGGCCTCTTTGACAACTTTTTTTTTCCCCAAATGTGGCACTCCTTCCCCCTGCCCTGATCAGCCCTTCAACTGAACTGATCCCCTGGCCTCTTTGACAACTTTTTTTTTCCCCAAATGTGG
>CM035277.1:2255662-2282386 GCA_020226075.1 Hydropotes inermis | reverse complement strand
TTAGCACATTTTGTTGACATATTTTTACAAATACCAAGCCTGCGTGTCCTCTTAAAAGTATTTTAGAAGATTATGTTTTGTTCCCACTTGCTTTGAGGAACGGCTTCAACGAGTGGGATGAAAACAGTGTAAAAAGCAAGTGAGGAAAACAGGACCATCTTTCCTGAACTTCTACAAAAAGAAAGAAAAGAAAAGAAAAAGCAGAGAATGAAAGATTCAGATGCTCCTAAAGACTATCTTGTTAAGTATTTTCTTATCAAGTTCCTTTTCTCTTTTTTTTTCTCCCCAATAAACACAACAGTCATGATATAGCCTTTCTTTCTTCCCTGTTGAAATTTAAAAATCTGACACATAAATTTCTCCAAACTAATACAATTGAATTTTCTACAATGATTTCTAATTACTATGCTATGTCCTTTAAGTAATGCTACAAACAGAAATAAACAAGTTTCTCAAGCACTTGTGTCTGAAGTCAAGGAGTAAGAACAACGTGTCCCCAAGGAAACAAAGTAGAATTTGGACTCCAAGCAAAAATGGCTCTGCCTTAATCCTCTTGTTCCCCGGTACCACGGGGCTGCGTTTACAGGAAGCGCCTGCCACCAGAAGTTTTCTGCTAGTTTCCAACCCGATTTCAATCGCATTTTTGCATCACCCCCTCAGCCATATGGAAACAAATAAAAACACTCTGCTTAAAAAAAAAAAAAAAAAAAAAAAAAAAACCCGTAAAGATCGCTGACCTGTTCTTTTCTGCCTTCTCCGGGATGGGTAGAGGCAGGAAGAAATGCGGGGCGCCCCTCCCCCTCCACGACGGGCTTCCCGGCCGGGTAGAGACTATCTCATTACCACGTTTTCAACAAGCAGCCCGGCTTCCTCGTTTAATCAAAGTTAGTTTGTGGTTGTTTGGCAGTCTGCGCATGCCAGCTTTTTATGGCTATAGAAAATGTGTATTTATTTATTTTGAGATGGCTCTGACCATACGACACACGAGTCAGCCCGAGCCAATGATTTATAAGAGCTCTGAAAAGCATTGCCTTTAAACATTTTAATAGAGACTCTCTCATCCTTTGTAAGTGGAAGTGTAAATTGGTACAGTCCTTTTGTAAACAACTTAGTGATACAAGTCAAGGGTCTTACAAATGTTCATACATCTGGGTGCAGTAATAACACTCCCTAAATCTATCCAAAGGAAACAGCCCGATCGAGGAAAAGGTGTCATGAACAAAGACATTCAAGGCAACAAGATTTACTATAAGGAGAGGAACAATACATGCACACTCGCTCTCCACACCCACGTGGAAACACACAGGAACAGCTAATCATCCCAATTATGCCCCACTTGTGCACATAGCCATTTTGAAATCAGAAAGTTTTGAAAAAGAATGCCATTGGGAAATAGTTAAGAAAGCAAATGGAGAAAAATCAAGACGCAAAATCATATTTTTCATAAACTATGTCTTTTTCTTAGTAAGCAAGTAGCATATAAGAATACATAAAACTGTTAAAATTGCTTTTCTTATCAGGGAAACTTGAGCATGGACTGTACATTATTTGATAGCGAGGACTTATTGTTCATTCATTCGCTGTGATAATGGCATTTTGAGTTACTAGGGGGAAAAAAGTACACTTTTTTTAGAGACATATATTGAAGAGTATAGGAGGAGAATGGCATGATATTTTGAAATTTATAATGCTTTAGCAAATTTCAAATACGAGAGAACTGAAGCAAATGTGGTTCACATCTTGAAACTGCAGAACTGATTCTATTGTTACGTTCATTTCAAAATTTCTTGGTATTTCCCTGGCAGTCCAGTGGTTGAGACTTTGCCTTCCAATGCGGCGGATACGAGTTCAATCCCTGGTCAGGGAACTAAGATCCCACCTGCTTTGTGGCCAAAAAAAACAAAACATAAAAGAGAAGCACTACTGCAATAAATTAGAGACTTTTGAAATGGCCCACATCAAAAAATTTTTTGGAAAATTTTTCTAGTAAACATTTTTTAATGGTTATTTTTTGATCACAGGCTATGCATGAACTTTTTCTACCTCATCTTTTTCTCAAATTATTTTTCTCTTGTATGCCTGTATTACCTTTGAAAAAAAAACAAATTAACATTTATTTTACCAAAAAGAAATTACAAAGAATCGACAGTCCCACAGAGATGTTTTTATTGCTGTGCATAGTCGTGAATCGTCAGAATAATACTCTGATAAGCCTAGGCACCTTAAAATGTGACCCCATAAATAGTCCAATTCCTCTCTGTGGGTTGCACCACTGTCTGAGACGATGCTGTAAATATGATCAGCTGATAACAAGGCCAGCTGCAGCGAACCATTTTTAAGATTAGGAACCATTTAAACACACACACACATACCACCTCCTGCCTCTTAAGTGTTAAGTGGCAAGATATTCTGGTTTTATTTCCAAAGTTTCATGCAATAGTCATGTAAGCAGCAAGCAGCCCAGAGTTCCACATACCGCCAAGCTGACTCAGAAGGAAGGGTTCCACATTCCTTAATTAGCAGCATCAGAAAAGCACCACTTCCTGCAGTGGAGTTTCCCATTTCACCAAGCTACTCATGGCTCAACACACCCCACCATTTCACAGGGAGGATTTCTATGAAGTCTGGAAACATAGATAGTGTTATTTCTTTTTCTTTATTTAATTTACTTACTCTTTTTTGTTTTGTTATTTGTACCATTCTGTCAGTCTTATTCTGTTGTATTCTTTTTTTTTTTTTTTGCAGATTGAAGAGGATTCAAGATGGCATTATGCATTTCCTTCTTTGTTTCCAGACTTCACCGACACTCTGTAAATACTGAGATCAAAGTTGGGAGCAGAATAGATGAACAACACATCAGCTTGAAAATACAGTTCTCTTGGTTATTAATAGTCCAAAGATTCAAAGTACTGAGCCAAAAGTTTCTCTTTTAGCACCATTTACTTAAATTAAGTTTCTGATTTGTATTAAAGCTCTCTAGCAGATCTCTTACTGGGGGCAAGGGCATGAGAGAGGGTTCCAAACAAGATTACACGGTTTTCCAATGTGATATATTTGATCATCTTTGAAAAGGCAGGGGTAAGACTATTGCAATCTTAATTGAAATGTCAAAATCTCAGGAAATAGTCTCCTTGTAAATACTGGATTTAACTGTTGTAACAATTATTTACTTTGAACTTCAGAGATTTTTAAGAAGTGGGAAGTAACCTTAAGCAGGTAATTGACAGATTTGACAGACACTTAAAAAACTATTTGGAAAACATTATTTTGCACTTTGAAGGATCCTAAATCTGCTCTTTGACCTCGTATTCCGTTTTTCTCTTTCAGACCTCTCTTTCCTAAACTGTATCTTTTCAAAGACTTCTTCCCCACCACTTTGATAGATTTATATTTAATTTTTAATTAAGTACCTTAGCTGTAAATAAGAAGGCACAAAAGAAAAGCTCACAGTCTTAGACTCCAAAATAAAGCAGGTGATTGCCTTCATGGCAAACCTGCCTTCTCAGGCCTCTAAAAGGGAGCAAAGAAGGCCTGCTTAGGAATTTTATTTCTTCTGAAGGCATCTTCCAGCATTTGAGAATGTCTGAGGCTATTTAGTGGGTAAACTAACCTTTGATTGGGTCTCTTAAGAATGAAAGCCTTTGTTTCTGTCCTCGGAGACTGATGAATTACTTCTAACACTATATGATAATCATGATGAAAACTATTTTTTAAAATTCATGTGCTTCAAATAACCATGATGTCAAGTTGAGTTGAGAGTCAAGGGCACAGGCTTCAATTAAATAAGACTTTGGGCTTTTGGTTCTTGGATTATGGAAGAGCTGCAGTTTGACTCCATCCCTGACCGAGTTCCCCTCCTTATATCACAAGACATTGGTGGGGTGCACAAAAAATGCCACAAGACTATCATATTATCTTTTTTTTTTTGGGGGGGGGACATGCCCACATGGCTTGCATGATTTTGATCTTAGTTTCCTGACCAGGAATCAAACCCCTGCCCCCTGCAGTGGAATTATGGAATCTTAACCACTGGACTGCCAGAGAAGTCCCATATTGTCTTTTGGAGACATCAAGGTGTCATCGATTTTTTTTTGTCTTGAAAATAATGTTTATAAACACAGTACTTTGTAAGAGAATCCTAAACCCAAGAAGCTGTCTCACCTTTATGGAAATCAAGATTGATATAAAACTGGTCTTATAAACGTTTTAGGGATATTATTTTTATCTGAGAGTTTTGCTTGTGAAAAAAGATGATGTCCGAATTCACACTCAAGTTTTGTCTCCTTCCATCTCTGTGTGTTAAAAAGCAATTTCTGCCCATCTCTGAAATTTTCCAAGTTGTTACAGATTTTATGTCTTTCTGAGTTTTCAAGTATGCAGCTCAACACTGTAAATTCATCAGAGGAACCCTGGAAACCGGTAATGGTTCAAAGCTGCTACTGGGAACACAGGGCACCCACCACTCACCCATATTCTGTTGTGTTCTGGTCACGAAGAATCCAGTGTGAATGGCCTCTACCTGAAGTTGTTCAATGGGCTGACCTAATCTTTGCAAACTTGCAATGGTTTCCGTACAACCACTGCACCTCATCAACCAGCTGGGCTGTCTGCCTGTGCCACCAACTGTCAGATAGTGACTTAGGAGGCCTCCTGGCCTGGCTGATATTTCTTTGCCTATCAGCGGATCATAAGTCAGAGTATTCCGTTAGTCATACAGACTGGCCGTTTATTGGGATGTTTGCAGTGGGAACTACAGTTGAAGATAACAAAATTAAACATGAATGTGAAAAAATACATATTCTTTTTTCCTTGGGGACTTAAGATTGGTTTTGCTATTTTCTGATTCTTAAACTGTTGGTTGTTTTTAGGAGTAGAGATCTGATTTTTTTTTTTTTTAACTCTTTCCTATGACATTGAGTGTTTAAGTTTTTTGAAAATATTTACATTTTCTGACGCAGCCTGCACAATATCCTCCATGGTTCCTAAGATGAAGAAAATAAGAGAAAATTAAAGAGATGTGGCAAGCAAGTATGTAATAATCTGGCAAAAAATTCTTGAGCAAAAGTACATGGATTTGAGTTTATTGGAACATTTGAAACCAATTAAAATTATCCCCCCCCCCCAAAAAAAAACCTTACTTTTGTCCTTTTTACTTTAAACACACACAGGCATACAACTGAAAAATAACATTACAATATAAATGAAACATTAAGCTGATCAAGCCAAGATGCTATACCTGCATCTAGAACATTAGATGGGGTGTCTGTAATCCATTCTCAGGTGTAAAAGCCAACCCTTTAAGAAAAGCTGACCAGATCTTCAGTATTCAAGTTTAATTTCTATTTATTGATTTGATACAGACTATCTTGAATAGTGTTAAAAATGCCAACTTTCAAACTGCAGGGATAGCTGCTGAAATGCTATCTATCTGGTGAAAGTCTGTGTAACTTAATGTCGAACAAAGGTAAACATGAGGCAGCAGAACCCAGAGAGGATGAACCAGAAGTATTCAGGATAACCCACAAGAAGCTAGAAGAATGCTATTACTAAGTCTATGCACCTGCCATGCTTTAAATATAGATGTTCTCAAATTCTACAATATCACTGAGAAAATACTAGATGATACGTTCTAGACACAATATAGAAGGCATGAAAGATACTTTTGAATGTTTATGATCAGAAAGACTTACTGTTCATGACAGAAAATTTGAAAACGGAAGAAAACACCCATAAACCCAACACATGACCCTCAGAAACAACCATGTTCCTAAATTGGTGGGTTTCCTGGCAGCTTCTAAAAAACGGCGTAGCACTTGGTTTTCTTCTGCTTTTCTCACCCGATCCTTTACAATGATGATTTTTCTCATATGTCCAAAATGTCAACTTCTTATCATGCCTTGCTTTCTATCTCTTATAAAGATTTACAAAATGCAAATGCTGCACAGAACGCCTCCCTCCCTGCGCCCCACCTCCAACTCCTTTTGGCCCATAGAATGGGGCAGAATATCAAGGGAAATGGGAAAAGGGCTTCACTGATAGTTGAATTAAAGGTAATAGGTAAAGCCTATCGTACCATGGAAACTCTTTTATTTCCTTCGTATGTTAAGATATTTCAGAGCAAATTATCCAGGAATAAATACCACAAAAGAGGTATTTACATTGTAAAGGAAAACCAGATTGTCAGGGTAATTATCTCCTTGGGAAAATCTTCACTCTGCTCAGAGTGGCGACCTCCAGGGAGGGGACATGGTAAAGGCGGGGGGCCGGGGGGGACAGGCTTTTTCTCTGTCCCTCCCTGCGCTTCCTGAATTTGACATCGGAGGCAGGTATTAGACTGGGACAAAATGCAAACTGTGGGTTTTTAAAGTCCAGGAACATATATGTCTGCATTACAATCTGCAGGCACCAGGCTCTGCAAACAGGCACACCACCTCTGCGTCTCAGGACCTAAGATTCTTACCACTGCTCCCGTTTCTCGCTTTCCACTTCTGAATCACACTTTGGGGGTGTGTGTGGAGGTGGGGGGTGGACAGCAGCTAAAACTACTGACACCTGCTTCATCTGGTCCACGGGCAAACCGTCAGAACAGCCTTGACAAGGCCCCTAAAGCCGGATTGTCTAATTGTATAAGACAGAAATAGCTAAAGGTGATTATGAAGTGAATCTTCACAGCATTTGTGTTTGTCTCTACTCTGGGGCGTTTTTCTCGTGTCTCTCCAGCACGCCGACGTCGAAGGCGGCAAACCAGCCCCTGGAGGTGAAGATGTGCGGGCCCCGGGCGGTGCGCGCCGTCGGGATGCTCCTCTGCGGTGGGCACCGCACGCCGCCCAGGCATCTACCTGTGATGCGCTCTTGCTGGCCCGCCCTGCTCCACCGTGGGTGTGAGTCACTTAGCCACGTTCTGCAGCTTGAAATCCACTCTCTTCCTGAGTCAGTATGAACTTTGCCCAGTCTGTTTCCTTGCAGTATTTCCATCGGCACATGGAAGAGGAACTGCATGCGAGCGCGTTTCTTCCGGACCACGAAGCGGCTCACATGTGCTGGCCCAGATGGACAAAGATGGACAGGTTGAGCTTTTCTTGCAGAATGAGGACGAGTGATTCTGGCGAGAATGCACAGCATTGAGCGTGGTGAGATTTGTGGTTTGCTATACAGCCTGAGACTCTGCCGTGGGGCCCTGTTGGGTCTTCTGCTGGACTGGAGCCTCCCTCTGGCCTGGGGAACTAGCCAGGGGCCCAGGCAATGATGAGTCCAAAGGCTGCGCAGGGCTCCTGAGTGGGCATAGAATCAGCCCGTCTAACCCACCAGACATGAGTGACAAAAAAAGTTTGTGGAGTTTTCTCGGTAAGGTGTCCTGAGGCTAGTGCCTTCTACATTCTAGAAAATGTTTCTAACCTGTAGGATTCTTCTATATTAAGTATTTTTTCTTTTTCTTTTTTTTTTTGCTTGTTAATGGGGCCTGAGTTGTGGTGCCTTATTATAAGATTACATTTTGAGAACATGTGGTGAAAGTTAGGATTTTTCCTCTCCCTCTTTTTTTTTTCCTTACTGCTTTAAAAACAAGATAAGCCTGTATGCAAAGAGAGTCCACGGTAACCACAGTAACATTCTCAGCCTTATTTATTGAATTGCAGAGTCTTCCTTCCCCGATTAAGCTCTATTTGCATACCTTTAACATTAGAAACATTTATTCCAGTAATGAGTCATTGGAGACATCTTCTGGGTTTATAACTCTGAAGCTGGATTCTACAGTACTAATGCCAGAAAAATGAGTGTCTTCTGTGTTAAAACTTCAGGATTTTTTCTGAGTTGAGACAGAAAGAGAGGTTTTTGTTGTTTTGGGTTTTTTTATTCTAAAACCGAAATGTGCCCAAATGAATTAAACATAATATCTGAAACATATTTTGTTATTTATTTCATACTCTAAGGAAATATACTGTATGACTTTCTCATTCTGTGAAGAGATAAAGAACTTGCTATTCTCTTCTTGTCTGAATAGAATTACTCTTATAAAGAAGGGTAATAGCTTTATATTTTGGAATTTTTTTCCCAGTCCATCGAGGTATAACTGACAAACGATATAATGTAGATTTAAATTGTACGTGTTAATTGATACTTCATATTTTGCATTTTTAAATGGAAAAAAAAAAAGGAAAGAAAGAAAGAAAAAGACAACCTCAATGCTTTTCTCAGAAAGAACAGGAAGCCTGAAGGAGGAAGTATGTGACAGTTTATTTTTCAACAAGTACACGTTATCAAGTGAATGAAATTCCTCTGGAAGCTATAAAAATGAAGATTGGAGGATGGTTGTGTTCAGATGGCACAAAGGGCTCCTGGATATTTAGAACCCTTTTTTTTTTTTCATTTTAGCTAAGTTATTAATGAATGTCAATTATTGCACTTTTCCAAAAGGAAACACTGAGTCATTCATGAAATGATCTAAGATTTCGAAACTTGCTTACAGCATTTTTTTCTCCCCTTTCCTACCTTGCCAAAAGCAGACTCAGAAAAGCCAACCAGTAACCGTGGCCAACATCCAAGGAGCCGGCACCAAATTAACACAGCACCGCAGTAATGTCACAAAGGCTCCTGCTGCCCCCAAGGGTTACTGCCCCACCGGAACGGCCTCCAAGCCTGCCAGGGGCCAGGCTGGAGGGGCTCCGGCCCCCTCCCCTGCTCTGGAGGGCCTGTGATTAACTCATTCTGGCACAGTCATTACTTGGCCATAGCCTGGCCTGCCTCCAAGTTTCGTGTGGAACAGCAGATGGGCGTGGGCCCGCAGATAGGCAGGCCCGTGTTCCTAGGAGGCATTACATATTTATGGCCGGAGCCCTACAGAATTTGGCCAGAGATGGGGTACAGATGAGAGTGTGTTTGGCGAGGAAATACTGCCTTCTTGATCCATTTATCAAGAGCGCTTCAGCTTAGGCCATTAGACGGTGTCCAAAAACAGTCAACAAATGTTCAGTCTGGAATAAACTGTGAGTGAGGTGGTTTTAACCCCGGGACAGCTGAGGAAGCATATTTCTAGATACCTATTTTTAAAAACATGACTTTAGATAAATGTGCAAAGAATTAAACCATCCGAGTTTCTGAGCAGGCCCTGGGGAGCCTACTCATTTCATCTTTACAAACAACTGGAAGTCCATGTAGGTAAATAATGTAGACAAGGAAATAATGCTTTGATCCAAACAATACAGAACAGCTTGGAATTGTGCCTCTTAACAGTCTGTTTTCATTGTACTACTGAAAGAATGTTTCAGATATATTATCTTAATATGACTCTGCAGGGGAGAAAGAGGAAGTATATGGTCCCATTTCACAGATTAGGAAACTGCCTCAGAGAGACTTTGACCTTTCTAAGGTCACGAAGTTAGTTAATTGCAGAGCTCAAACTTAAATCCAGGACTTCTGGCCAAGAGCACTGGCCTTCCTCTGACACACCCAGCCCCTTGTAACTGGGCTCTGCACATCCAGTTGTGAGTTGTGTACAGTCGGTCAGCTCCCTTGCCTGCTGCTGTTACATTAAACCTGTGCTTTTCAGCTCCAACCATTCCCAAGGAATTTTCTTGTTTCTGCTCCCTACCTTGAAGAGCCTGGTCCCATTTCACAACCTATTTGATGTGAGGATGCACCGATTGGAAAAGGAAGTGGTCTCCCATTCTGGCATTTGTGTAGAATAGCTTCCTCTTTTTCTCCCTAAATTTATTTTGGTCTTATTTTATCCTGACACCTAAATAAAAAATCCCACATACGAGGGATTTTTTAAAAAACCCTTTCTCATCCACTAAGATGTTATTAATAATCACCCGTAATTTTTAATTTCCTCTGTGTTTGTGTCTTTATTTTTCACATTTTTAAAAACTGATCACTCTTTTGGTTATTTAGAGAAAAATCATTTTTAAAAACTATCTTATTTTTGTGTAACTCACGTGGCGTAATTCACACGATGGATGTTTACTGCTAATACCAGGAGAAAAACAAGTACAGAGCTTTGTGACAAACCGCTAAACAGTTGTTTGGGTATCACTTATTTAGAATATGCCCAGTAAGCACTGGTTAGAAACTAATGATTAGGGGCAACCTTTCTCAAGTGATTTTTGAAAAACACCTAGGAGACCTTGAACATTCTGTTTTACGATCACAGGGAGGTCGGAGGGTGGTGTTCGTGAGGAATATTACTTTATTACTCAGCTAAAAGTCCCTGTGGCTCTAAAAGTCCCTCCTTCCTGATGCCACAGGCTGGAAGAAGTCCGTTTTCTCTTCTTTACTGTCTCCTGTGAAGGATCCCATTTTCAAAATACATAAAAGAAAACTTTGTTCTTGTAGTTGACGACACCCCCCCAGTGGGTACAGATACTCCCTCCAGAGCAGACTCTTATTTGCTGAGCTGTAGCCTTTGGGCAGGGAGGGGGTCATCACCAACTCACACCACAGTCACGCAAACACTCTTATACAGCTCACCCCCGGGTCTCAAAGTGCTGTTCTAAGCGTTTTATGTCTGGGCTCTGGATCCTTACCACTGCCCCCTGGGGCAGATGCCATCTTGGAGAGGAGGAAAAAGGCACAGAAATGTCAGGTCACAGACGCCCTAGATCACACAGCCAGGTGCCAGGCTCAGACCCTTTACTCCCAGCTGCCTGCCTTCAGGCATTAAAGCAGCCTGCAGACCTTCAGTGAAGTTAGCTCATTGACCTTTGTCCCAGAGACAGATTTTTTTTTTTCCCCTAAGGTCAGAGGCGTGTAGGTGAAAGGTGGGGAACTCTTCCTCGGAGTCTGGGATTCGGTGGAGCGCTCTGACCCACTGAGGAAGACTGTAGCATGGATCTGCAGCAACACTTCATTTCTGCCCATTAATATTCCCTGTAAACACTCGAGTCAGTCACTTGTTGCAACATCAGTCAACTGTGGTTCCCTAGCAGAGTCAGATAGGCTAGCAAATAAGACGTATCTTTCCAGCGAGTGCTAGATACCTTAGCTTTGAACAAGCAGATGCATTTAAATTCATTTTAAATGCTTAGGAAGCAAACTGTAGAATGTAGAATTCACTAGCTGAAGGACTCAGAGTTAGCTATCTTAAAAAAGAAAAAAAAGCAATCAACAAGCAAACCAGAAAGAAACCAGAAGGGAAGAGACACAGCCAAGCAAACAGCCAGTTCGATCTTGCCGTAATGCTTGAGAAAATGCAGAACTTGTTTAATTATATTTTCCAGGTAGTCAGATGTCCACCAATAAAAGTTTTGTTTCAGCTTTTATATATTCTAAATACATACTAACATATATTTATATATACATATAAATAAATATTTCTTAAACATTTTTAAATGTACAGGAAATATTTTCCAATCTTTAAACATGTGTAATACAGGAAATACGACATCTTTTATGAAACAAGTTTGGATATCAATAAAATAAAGCACAGTAGAAAAAAAGAATTATGGATAATCCATCATTCTTCAGTAATTCTTCAATACTTTCATTCTGAATTGACTAACCATTTATGACGAAATAGAGGTGTCTTAACTTTTACCTACATGGACTTCACAGCATTCCCTGGAAACTTCTTTTTTTTGGACTAAATTCCTAATATGAGTTCTGTTCTCATGATTTATCTCTTCCTCCTTCTAAGAGGGAAGTGAAAAAAAAAAAGGTCTCCATTTTTACACAGACACACACATTTTAAATGCAGTACCCACTTTATGGATATTGCAGAGCAATTTTAACAACAGGAAGAAACGCTATCTCTGGGACTCAACTGAAATATACAAAATTTATATGGGTCATTAAAACTTATTATTATCAAGTTGCTAACCGCTAAAGAACACACACAAAAGCTATGACAAGTGTAATTGAATTAAGCTCTCCAATCTGTGGTTCATGAAAAGACCTGAAGATTCTCATCTTAAAGTGAACTCAATGTAGATCCCACAGAGAAAGTTGAAATGATTTTATTGCATGAAAGAGCTCAGTGAACTTTTAAATTCTTATTCACGTGAGAGAGTTATACTGCTAAAGCCAAACATCATGAACGCAAAAGGCTATGTCAATCCCTTCTCTGTGGAGAAGGAGCCTTCTTTCTCTCTACCATATATAGGATGTTTTTCATTCACCCAAACCTCAACTAAAAGAAAATACAGTAAGCAAGTTCAGCCAAGTGAATCACCTATGTGAAACCCATGGATTTCCTATGTCTCTGGCATTATAGGCCTCAAACACAAATAGATATAAAGAAGACACTTGTGGGGCTTCCATGGAGGTCCATTGGTTAAGACTCCACACTCTCAATGCAGGGCGCACGAGTTAAACCCCTGGGCAGGGAACTGAGACGGCACACAGTGAGGCCAAAGGAGAAAAAGGAGAGAGAGACTGATGAAATGACTGATCTGAAATCTGGGTGAAATCATGGAAGTGTGCAGTATGTGAAATTGTCCACCTTTCACCTACAGTATGTGAATAGTCCACCCCTGGACTACCATTCAACAGGTCGTCTACTGTAGATGTCTACTGTAGTCTACTGTAGAACGCCAGGCAATATTTTAGGGGAAGGAGGTACACTGATAGGTTAGACTCACAGGTCCTTGAAAATAGAGTTACCTTCCTACAACCAAGGCAAAATGGGAGCCTTGTGAAAATGTCCAGGTACATTTTTTTCCTTAGTCACTGAAAGCTTATTGAACACCTACTATGTACTGGGACCTGTGATGGGACACAACTGTTCACACACAAAAGGGTCCTAACTGGCTTCAAAACTTTAGCCAGGTTAACAGACTTAAGGGCTCCCCGGTGGTGGCTCAGATGTAACGCATCTGCCTGCACTGGGCAAGACCTGCATTCCATCTCTGGGTTTGATCTCTGGGGTCAGGAAGATCCCCTGGAGGAGGGCGTGGCAACCCACTCCAGTATTCTCACCTGGAGAATCCCCATGGACAGAGGAGCCTGGCGGGGTACAGGGGCACAAAGAGTCAGACACGCCTGAGCGACTAAGCAGCAAGCACCAAACAGCCTTACACAGTGAGTTACCATGGATCCCAGCCATTTGTCAGCATCAGCATGACCACAGCCGTGATTAAAAATGCAGGGTGGGCTTGGCCCCCTGAGAAGGCCCTTCCCTGGGACACTAGAGGTCTCACACTCTGAATTCGACCCCCCGGGGATTCAGATGTAGGTGTCCTGTGTTTTGTTTTTTTGGCCCCAAGGCTTGGGGATCTGAGTTCCCTGACAAGGGATCAACCCGGGGCTCAGCAATGCAAGTGCAGCGTTCTAACCACTGGACCGCCAGGGAAGTCAGAGATGGAAGCTTCTTAGTCTGCACCTCACAGAAGCAGCTAGCAACAGCTGGGATACACGCTCAATAGAAAAATTACATTTGCTGTGAAAGCCAGATTCTCTATGTGGAATGGGGGTATGGTACCCGGGATCTATGCTACTTTTAGGAGCCCACAAAAATGTTTCTATTTTCACTTCTTTTAAAGTCAGAAAAAAAATGAATACAATAATCATGAATATATCATAATAGGTCCAGCCTGGATGATCTTCAACTTTATTCATTTATGTATCCACAGTTACAAAATACAATTTTTAACATCCTTGTATGGAAGAAGTGATCCACATAGGCAAAAATACATTGGACCTACAACAGTCATGATTCAGTTCAGCCCCAGCAGTCTGGGAATATATGTGTGTGTGTGTGGATGTGAGAGCTGGACCATAAAGAAGGCTGAGTGCCAAAGAATTAATGCTTCTAACTGTGGTGCTGGAGAAGACTCTTGAGAATCCCTTGGACTGCAAAGAGATCCAACCAGTCCATCCTAAAGGAAATCAACCCTGAATACTCTTGGAAGGACTGATGCTGAAGCTAAAGCTCCAATACTACGGCCACCTGACTCACTGGAAAAGACCCTGATGCTGGGAAAGAGTGAGGGCAGGAGGAGAAGGGGACGGCAGAGGATGAGATGGCTGGATGGCGTCACCGACTCAGTGGACATGCTTTTGAGCAAACTCCAGGAGATGGTGAAGGACAGGGAAGCCTGATGTGCCCAGTCCTTGGGGTCGCAAAGAGTCTGACATGACTGAGCGACTGAACAAGTATACACCCGCATAGATACACAAACCCGAGGGATGCAGCCCTGGAGGGGGAGGAAGTTGGAAGTTGGTTAAGGCTTCCATGTAGGAGGAACAGTTGAGCCGAGACCTGCATGCTGAATAGAAATCCTCTCTATAAAGTCAGAGTAGGGAGGAATACACAGGGCGGCATTAGAAAAAGGAAGAGAGTCTAAGAAAAGGGACGCGGTGGAGCAAAGACCTTGGGGTAGGGAAGAGCATGGAAACAGGAGGAGCCAACGACAGTGGGGTCAGCGGGTCTCCGGCGTGAGGAGGAGGGGGAGCACCATGGCAGGGCCAGTTAATGCCAGGCGTAGACAGCAAAGAAGACACGGCCCTGTTTCTCATCCGCCCACCCCTCTTCACCTAATTCCTAGTTTGCATCCCAGAGGATGTAAACCTTTCACATGTATTGATTTTCATCTTACTGATTTGCAAAATGTGCGTAAGTATCTAGTGTTAGTTATTACCTCTTTCTTTGAATTCTATGTATTTGCTTTTTGCTGTGCTGGGTCTCCCTTGCCGCTCTGGCTTCTCTCCAGTTGCGGTGCGCGGGGCCTGCCCTCTGGTTGCGAGGCTAGGACTTTTCTTGGTGAGGAGCAAGGAGCTCTGGGGTGCAGGCGCTTCAGCAGCTGCGGTTTCCGGGCGCTGGAGCGTAGGCACAGTACTGTGGGACACTGGGCTTAGGTGCTCTGCAGCGTGTGAGATCTTCCCGGGCCGGGGATCGAACCTGTGTCTCCTGAATTCTTTACCACTGAGCCACCAGAGGAGCCCCTAATTATTATTTTTCAATGTCAAATAAGCCTCTAGATTTTTGTTTGTTAGGGGTTGGGGGTTCCTTTGAAAAAAGAAGAAAATAGTCCTGTTTTCTGCGCATAGAATGAAGTGGCTTCTTTGTCTTCTAGAAGTCTCCTTGGCACTTTGATAGCTAGGCACGACAGCCAGGTTGTCATTACCAGTGCTACAGTTTGGAAAACTCTCAAAAGCTTTCTGTCAGATTCTAAGAATATTCCAGGAGATTTGGGCTTCAAAACAGCGGCTGCTCTGGTCACTGGGAGGAGAGAGAGAAGTAGCCGTGAGCACTGTGACCTTCGCTCCGTGTCTGCGGCACCGGGTGCAGGGCGGTCACCGGCACCTCCCGCCCCGCAGGGGCCGCCCGTAACCATGCTCCCCTCTAACGGGGGCTCCGAAGGGGGCTGCCATGTGCAGCATCTGCCGGATGCCAAGGGGTGGACGTGCTGCTCTATACTGATGAATGAACCGCTTTTCCGAAAGGAACCAAATATCTGAGGTTTCACTTGATCTTTGTGAAGGCTCTCAACTTTCTAAACACCACACACCGACCAATATGCATCTGTGGCCACATTCAGCCCGTGAGCCTCAAGTTCAGGGTCACGGCAGTGGGTTTGCACAACTCCAGGGGGCGCCGTTCGTGGAGCCGAGCCTTAGAGGCCTGCGACGTGGGCACCGTGCCTCCCAATCACAGCGACTCTCTCCACGTCCTCTAGGATTTAGGCCCCATTCTCACTCTGAATGGTGTCCCACCCACAGCAAGCGCTTGACAAAGATTTGCTGAATGAATCGAGATCTTGTCTTCTTTACAGATTTGCCAACTAACCCTAGCGTCTTCTCTCCTTCTGAAACCTTCCTAATCAGTGCCATCTGCCTGTCCTCTCTCCCAGTTTATAAGCTGTCTGACCTTGGGCAAGTTACTTAGCGTCTCTGGGCTTCTGTTTTCTCAGTTGTAAATGGGAATGATCATAACTCTCAGTCTCGTTTTGAGGACTAAATATGTGTAAAGTGCTTAGGCCAATATCTGGTACACAAGAAGTAATCGACATGTGCTAACTAGTAATAACTATTTAATCACCTCTTAACTGGAACTTCCCAGACAGTGCAGTGGTAAAGAACCCACCTGCCAGTCAGGAGATGCAAGAGACATGAGTTCAATCCCTGGGTCGGGAAGCTCCCCTGGAGAAGGGAATGGCTACCCACTCCAGTATTCTGGCCTGGGAAGTCCCATGGACAGAAGAACCTGGTGGGCTATAGTCCACAGGGTCACAAAGGGTCAGACATGATTGAGCAACTGAGCATGCATGTGTATATTGATTAATCATCTTATATTTTGTGTATCTTTCTCTCAGTTAAATTGAATTTACAACTTTTACCTTGTTTTTCTCACAGCAATTAACATGATACAACCTGTAAAGTAAGTAGCAAATATTAGGGACTTGAAAAAATAAAGTTTGACAACTATATTAATTAGGATCAGAACTAGTTCTGAATAACAGAAAACACAAAATAAGAGTTTTGTTCTCCTTCATGAAAAGTACACTTGGAAGTAGTCTAGGGCTGTGTGGCACTCCATCATGTCAGGAGATCGACTCTTTCTATCTTATTCTTACCCCATTTTTTCATGTAGCTTCTGACTCAAGATCCAACGTGGCAGCTCAGGCTCCAGCCATCAGAACACATTCCAACATGCAAGAAATGGAGGGGAGATCAGAAAAGGAGACATACCTCTTTAAAGATACTTCCAGGAAGTCATGTATACACCACTTCCCTTTAAAAACCATTGGTCAGAATATAGTCACATAACTATCCTCAAATGTTAAGGAAGCTAGGAAAATGCTCTTTTATCTGGATGGCCATGTGCCAACTAAAAGTTGGACATTTTACTGCTGACAGAGAAAGGGATACAGATATTGAGGCAAGCAGGGTCTCCATCCTAGCCTGTCAGTTTGACATGTGAATATCACCAAGAATACAAGTGATCTCAGTCCCCTTGAAGGAGGCTGGTAACTTGGGCTCAACTGCGAACTTCATAAAAAGCCTGACCGTATCTTCTACTTAAAACTCTAATAATAATTTTATAATGAATGGCTTTTCATTTATAAATGTCAGTGTTCACTTATAATGGAGCTCCCTAAGGAAGAAAGACATACACGTAAAACCAATTGATTAGGTGGTTTTTATGACTTTTCTTTACTATGGACAATGTCAAGCAAACACTAGGTCAAGAAAAGAGAGTAATGGATCTCCGCCTTCCCATTACACAGCTTCCACAGCCACCAAGCTTCCGTTGAGGGACCACTTACATCATCTGCACACCACTCCCTCCACCACGTTATGATAAAAATTCTAGATATCATGTAACTTCACCTATTGATATTTTAGTATCTCTAAAAGATAAAGACTTCCTTAGAAAGCTTAACCACAGCGTCATTATCACAATTAGCAATGTCTCTAACATCACCACAGTTTTTATCCGTGTTTAAGTTGTTTCATAGATTTCTGTTCTTGAAGGTTCATTTGTTTGACTAAGAATCCAACCAGAGTGTTTGCGATGCAGTTGCTAATATGTCTCTCAGTGCCTTTTATTTTTATTTATTTTTAAATGTGTCCTGGAGTATGGCTGATTGACGGTGTTGTGTTAGTTTCTGTTGTACAGTGAAGCAGCTCAGCTCTATGCATACACATTCCCCGCTTTTTAGAGCCTTTTCCCATCGAGGCCACACAGAGTATTGAGTAGGGGGCTCCTTGCGTCATATAGCAAGTCTTATGAGCTATCTATTTTATACATAGCAACGTGTGTACATCAATCCCAGTCTCCCAACTTATCCCCCGCCAGGCCCTTTTAATCTATAGCTGCACAGCTCCACATAGTAGCCACCAGCCTCAGGAGGCTACTTAAATTCAAATTAAAAATTCAGTCCTTCGGCTGCCTCGCAAGTGTGAAATAGCCACAGGTACAGAACGCTGCCATCAACCCAGAAAGTTCTGCCGGTGAGCTCTGCTCCGTGGACGCTCTTGACCTTTTTGCCCCAGCAGTGCGTTTATGGAAGAAATTGGGGTGTTTGTCCTGCAGATATGGCCACAGTTCAGACTCTGCTGATTCCAACCCCCGTGTCGTTTAACATGCTTCTTTGTTCTTTGGACTCGCTGTAAGCCAGGAGTCAGACTTAGAACCTCGATCAGAGTCAGAGGTGATTCCTCGGTGCTGTTTAAGACGACAGGCAAACCCGTTTTCCGTACTGTGTTAAAAAGCACACAGGGAGATCAGAATCTAGAAGGACGCACACCAGGAAAAAAAAAAAGAAAGAAAAATCTTATCTGTAGTTATTTTGGGGAAGTAGAATGACCTTATTTTCTGTCTTATTTTTGCTCATCCCTATCTCATTATTTATTCCTCCCCATGAGGATGCCTTTCTCACGTAAAGTAAATAAGAGCTGCTATTTATTGCAAACAATGTGCCAAGCACCGAGCGGACAGATTCGCTCGCATGAGCTCATGGAATCCTCGTGACAATTCCGTGAGGTAATCACGGTCCCCACGCTGCAACAAACACTCAGGAAGATTGGGTGGCTCGTCCAAGGTCACTTGGTCAGTATTTGGTGGAGTCTGGGTTTATCTGCCAACTGTCTGCCTGTCAAGAGATTCAGATTTTGGTGAGCGCAGCCTGCGGCCAGAGAGACTCCATGTCTGGAAAACTCTGTCGGGGAGGCAGAGCCGGGCCTGGGGACCGGGGTCCACCCCGGCCCACCGCCCGCGTCGTGGTCGCCGGCAAACATCTGGTCCCTGGCGCCAAGCCCTCCTCTCAGCCGAAGGGCTTCCGCGGCGCGGCTGGAGGAAGCCTGCGCCGAGCGTGTGCTTGCCCCGGGCGGGGACCGGCCTGCCAGGCCGCTGGCTCCGGGCTCGGCCTCGCCCCGAGCCCCGCACAGGCCCGGACCTGCGGGCTGTCGGGACACTTGGGCGCCCAGGACGAACAAAAACCCCTGCCCTCGTGGAGAACTGGGGAGGAGAGACTACAAAATAATAATCATAAACAAGATAGTAAGTTAAATGTAGAGAAAACCAGATGGTGATCAGCTAGTGAGAGAGAAGGCGGTGAAGAAAAGGCTGTGGGTGTGTGTGTGTGTGACAGAGAGAGAGAGGCGGGGTACATCCTAGCGTTTTCAGGAGGATGGGCAGGGAAGTCATCTCTGAGGCGGGTGGATGCGCCAGGAACCGAGGGCCAGTCCAGCCCACTGCCTGTTTTTATACAGCTGTGAGCTAAGAACTGCTCTTCCATTTTTAACTTGTTGGAATAAAACTCGAAAGAAGAGCAACATTCGGGACACATGAAAATCATATGAAGTTCCATCTCACTGTCCATAAATAAAGTTTCATTGCATCACAGCTCTGCTTGTCTGCTTACTGTCCATGTCTCCTCTGCACAGCAATGGCCCGAGCATTGTCACCAAGAGCCCACGGGTCCCACAGGGCCTAAATACTGACCGCATTCCTCTGAGGGAGTAGCCAAGTGGCTGTCACAGCACGTGCAAAGGCCCTGAGCTACGGAGGACCACCAGGAGGAGGGACGCGTTGAGACTGAGCTAAGCCGATGAGCTCAGAAAGCAGGGGTCCACGGCCTGAGCGGTCTCCCCCAAAGGACCTACGAGGTCATGGTGATGCTCTGGGTGAGGGATGGTGAGGGGATGAACCAAGGAAGAGAGAGTGGCTGAGGTTTAGCTAGTAGATCCTGAGTAAATGTTGAAGGCGGAGTGGACAGGATTTGCTCAGGAGTAGAAACAGGAGTTGAGTGAAGGGAGCAGTCAGGGCTGACTCCCAGGTTTTGGCCAGAGCCAGCAGAAGCCTGGAATTTTCTTTAACAGAGCCGTGATAGACTTCGGGAGCAGTAGGGTGAGTGGAGACAAGACGAAGCGCTCAGCTTGGGTTTTGCTAAATGTGAGATAGTTTCACTTTTATTTACTTTTTGGCCGTACTGCAGGACGTGTGGGATCTTAACGCCCTGGTCAGGGATGGAAAGTGGGCTCTCAGCAGTGGGAGTGCGGAGTTCTAACCACTGGACCACCAGGGGATTCCCCAAAGGAATGCTGTCTTTTTTCCTCTTTCTTCCCCTCTTTTTTTTTTTTTTTGGCCTACAGGGAAGTGCAGACTCCTAACCACTATGCCCCCAGGGAGTTCCCTGAGATGGTTTGAACCATTTAAGGGATATGTCAAGTGAGGAGCTGGATCAGGGAGGCAGGAGCCAGGGGTAAAGCTGGGGTTTGGGAAACCCGTTGGGAGTCAGCAGGCTGTGGTTGCCCAGAAGTCTGGATGAGACAGAAGAGATCTAATAGGACTCATGGGATGCTCCTCTCCTCCCCACTCCATCCAACGACAGCCTCCGCAGTGGACTCTCATCTTTTTTCATAATAAAATCCTAAATTCTTAGACAGTCAACCCTTTCTGACTGATACTCCTATCGGCTTTCTCCTCTTCCAATTCCATCAGCTCTAATTGAATCGTTCTTACCTTTGCTCCAGAATATTCAGCCTATGCAGTCTAGTGGAGGTGATGGAATTCCAGTTGAGCTGTTTCAAATCCTGAAAGGTGATGCTGTGAAAGTGCTGCACTCAATATACCAGCAAATTTGGAAAACTCAGCAGTGGTCACAGGACTGGAAAAGGTCAGTTTTCATTCCAATCCCAAAGAAAGGCAATGCCAAAGAATGCTCAAACCACGGCAGAATTGCACTTATCTCACATGCTAGCAGAGTAATGCTCAAAATTCTCCAAGCCAGGCTTCAACAATACGTGAACCATGAACTTCCAGATGTTCAAGCTGGTTTTAGAAAAGGCAGAGGAACCAGAGATCAAATTGCCAACATCCGCCGGATCATCGAAAAAGCAAGAGAGTTCCAAAAAAACATCTATTTCTGCTTTATTGACTATGCCAAAGCCTTTGACTGTGTGGATCACAATATACTGTGGAAAATTCTTCACAAAATGGGAATACCAGACCACCTGACCTGCCTCCTGAGAAATCTGTGTGCAGGTCAGGAAGCAACAGTTAGAACTGCACATGGAACAACAGACTGGTTCCAAATAGGAAAAGGTGTATGTCAAGGCTGTATATTGTCACCCTGCTTATTTAACTTATATGCAGAGTACATCATGAGAAATGCTGGGCTGGAAGATGCACAAGCTGGAATCAAGATTGCCAGGAGAAATATCAATAATCTCAAATATGCAGATGACACCATCCTTATGGCAGAAAGTGAAGAGGAACTGAAGAGCTTCTTGATGAAAGTGAAAGAGGAGACTGAAAAAGTTGGCTTAAAGCTCAACATTCAGAAAACTAAGATCATGGTATCTGGTCCCATCACTTCATGACAAATAGATGGAGAAACAATGTCAGACTTTCATTTTTTGGGGTTCCAAAATCACTGTAGATGGTGACTGCAGCCATGAAATTAAAAGACGGAAGAAAAGTTATGACCAACCTAGACAGCATATTAAAAAGCAGAGATATTACTTTGCCAACAAAGGCCCATCTAGTCAAGGCTATGGTTTTTCCAGTGGTCATGTATGGATGTGAGAGTTGGACTATAAAGAAAGCTGAGCACTGAAGAATTGATGCTTTTGAACTGTGGTGTTGGAGAAGACTCTTGAGAGTCCCTTGGACTGCAAGGAGATCCAACCAGTCCATCCTAAAGGAAATCAGTCCTGAACATTCATTGGAAGGACTGATGTTGAAGCTGAAACTCCAATACTTCGGCCACCTGATACGAAGCACTGACTCATTGGAAAAGACCCTGATGCTAGGAAAGATTGAAGGCAGGAGGAGAAGGGGGATAACAGAGGATGAGATGGTTGGATGGCATTACCGGCTCAATGGACATGAGTTTGAGTAAACTCCAGGAGTTGGTGATGGACGGGGAGGCCTGGCGTGCTGCGGTCCACAGGGTTGCAAAGTGTCGGACACGACTGAGAGACTGACTGATGCAGTCCTCGGCCCCCTGTCTGCTTCCCCTTCTGCCTGGAACGCTCCATTCGCAGCCTTTTACACGCCTGCTGGCCCACTTCATCCACAGCTCCACAGAACACCAGCTCTGCAGGAACTATCCCGGGCTCACCTAACCGAACAGCTCCCTGCTCACCATGACCCTGCTTTCTCTGGCTATTCCTAGGCTCAGCATTTCTCTTCTCCTATGAGACTCTAGACGCTGGTGGCTCAGACGAAACTGTAAAGTATCTGCCTGCAATGCAGGAGACCTGGGTTTGATCCCTGGGTCAGGAAGATCCCCTGGAGAAGCAAATGGCAACCGATTCCAGTATTCTTGCCTGGAGAATCCCATGGACGGAGGAGCCTGGCGGTCCATGATCCATAAGGGCAAAGAGTCAGACAGGACTGAAGTGATTCTGCACAATGAGACTCTAAGCTCCCCAAGGGCAGGAACTTTGTCTCGGGCAGAGCCTGACATGCGGTAGGCACTCAAATATTTCTTGAATACTAAATAAAGCTTTTGAACTGTGGTGCTCGAGAAGACTCTTAAAGAGTCCCTTGGACTGCAAGGAGGTTAAATCAGTCGATCCTAAAGTAAATCAACCCTAACTATTCATTGGAAGGACTGAAGCTCCACTACTTTGGCCATGCGATTAAAAGAGCTGACTCACTGGAAAAGACCCTGATGCTGGGAAAGATTGGGGGCAGGAGGAGAAGGGGACGACAGAGGATGAGATGGCTGGATGGCATCACCGACTCGATGCACATGGGTTTGAGAGTGGAGGACAGGGAAGCCTGGTGTGCTACAGTCCGTGGGGCAGGAAAGAGTCAGACACAACTTGGTGACTGAACAACAAAACAGGAGCAGCAACCAAATAAAAGAGAGGATGAAGAAAGGTGATTTTCTACTTTATATGTTCTGCGTGCTCTACCCTTGTTGTTCACTAGGTTCGTCTACCCTAGAGCCCAGCAATACGCCTCTTGATCTTTCGGTTTACAAGTCAAGCTCAACACCAGCCGGGCATGTCACAGAGGAGATTGGGAGCAAGATGTCACATCTTCAAGAGATGGGCAGGAACAAATAGACATTTAAATAATAATAATCATAAAATAAAATAAGGTGAGCGCAGGGCAGGAGCAGGACACACCCCTGCCAGCTCTCTGCACGTTTGCTCTTCTATTTCGGGGAAAGGGCTTCCTCTTGAATACTTGGCAAAGCAAGTTTTGGTATTTTCCAGCACAGGCAAAAACACCAACACCAGGAGAGGAGATTTTCCAGGGATATGTAAGTTGCAGCCAAACAAAGTGACTTTCCGTGGGTCTCTGCCAAAGAGGAGAATCAGCTCTCTTCTATTCCTAAAATAAAAGCCCCTTGGAGAGGGGGGAAAAAAAAGAAGGGAAAAAATAGCAGTTATGTTGAAAGTACAGAATTTAGAAGGGCTTCTTGCTAGAATAGAAAGGGGGACTTGGGGGGAAGTGAAACTCCTATATGACACTGTGGTCATGGATACAGGTTACTATGCATAAAATGCATAGAACTGCACAACATAAAGAATGAATCTTAATGCAAATGATGGACTTTAGTTAATAATCAATTAGTTGTACCAAATGTAGCACACTAAGGCAAGATGTTAATAATAGGGAAATTATATGGGAGGTGGGAGGAGAGTATATGGCAACATTCTGTAATGTTTCAATTTTTCTATAACTTATAATACCACTCTGAAAAATAGTCTATTAATTAAAAAATAATAAAAGTGTAAAAGGTGCACACTTTTTAATGAGCACAAAACTTGTGAAGACAACCCTTCATCTCACTATAGTATCAATGAGAAAGGGACACATTGTTAAGCACACACATCTCTTAAGAAAGGGAAGTGGAAACAGTGCCAGCCACCACTTCTTGACTTGGAACCCGTCCACTGTTCTTGAGTTTGAACAGTGTGTGTTTGTGTGTGATTTTGCCGTTGTTATCCTTGCTTTTAAATGTCAGTATTTTGTCATCCAAAAAGAAGTCCTTAGAGCTCTGTGACTCTTAAAAGACAGTATCAAATGTTTCAACAACCGACAAACCTCAGACTTCCTGTATTTCTGCAACTTGTCGCCTTCCCCTCCTTTGAATTTGTTAATGATCTCTCTGGCCACAGGCTCTCCCTGCCACACATCCCTAACTAGATCACTAGATCAAAGGTGAAGCTTTGCTAAGTAATCAGTGTAATTCCACCCCTGTAGCCAGCTATTGAAAACAGACCTACAGGGGTTGTCAAGGACAACCAAGGTATGGATTTGGCAGCTAAAACCTCCTGTAGCACAAGCAGTGATGGACAAGAGCCAGTGTTTGCGCACCATTCCCAGTCCTGACTCACGTGTCCTCAGTGAAATCCTGCAAGCTCAGCAGAGGAAAACGGACCCAGCTCCTTTCCCCCGCCCAGCTCTTCCTTCTCCCCACCCCAGTTCCTGACTTCAGAAAGGAATGTCACTGTTATAAATGAGAAGAGCAAAGAGCTTGTCCATTTCTTGGACAAGCCTTTTTTTTTTTTTTTGAGATTTGTTTTCCCATACATAATTTCTCCTTCCAGTCATTAGACGTTGATGTGGATTTGTTTTTTCCTTAAGAACATATTTCTTACTATATTTTAAATAGATAACCCACAAGGATGTCCCGTGTAGCACAGGGAACTCTGCTCCATATTCTGTAATAAGCTAAATGGGAAAAGAATCTGAGAAAGAACAGATACACATATACGTATAACTGAGTCACTTCATATACCTGAAACTAATACAACTGTACTATGCTAACTATACTAACACAACTACTGTTCATCCACTAGACTCCAATATGAAATAAAAATTGTTTAAAAAGAGAGAAAAAGAACACATTTCTTATGCAATTTGTTTTGCACTGCTGGAATGAGGAACCTTTTCTGTTCATACGTGTTAAAATCTAGTGAAGGTGCTGGTGTGAGAGATCACCCCGAGCCTTGGAAGGAAATGATTCACCGAAATACTGTAACCGAAAGTGTTCACACTCACCCAGGGAAGGAGGCGGGTCAGGAATCGAGTCACCTGCACCGGCGGTTCCTCAGCCCAGTCCTGCCTTCAGAGGTCCCCACGCCCAGCCCAGCCTCCTCCGAGCAGCCCTGTTCTGGCTCTCTGTTTCCTCTGTCCAACTGCAAATGATTGACGCTGGGAACTCAGCCTCCAAATTTAATCTTTAAAAGAAACCCGCTAATTTATGAGTTTTCAGCATCCACACCTGACCCTCTGCTTCCAGATGGGCCCCGCCAGGCTGTCTTCTTGTTTTGCACTGAAACTTTGTGCGATTAAAACACGGTTGCACTTAAATGCGTTGGATGAGTGAATGAATAAAACCCAAAAATGTTCAGGATAAATCCAAACTTGTCAAAATAAAACGTACCTTGATTTTTTCTAATGAAATACATTTTTATTTAAACAAAAAACATTGCATTAAAGCAATGTCTGGGAGGGGTGAACAAAGAACATACCTATTAGCTGCAAAAAAGATGCCAAACAATAAGAATAAAACAAACGGGAATCTAAAAAATAAAAAAACATGTATTTTATTTGCTTCTCAAGGTTTTGGTGAAGGCCAACGGCAGACCAACCCTGAGGTTCATCATTCTTCACAAAAAAGTGATGTGAAACACTTCCCATCTTACTTTATTTAGTTACATTTCAGAATTGAAAATTGGTCATTATTAATGAAAAACGATCTGAACATTCTACACACTGAGATACAAGTTGCTGCTTTTATTCCACATATTCTATATGGAAGCAACCAGATTTGATCTATGTGGTTTTGGGTTTTTTATTTTTTTAAATTTTTAATTGAAATGTAGTTGATTTATAGTATTTCAGGTGTACGGTGTGTGTGTGTGTGTCTGTGTCTTCAGTCATTTTGACTTTGGGACCCCATCCATGCACTGTAGCCCACCAGGCTCCTCTGTCCATGGAATTTTCCAGGCAAGAATCCTGGAGTGGGTTGCCATGCCCTCCTCCAGGGTACAGCAAAGTGATTCAGACTCTTTTCCATTACATTTATTTAGTACAAGAGACTGACTCTAGTTCCCTGCTACACAGTATGTCCTTGTCACTTATCTATTTCATTTATAGTAGTATCTGTTAATCCCGAATACCTCATTTACCCCTCCTTCCCCCCTTGCTGAACCTGTTTTCTACGGCTGTGAGTCTATTTCTGTTTTGCAAATAAGCTCATTTCTATCATTTTTTTCTTTAGATTCCACATATTCCACATAAATGGCATTGTGTGATATCTGCCTTTGGTTTACTTCAGTTAGTGTGATATTCACTAGGTCCAACTAGGTGGCTGCAAATGCCACAGCCTCATTCTTTTCGATCGATGGTGGTGCAGTGGGAAAGAACCCATCTTGCTAAAGAAGCCGATGCAGGAGACACACGAGATACGAGTTCCATCCCTGGGTTGGGAAGCGCCCCTGGAGAAGGAAACGGCAACCCACTCCAGTGTTCCCGCCTGGAAAATTTCCTGGACAGTGGATCCCGACAGGCTACAGTCTACAGAGTCGCAAAGAGTCGGACGTGATGCGCGCGCGCACACACACACACACACACTCACACACAGACACACACACACACAGACACAGACACACACACACACTCACACAGACACACTCACACACACAGACACACTCACACACACACACACTCACACACACACAGACACACACACACTCACACACACTCACACACACACAGACACACACACACACAGACACACACACACAGAGAGACACACACACACACACTCACACACACACACACACACACACACACACACACACACACACACACAC